>CM039435.1:1200000-1755000 GCA_022379115.2 Bauhinia variegata
TACAAGTGGTCATTATTTTGTTTTATAGATTGAAAAGTCAGAAATTTTATCAATCGAGCTTCATAAATTGAGATTTATTTTTGGGGGCAATTTGTTTCTCAGATTGGACTATTCTCCATTTCCATAAATTGTCATGTTTATTCTATATATATATATATATATATATATATATATATATATATTGAGGCAATTTGTTTCTTGAGTTTGATTATTAATTTCTTAAGAAAGCTATAGCTCTTTTTGGAGTTAGCTTAGCCCTTTTGTTGAGTTTTTAAGGAAGCTACAATTCATTTTATTTATGTTAGATTATTTTTGCTTTATCTTTATTTTAACTTGGTTCTTTGTGATACTCATTGCTCTTGTTTGTCATTCACTTCAATATATAATTAATATGTTGGCTTATAAAATTATTTATATGATTACTTATGGATTAACTAACATAGTAGCTATGGTTAATTAATAGTTTGGCACTCTAAAATGTGTGTTGCCAATATATGTTTATGCTGTAATATGATTTTAAAATATTATATGAAATATCATAGTGCAATAAAGGAAAATAAATCTCTTACTTGAAATCATAAGCTATCATCCAATGATTTTTCTTTATTCCTTGAAGTGAATGGAGAAGCTATCAAGAAATATGAGCACATACATAGCCATGACTAGGTAAATATAATATTAGTTATAATATTATAAATACCTCCCGCCAAGTGGGAAAGCAATGAAGAAAAGTGGTAAAGGGATATTTGTAAAACCACTATCATTTTGACATGAAAAGGCCATTAAGTTTGCATATGTTGTACATCTAAATATCTTCTAAATGCTTTTCAAGCATCAATGAAAGAAAAAGATTAATTGTTAAGACAATTTTTCTCAATGAGATGGTGTTTTTGACTTTGGCCATGTTAATATGACAATTAAATGTGCCAAATTTCTTTTCCTTGAAGGTGATGAGAGTATATATATATAGGAAATTACTATTGTAGTTCATTTATTTAACATACTTTTAATAATTTTAAGTTATTTGCTCTATTGTTTAAGCTCTATCAATTTCACATATTATATAATACTAAATTATTTCTATTGCAAAGATAATGTTACTACTATATTCAGTAGTGCAAAGATAATCGAGGGCTCTTGAAGATCTGGAAGAATGGAAAGTATAATTAAAAGCTCATGAGGAGCTAGTAAATGTTTACGTTGAGAAATTATATGCATTTTCTCCAATTTGTACTACATATATATTAGTACAATTGAAACATATGTTGTGGTAAATTGGAAGTTTACAAGTCAAAATAAGTTTGTTGTTTGACATGACCAATTGAGCCATCTTGAGTAAACAATGATGTGAAAGTAATTGAAAAATTATGTAGACTTTTATTTAAGAGCTAGAAGATTCTTCAATTGAAACATTTAGTTTCTCATATGTTATTTGTTCCCAAAGAAAATTTATTTGCACTAGCAAAAGTGAGAGCGAACCCCCCCCCCAATCTTTTAGAATGTACGTGAGATGAAAATATTTGTGGGCTTGTAGACCTACTAAGTGGATCATTTATGAGATTACTTTTTCAACGAATTAAATTAAGAGCGTAATGACTTAATTATATCTAGATGAGTAACACACTTAGTTAATGCTAGTGAATTTATTTTTCAAGGTGACTATTGAAAAACATAAAATGGACTTGTAGATGCTTAAAATTATGCAAGATCATTACTTATGAAACCTAAATTTCCAAACTTTATCTGAGAAGATGTGATTATTCATGTTGTAGGGTTCATTTGCATCATGCCAACAAGTTATTTAAACCCCCTCTTATAATTGGTTTATAGTCAGGAGCCAAGAATATCCATTTAAGAAATTTTGAGAGGTTTGCATATGTTGGATATAGATCTACATATATAAGTGAAATATATTGAGTTACTAAAAGGATATTTATTTGTGGCTTAGTTCACCACTTGTCTTTTTGATAAATCATTTGTTCCAACATTAGAGGGAGATAATAAGCATTTGGAAAAAGGAGAATATTTAGAATGAATTATCACCTTGATCCTCATGCAAAGCAAATATGAATTAAAAGCTCATATGATAATTCATTTGTATAAACTATCATACGCATGGCTTGACTAGTAAGAGAGACTAAAATTATGTGTACCATTTGCTACTACTTCAATCAAAGTATAATTATAAACACAAGAGAGTGACAAACACACTAGTTCCAAAGATAAAAATCTTCAAAAAAAAAAAAAAAAAAAGGAACTAAGAATCAAAGATGGTCAAATTGAGGATAGGGTAACTTTAGAAGAGTTACCATAGATAATCTAGAAGAGTCCTCAGACATAACTAATATTTTAGTTTCAAAGGAAACTCAGGTACTTGAAAGCCATGAAAATAAAAAGATTTCTATAGAATATGATGGAATTGGAATAAAATCAATATTGTTGACAATGTGTCTCATATAATGTAGTGCGCTATGTGATAAAAGATATTGAGAATCACTAGTAAAAGTTTGTAGAGAAAAAAATGATTGGCTAAAAGTGAAAAGACGCAATTGAGGTTCGCTTAAAAAGCGAAAAAGTTTTGGACTTGTAGTCTAAACAATAGAAGTGTAAAGCCAGTTATGGACAAATGAGCTTTTGTGTGAATACAAAATGAAAATGATGCTTAAGGGTTTTCATAAATAACTGGCATTGATTTTGAATAGATATACTCAATTGTGGTGGATACAAGTATCTAATGGTACTTATTTAGTCTGGCAGTACATGATTGACATTATTTATATCTAATGAATATTGTTGTAGTCGATTTATTCAATAATGACATCCCTGAAGGATTTGATTTGTCTGAAACAATTTATATGATAGTTTGAGTTAATATTTGTTGAAGGAAATAATGGAAATGACCCATTTGTCCACATATTAGTAAATTTGTGTTGATTATTTATTATTAGAACTTTTGAAGAGCTTCCAAAGCAATAAATTACTTATAAAGAGAACTTGCATTAAAATGCTTATATAGTAAAAGTGCTAAAGTGATTTTATTACATCTATTGTGCAATCTAATGTAAGGTTGCTAAATGCAAACAAATATTCTTTTTAAAACTTCTGAGAATGGTAAAGAAATGTGTGGTCATGAAATACCAAATCTTAGTAAAATTTAACTAGATCATCAATATGACAATCTAGCAAATTTGTTACCATGGTGCTAACTTCTACAATATTTGAAAGATTTTGTACAATGTTAGAGATCATCGACACAAATATCTCGATCGATACGCACTGTACTCTTTTCCCTTCAACATAGTTTTTCCCATTGGGTTTTCTTGATAAGATTTTTAATGAGACAATATTTGATTGTGTATCCAAATAATGATGTACTCTTTTTTCATTCACTAGATTTTTGTCCCAAAGGATTTTTTCTAGTAAGGTTTTTAACGAGGAACATTCATTGATAATAGACATCCAAGGGAGGAGTGTTATGAATATTTTGGATGTCTATCTAAAATGTTATTTACTATAGGATTTAATCTTTACTTTGTATTTATTTAATGCAATTAATTGTAAGGATAATTATCCTTTTTAGGATTTTACTTGTATTGAACTCTTTCCACCACCTATATAAATAACCCTTTGAAGATGAACAAAGTACGCTTTTTTGGAGGCCCTCTATTTCTCTTCTTTCTACTTTACTCTCTTATACGTCTATTTTCACAACAATTTATAGGTTTTTAAAAACAAAAAGCAACATTCCAAATTCACCCCATCTAATGCTAAACTCTAATGAGCTACTATAGTGGTGTATTAATTCTTTACATTAACCAAAATATGGGAATTGAAAAAGATCCAGTATTAACCAGGGGCAATTATGAAAAAATAATAAATAATTTTAAAACTTTGTAAAAGATCTTATATTAAAAAACACTTAAAGATTTTAGAAGTGGCTTTATAATAAGAAACAGAGAAAATCATATAGTAGAGATACTGAGGAATAGGGTTTGGTTGTAAAAGCAAACCAGTGGGATCGCCAACTTTAAAGCTAATTTGCATTCTCTAAGTTTTTGGGTTGGAGCTTGGGTACTCACTCTCCTTTTACATCTTCTTTTTACCAAGTACAAGAATTTATCACATAATATGTTTTAATAGGGTTACATCCTTCACACATGCATCAATATATTTTTAATTCCTTTTGGCTTATGTTGAATGTATTTTCACTTCATTTTGTTCTAAGATTAAACTTTTTTTTTGGACAGAAGTAGTAAACAGCGTTTCTGCAACATCTTGAGGTTCAATATATTTTTCAATAAGTCAACACCATATTTGTAGCTTAATCCTTGAATGTCCTAGAAGTTAAATTTTACATGCTCTGGACATATCAGATCAATACCTAATCTAACTGATGAAATTTACTTATATTTCAAAAATGTATTAATTAGACTACAATAAAATAAAATATCCCAATGGACTACCCATTCTACATTCAAAACGTTAGGCTAAATCGCAATGCAGATAGCTTGAAACTTTTGCAGCAACTAGATAGCATTCAGGTTCCTATAGAATGGCAATTAGTTCATTCTAAGACACGGAAGGATATACAATCACAAACTCCAACTAGAAGATTAAAAGTTCTAAAGTCTAAGACAGACTCCTTGTAGCAGAGTGGTTTTGCTCAAATTGGCTACAGAGAGCTGACCATTTATTGTTCACCTTGAATAACTTTTGTTGGGCTTTTCTATGATCTGCTATCATTTGAGACTTATCTTCTTTCACACTCTCAAACTCCTTTTTGAACTCTTTGGTCTCAGCAATACACTTATTCTTTTGCTCTTGAAGAGATGATAACCGAGCCTCACATTCTCTCTTTCTCCTTTCAGTGTTGTTCAGTTCATCCTGCAACCTCGAGATTTGTTCTATCAAACTTGCTTCTTCCTGTTGAATCTCAGCCATGGACATCTCAGTCTTGGAAATGTTACCAATGAGAGTAACAGCTGACTCCATCCGTTGAGGGAGTTCTTCCTTCACAGATTTCTCTTTATCTTCAAGTAGTGTAAATCTATCAACGGTAGCAGAGGCTTGCTGGAAGGAAGAGACGATACTTGGGAATTCTTGGTGCAGGGAATCTATTGAAGCTTTAAGTTCATATGACACAAAGTCATCTTCAAAAGAATGGCAGGACAAGAAGTTGAGAGCATTCTCAAGACGAAGGCTTGCAGCATCATTGCTGGCAATGTCTTTTAGAGGAACCTCTAAAGAGACTTGCAGGTCAGCAAGGGCCTTTGCCACCGAATTATCTTCCAAAGTGAGATTCGTTGCAGCAGTTTCAGAGATTAAAAACATGGGGGCTTGGGTGACACTATCTTCCTCCATAGATTGAAGTAGACCAACCAGATCATCATCTTTAAGTTCTTCAACGTCTTCAACAACATAGGTCTTAGTTTGGCTGCCACTGATTTGTCCCTAGGATGAATAACAGATAGCATTAGTCTTAATATATAAGCATGTTCATTATTGCAACTAATATTATTCGGTCATGCTTGTACATTTTTATGTAAGTATTCAGTTTTTTTCCCCAATTGAAATACAAGCAGCAGAAAATTACAAAAAAAAAAATTATGACTTTTAATGATTATATTCTTAGCAGAAATACTTATATACAAAATTCTAAAACTTCATCCATTCAGTTAAGTTGTTTTTTCATTGATCCCTTTACCTGTAGTAGACTTGGTACTGGGTTTGTTGCTTTTGAAGAGATAGGAACTTCTTCATCACTTCCGTTACTACTTTTGGGACCCTCTTGGTCACTTGCTTCAACCGTTTTCTTAATTCTCTACATATCACAAACAGGATAACTTAATGCTTTCACCAGTTAAATCTTATGAACATTTTTCAGACAAACAGATAATACATTTGTTTCATTAGAAGTTTGAAAGTGAGTTTGAGTTTCTTCAAGTTCCCCTTTCTGGTCCATCATTTTCGGTCCGCTCATTGGTTGTTCATCAAGAAACTCCTACAGGGAAGTATTGAACAAACACCAATTTTCCATTATAAGCTATTCATTTTCATACATACATACAAATATATATATCAAAAAGAAGCTATTATTAGATTACTTACAAGTGAAGTGGATGAACGTAGAGGAATATTTATGGAGCTTGGAGATGGCCTTGTGGTGAATTCTGTATCATTTGATGAAGTAGTAATCACTTCTATCTTCTGCTTAATAACTTCAAAAAATTCCTTTGATGCGTTAAGATCGAAGCCTCCCAGAATGTCTCCTGAAGAAACAAAAGGAAGAGCACTTAGTTCTACAAAATTTTATGAACAAGTAATATTTACCAAAAGTTATGATAAAAATAGTACCTTCTACACTAGGTGTGTTAGAGAAATACAAAGAAGTTGGTGAGGGGGTAGAAATTGGTGGAGGCTCCTCAGCAGAGAATGTAGTGAACTCCTGAAATATATTTGATGGTGATGCATTAGAAACACAAACATTTAAAGGTTCTGGGGTTACATCAATCCTGTTGGGCAATTCAACAACTTTGTTTTGCTTGAGTGCTTGTTCTTCTGCCACCAAAAGTGCTTTATTCGTTGGGGCATTTTGAACAATGTCCTCCAGATAATAAGCAAGCAGTGAAACGCATTAATGCTAAGTCATAAGATCTTTCTACTTCTTCAACAAAAGAGAATGTGATAAACCTACAGATGATGTAGTATTCACGTCTGATTTCGCTGATACACAACTCTTCTGCACACTTCTGTTCTCAATTTCTTCAATAATCTGCCAAAAATACCAAAAACCGTATATATAAATATATATTTGCGTTAGTGAACTTGGATGAGAAATTTAATTTATTCCGTGAAAATATATATGAATTGTATTAGCATGTAAAAAACGTACTCCAACTTTGGAGGGCAATTTTTCAGGGACAAGATGAAGGTAATTAGTTTTTCCTGAAGTAGATTCTTCAACCATTTGAGGTCCAGAAAACAATGCGAGTGTTAAGAATTTTTCCCAATTGCAGGATTTGACTTCTGATTGTGTTGCCCTTGATTGAGCTTCTGGCATTGAGGTAGACAATTCTAGAAGAAAATCAATAATATTGTATTGCTAGTAAATAAAAGAATTGACAATAACACAGATGCACTGAAAGAATGACAATTTTTAAGGAAAAAGATTTATACCAGAAAGAGAGTTAAAATTTTCTTGATGATGCCTGTTCTTACTGTCATTTCTATGTCCATCACAGTGTTCTTCCTTTTCCTTCAGCCAATTGAAACTAGTGCTTGTTACCTTGTTGAGGTTTAGAAATTCAAATTGTTTAGCTTTAAGAAAAAAAATTAGTAGAAGTAGAATTTAGTAGGTACATAGAGACTCATTACTCATTGACAGTTTCTAATACAATATTTATGAGAAGTAATGATGATATGATATAATAGGATTTTAGTACAGTCAACAGTAGTTGGCATGGTCACCGTTATAGATCATAACAGTAGATAAATTGAAACAGTATGGAAACCAATGTATCATCTTTTTCTTTTTTTTGTCAATTTCTATTTTCCCACAGATGTTAAAAGTATGGGTTGTAATGATTGATAATACATATAAAGTAAGAAAATTTCAGTTAAAAAATTTGCTTCTTGATCACTTTCCATTGAAACTGTCAAAAACTGAATAATCAACAAGAAGATGATTCTAGTCAGAATGCAATAAACTTACCTGTGGTTGGGTTGGTATTGGTGAGCTTGTTGATTTTGCACGAGTTAAAGTTACATTATCAAAAGTAGGACCTTCTTCAACTCTTCCTTTATTGCTTTGCTCCAAATCCATTAACAGGGGTGCTGTAACCGTTTCTTTTGATTTAGCATCTTCTTGATCACTTTCTTCCCCTTTTTCTATAATACCCTGCATATAAAAGAAGAAAAAAAGGGTAAGTCGTAGTGTTTCTGAAGTCGGATTTTCCTAAGGACTGTTTGTTTTCATTTAATACATAATAAGATAATACATTATTTTCCTGAGGGGTTTCAAGGTAATTTTGAATCTTATTGTGTCAGCAATGCACTTGTTTTGTTCTTGAAGTGAGAATAACTCATCCTGCAACTTAGAAATTTGTTCCATCGCACTTACTTCCTTTTGTTGAATCTCATTCATAAGAGCAATGGCTGATTCCTTCCGTTGAGGAAGTCCTTCCTTTATAGTTTTCTCTTTTTCTTCAAGGAGTGTAAATCTGAGAATGGTAGTAGAGGCTTGCTTGAAGGAAGATAGGATATTCTGAAATTCTTGATGCAAAGAGTCTATTGCAGCTTTAAGTCCATCTGACATAGCACCGTCTGCACAAGAATGGCTGGACAAGAAGTTGAGAGCATTCTCAAGACGAAGTATTTCAGCCTCTGAGCTAGCTATGTTTTCTAGAGGCATCTTCAGGGAGATTTGTAGGTCAGCAAGTGCCTTTGCCATCGATTTAACTTCCATTTCAGGATTATTAGCTGAAATTACAGAAGTAGAAGGCATGGATGCTTGGACGTCATCATCTTCCTCCATGGATTGAAATAGATCAACCTGATCAGTACCTTCAAACGCTTGAAGATTTATTATGGGCTCTACCTTAGTATCTTCACGATTGTAGGTCTTGGTTTGACTGATCCTATTTTGGCCCTAGGATGAATAAGAAAATGTCATTAGTGATTATAAGATATAACTATTAGCAGTATTATTTTTCTATACAAATGCATTGTTATGTAAGAATCTAGTTATGTTTTTTTTTTTTCTACAAATTAACATAAATGTAAAAGGAAGAGAAATTAAAAATATAGTTGTAATGATCCTGCATTCGTGTTAATTAAGTAAAATTTTATCTATTTAGTATATTTTTTTTTCTTTTTTGTTTTATGTTGAAATTACTTTGCTCGTTGATCTCATTCAATCAACTTTGTTTTGTTCGAGTGCTTGTTCTTCTGCCACCGAATGTGGTTCATTCTTTGGCACATTTTGAACCAACTCTTTCAGATAGTAAGCAAGCAATGAAAGGCATTAAAGCTAAGTCACTAGTTATTGTACTTCTTCAACAAAACAGATGAACAAAAATCTTACAATTGATGAAGCCTTCTCTTTTGATTTTACTGATACAGGGCTTTTCTGCACACTTTTGTTTGCAGTTTCTTCAATAAACTGCTAAAACACCAAAAGATATATTCATAAGTCAATTAGTTAATTTGGATGAGAAATTTAATTTCATTCCCATTAATAAAAATTGAAAAAAAGACAGAGTTGCAATCTTGGTTATTGTCATTTTAATCATATTCTTGCTTTGATTGACTTAATTTATCTAGCACAACATGAATTGTATTAGCATGTAAAGAACATACTCTAACTTCTGAGTCCAATTTTTTGGGGACAATATGATGAGAAGTAGTTTTCTTTGGAGGAGATTCTTCAACCATTTGAGGTCCAGAAAACAATGAAAGTGTCAAGAATTTTCCCCAATTGCAAGATTTGTCATTTGATTGCACTGCCTTTGACTGAGCTTCTGGCATTGTAGTAGACAGCTCTAGTAGAAAATCATTAATATTGCCACTAAATAAAAGGAAAAACAGTAACACATATGCACCAAAATAATGACAATATCAAGAAAAAAGATATATACCCGAAAGAGAATCAAAATTTTCTTCAGTATGCTTGTTCTTCTTGTCATTTCCAAGTCCTTTCCAGTGATCTTCCTTTTCCTTCAGCCAGTTAAAAGTTGTGCTTGTTGCCTTATTGACGTTAAGAAATTCAAATTTGTTTTGCTTAAAGAAAAAAAAAATGTTGATGAACTGAATTTTTAGCAAACATATAAAGACTCATCACTCATTGACAATTTATGAGAAGTAATGGTGACATGATATAATATGAATTTTAATATAGTCAATGATGAATATATGGTATCATCACCGTTATAGATTATAATATTATAAAAATTGAAAATTGGCATAAGTTTTTTGTTAGAGCAAATAAACTATTATCCAATCATCATTATTTTTTTTAATTTCTTTTTCTCCATAGAAATATAACTAATATAATGATAATACAGACATCGTAAAATATTTTCAACGAAAATTTTTCAAAAGATCTAACATTTTATTTGCATGTTCACTTGTTTGTTCCGCCATCATATTTGGTTCGTTTCAAGATCACTTTCCAATCCAACTGGAAAAATTGAATAATCAACAAAAAGATGATTCTAGGCAGAGAATAAAGTCAAAAGATAAAATAAAATGTAATGAACTTACCTGTGGTTGGCCTGGTAGTGGTGAGCTTCTTGATTTTGCTTGAGTTAAAGTTACATTATCCAAAGTGGGTCCATCTTCAACTCTTTCTTTATTGCTTGGTTCCGAATGGATTAACAAAGGTGCTATCACGGTTTCTTTTGATTTAGGATTTTTCTGATCATTTTCTCTCTCATTTTCTTTAACACCCTGCATATATCACGAAATAAATTATACAAACACTTTCTAAACAGAAAGAAGATATATTATTTTCCTGAGGGGTTTCAAGTTGAGTTTCTCTGTGATTCTTCTTTCATCTACTCTTGTATGGACGTATGAAACCAAAACAAAAGTTTGGTCCTAAGTCATTCAGTTTAAGATACTCTAACACTTGTGTCTTCTGATCAAGGACTGTAACAAGTTCCTTAGCTGGTTCATTAATACTCTAAGCAACATGAACATGTATAAACGAGTTGCAAAACTAGGTAACTAATAGTAAGCCTCATTAAGTGATATATATATATATATATATATATATATTTTACATCTGTCAAATTTGAAGAAGGAATATGTGACACTTTCTGCTCTGGTGTAAGGACTTCTGATTTGATCCAATCGTCATTTTGAGCTTTGTCACCATGCATCACTGGATTAGTGTAGGCCTTTGAAGAATGCAATTCAATCTCAGATTCTGCTTGGACTTTAGTGTCCAAAATTTCTGGATCCATTTGAAGTTGAGAAGAGATTTCTAAAGTAGAATTTTCGTCTCGAATCTCTTCGCTTCTAAAATGTAACAAGTCAAAAACTATATCTGATATTGTCCGAATGCCTTGGCCCTTATCAAAATCAACTGCTCTATCAGTAGAAGAAGTTAGTAACCATACGTGCTAGAAAGTTAAATTTTTCTTTTCAAAATAATACAAGGCAAACGGCCTACTTATAGCTGTAAAAGTTATTATGACTAATTACATCTTTGAAAAAAAAAAAAAACTAGTAGTATAAACTGTAATATCTGATTATTGATAAAAGAAAAATTAAGTAATAATTTGATAACAGATATAAAATGTAACTAATATATTATAATATCACCAAATTTTTCCAAATTATATCTGCTGAGATTTTCAATGTCTCATTTTCCATCAAAAAATTTCTATTTATTCTATTTTCTGATTGTACTTTATTACATGCATGATTTTCCCATGAAAAAAAAAAAAAAAAAAAACTTATTTGATCTAATATTATATAAGCAACAAAAAATAGTTACAAAAGAGTATCAAACTAAATTTAAGTTTTCCTTCAAGAAATTGGATTGCTTTTCAATTTTGTTTTCAAGACGTCCTCTGTCTAAGAAATATTAGAAGCTTATATGCGAAGAGTGAAGCGAACAAGAATATTTAACCAAATGGTACAATATAATGCATACCTCCCCACTGTTGACAATGATGAAGCACAAGATGGTCTCTGGCTGCCTCTAACGCAAGAGTATCGCTTGGCATCAGAGAAAGTTTGGGACAATGATGCACAATATGGTGTCTCACAGTCTCCAACTCAACTCCTCGGTAGACTTCACGGAGTTTTGGAAGCTGTACAAGTACAACATGTTCCAGTTCAGGAAACTTAACCTGCAACTGCTCTCTTTTGTTACCCTTCTCATCACATGTAATTACTTCCTCTAGCTCAGATGCTTCTTTTACAATGAGGAACTGTAACCTTGGAAGCTCAATGGATGTGGTGAAAGAGAAAAGACATTTCAACTTGTTGCATTGTTGGACAATAAGAGTGGTTAGCTTTGGCAAGCATACTTGCTCTGAATCAGGATTTGATTTATCTTTATTTTTCTCATCCACTTCGAAGATTTGGTGCAATTCTTGGCACTTTTCTATCTGTAGCATCTTTAACTGATTAAGGTTTCTCAAGATGGAGGCAGAGAAGACAACTTTCAATTTTCCACAATTTTTTATTTTGAGACCCTGAAGTTTTTGGAGACTCAAGAATTGTTTCAGACCACTCCATATATACTTCAATTTAGACAGATGATACAGTACTAAGTCTGTTAAGCCTGCTATTATTTGTTGTCCATCTGTAGGAAGTCCTTCCAAATGGAAAAGGCCATCTACTTCATTATTCTGAATAAAAGACACTGATTTTAAATTTTGCACATGTGAAATCGTTGTTGCTCCTAATTCCTGTAAAGCATTCCATAAGTCTGTTAAATTATATGATACATGCAGTGGCCTTACCACAACACGGTCACTCGCACTAATCAAATATATAATTTAAATTGGATTTTAAACCATAACATTCTACCATATAAATCTATTAAGCTGTGCCACATTGATAGAAAAAGGCTTCCCCTCTGCCAAGGCAGAATTCACTTTTTATGTTAATTAATATAATTTATTTTCTATAAAACAAGCACAGCAAGAAGAAGAAATCAAACAGAGCTATAGAATCAGAAATGAAAAATTCACAAGTCAGTGTATGAGAAGGAGTTGGAGTAATCTGAAACTAATGCAAAGATGAAACACAATCAAATAAGCAAGAGCTTTCTATGGATTAAGAAACTTGGCAGTTCATTATAATTAAAATTGAATATTAAACTTCACAGTTTACCATAAATCAATTAAGCTATGGCACAATGGAAGAAAATGACTTCCCATTACCATTACCATACATAAAAAAAAATATGGCAAGAGCTTTTTTATGATTTAACAATCAGGATTACTTTGGTATTGCTTATATATAAAAGAAAAAGTAAATTTTGATTGCTATTTGACTTTTCTTTCTACTTTGGTGATAAATGACTAAATTGGATGATGCAAATATATTTTAGAGGAAAGATTACCTTTGTGATGGTGTGATGCTGCTGTCGCAATTCCAAATCTATAATGCAATTTTTGATAGGCTTGATGTTTAATCGTGGACAACTCACCAATTTCAAGGAATCCAAAGATGGCCATATTGGATAATAGTTTTCAGGGCAAATGCTAAAGATATTTGGTAAATACCCAAGTCTTAATTCTTTCAGAGCTTGAAGCCTGATGATATGGAACTCATTCAGATTTTGATTGCAAAATTGATCTTCAACTTTGTGATTAGATGGGCCAAACACATATTTCAATTGAGAAGCTTCATCTATGTCAACTTTTTCCAATTGTAGCAAGCCCATGGCAAAAGAGATTGGCATTAAGTATTCTAGTTCTTCACAATCTCTAATAGTAATCTCTTTTAATTTTGGAAAAACTGAATTATAACTCCATGAATTTTCACCATATGAAGTAATCTTTTCAACATCATTTGCTATTAAATGCTTTAGGTGATTGCATCTCCGTATGCTTATCTCCTCTAATTTTTCCAAACCACCAAGATGAAGTGTGCCAACAAAGAAAGTCCCTAAACAATCTAGCTCAACAAAATATAGCTTGGTCAAGTTGCAGAAGATTCCATTCTGGCACAATAAGAAGTCATGTTGATCAGGCACTTATACAACAATTATAGAGTAGAATATAAAATTAAATCACAGATTTATTAAACTTCAAGAATTTCTAATTTACTAGAATCTAAGAGTTTTAATTTGTTAACTTAGACCTAACCTTCCTTGAGTGTACTAAAATTTTATTTTTTTAATCAAATTTTCATTGTTACTATAGGCATCAAAATATATATAAAAAAAAAAATCTTAAGTATTAAGTGTTGGCAGAATAGGCACACCAATAAATAGAAATCAAATGTTGATATAGGATATAAAAAGATAAATGGGAAGTTTGAGTAGACAATTATATATATAAGAAAAATTACCTTTGTAATAGTGTGATCTAGCCGTCTAGATTCTAATTTATTAAGCATGTTTAATTGAGGACAATTGCGCAATTCCAATGAATCCATAGATGGACAAACCAGATTATAGCTTTCAGAGCAAATGCTAATTAAATTTGGCAAGGAGTGAAGTCTTAAAACTTTCAGAGCTTGAAGCTTCATTGAATTGGGCTTGTTTAGATTCTGATTGGATGACGGATCTTCAGTTTCGTAAGTGGATTGACCAAATGCACATGTTAATTGAGAACAACCTTTTATTTCCAACTCTTCCAGTTGTAGGAGGCCTTCAGCAAATGAGGCAGGCATTAAATATTCCAGTGGATCACATAAATAAATAGAAATCACTTTTACTTTTGGAAAAATTGAATTGTAACTCCTTAGTTTTGTGTCATCTGAATTAATCTTCTTAGCATCATTTGCTATTAAATGTTTTAGCTGACTGCAAAGGGATATGCTTATCTCCTCTAATTTTCCAAAACCAACAATATGAAGTTGATCAACAAACAAAGTCTCTAAAAATTTTAGCCCACTGAACTCTAGCTTGGTCAAGTTGCAAAAGATTTCATCCTGACACAAATAAGAAGCCAAGTTAATCACTCTATCTCATTAGAATCATGAATTATAATTAATCTCAATCATCTCATATTCATATTTGCTCTTAATGATAATTTTCTTTAATTTCTTTCTTAAGACTGCCCAAAACATGGAACACTGATGCAACAACAGAAAATTTAACATTCTATCATAAATTTGTTAGATTTAAGAATTTCCAAATTTCTAGAATCTAAGACAACTTTAATTTGTTATCTTAAACCTAATTTTCCATGACTAGACTGACGTTCATTCTTTCTACAGGTATTAAAACTGAGATAAAATTTCTTCAGAATTAATTTTATGCAAGACAACCCAAAAATAAATACAAGACAAAGAAAAAGACTGATGTAGGATCTGAAATAAAAAATAACAAGTCATAGTAGATAATTAATTCGTTAAGTAATTTTAAAATTTATAAAACTAAAACAGCTGAAATATTGACCAATCCTTGCAAATAAGATGATATTTGTAATTTATCATTAGGGAACTGGAGAAAGCCAATATATATATAAAAAGATAAATGGAAAGTTTGAGTAAACAAATATATATATATATATATATATATATATATATATATATATATTACCTTTGTAATTGTATGATCTAGTTGGCTAGATTGTAATTCATTAAGCATGATGTTTAATTGTGGACAACTATGCAATTCCAATGAATCCATAGATGGACAAATCAGATAATAGCTTTAAGAGCAAATGCTAATAATATTTGGTAAGGACTCAAGTCTTAAAACTTTTAGAGCTTGAAGCTTCATTGAATTGGGCTTGTTAAGATTCTGATTGGATGACAGATCTTTAGCTTTGTAATTGGATTGACCAAATGCATATTTCAATCTAGAACAACCTTCTATTTTCATCTTTTCCAGTAGTAGCATGCCTTCAACAAAAGAGACAGGCATTAAATATTCCAAATATTGACAATTTCCAATAGCAATCAGTTTCAATTTTGAGAAAATTGAATTATAACTCCCAGGATTATCACCATCTGAAACAATCTCCCTTGGCTCATTTGCTATTAGATGCTTCAGTTGATTGCACTCAGATATGTGCAGCTCCTCTAATTTCTGAAAAATATCATGAGGTTGACCAAGGAACAAACTCTCTAACTTCTGCAGCTGTGATATCTTTAGATGGGTCAAATTGGAGAAAACAGCTCCATCTTGATAAAAAGATTTGGTCGTGCCCTCCCCTATCTTTTGAACAAAGGCAGGGATGATGCTTGTACAACCTCTATCAATTCCCACAAGAGAGAGAACCTCTGCTCTTCTAATCAAAGCGTCAACTGTTGCAGTTGAGAATTGAGTGCCAAAATCCTTGATGGATAAATATTTTTTGGTAGAATAATCCCTATAATCAAAATTTTCAATCCTCGGTCCAATTTTAATATGGTACCTCTGCAATTGACCAGGGAACTCAACTCTGTTTTCTCCTTTCTCTTCCCATTCTGGATATTCATTGTTAACAAAATACAATTCTTCTAGTTGTTCGCATCTTAGGATCACTCCATAAGGGTTGCTTTCAATTTCGCACCCTACCAGATTCATCAATCTCATGTTCTTTAGGTTTACAATTGAATTAGGTAATTCATGGAATGAACAGTTATATAAGATAAGAGCCTCAATTGTTGTTAGGCTACCTACAAAAGACATGTCACCTAACTCCCATCCATCCAGCCAGAAACAACGAAGATTTGTCAATGATTCAATTGAATTTGACAACTGAACAATTGGACTTTTGTGACCACTGAATAGACGCAAAACTTTGAGCTCTTTCATTCCGTTAAAAAAGTCATATGGTGCTCTCACTTGATTTATTGGATTTGTGAAGAGTAGATTTGTGATGAGTAGACACTCAAGATTGGGACAATTCAACCGCTCTGGGAATGCATCCATATCAAGCAATAAATATCTTACTTGATTATCTATTAGAATTGAGTTATCTTCTAATTCCTTTTTATTTATTTTTTTCTCTATGATCATTTTATTCTCCCTCTTTGCTATTTGCAAGGCTATATCATGAACTAAATCATGCATTTTGATAGTATTTCTTTGATCACCATTCAACAACAAACAAGAACCCACAAGCTTATTTATAGCCACACTCACTTGGTTCCTTGTTCTTTCATTTGAGTGGATCTTTCCAAAAAGTCCTAGGCCCATTGCAAATCTAGTCAAATCTTCCTCAGGAATTTCAAAATCTTCTGGAAATAGAGAACATAACAAGAAGAGCAACTTGAATTCTGCTTTTACTAAGTTATCATAGCTTACCTGCAAACATTTATATGGATTTGGAAGACCTGGTTCAATATCCACTAGTTCAGAATCTCTCAACTTATCTCGTGTGTCTTTCCAATCAACCAACGCTTTACCCTTTAAAGAGCCAGCCACAGCAGCAATCGCCACTGGTAATCCATTGCACTCATTAGCAATTTCTTGTCCCAAAGCCTTGAAAGTATCAAAGTTTTCTTCAGTTATACCAGCACAGTTTTGGAATAAATTCCATGATTCTGCTTCATTCAATAGTAACAGTGAAACCTTCTCTTGACATTCCATGGTGTTACATACCGAAGACTCACGTGTAGTCAAAAGAATGTAACAATTATTTGGTATCCCTATGTCTTCAAAATTAAGCTTTTCCCAAACATCATCAAGTATTACAAGAATCCTTCTCATGCTACTCAATGCCATGGACAATCTTCTTGCTCTTTCAGGTTCATTTTCCTCCGTCTGAAATTTGAAGACTAAGGAACTTGCAATGCTAGCTTGAATTTTTCTAATGTCTGGATTATTAGAGACAACAACAAAGAGAACTTTTTCAAAAAGTCCTAGTTCCTCTGCTTCCTTACCGACTTCTTTTACCAAGGTGGTTTTACCACATCCACCCATCCCATGAACTCCAATCCTATGGATCCCATCATTTTTCAATGCTTCCATAACTTGATCATATATCCGTTTTCTACTCTCAAATGAAAGGAAGCCTTCAGAAGAATAGTATTTCATACCTTGAAGCGTAGCAAGGCGAGAGAACACGCGGAAGTTACAGTTGCCTTTGAGTTGTGTGAGTTGCTCTGTTTTCTTCGCAACTCTCCTACCCAAGCGGTAACGCTGAACAAAATTTGGACAACACCATGCAGCTTTGTGCATATGAATATCTTGTTGTAACTGGTCCACTTCTTTCTTTAGGTTCTCAGCGACTTCCAACCATTTCTGAACTTCAGCATCAATTGTTTCAGCTCTCCGATGGGCAATTACAGCATCCTCTTCTATGCTACCTTGTTTTGCCATCAGCTCCAACTTCTCTTTTTCAAGGGTTTCAACAAAGTTATTGAAAGAAAAGACATATTGAGCTTGAGTTGCTGCTTTCTTTATTATACTTGCTACAATGTCAGCAGCAACACCTTCAGCAATAATGCCCGCCTCCGCCATTGAAACAGATTAGCCTGAGCAAAAGAGTCAATTATATTTTAATTAACTGTGAAGCCATATAAACATATATAATTAAAGGTCTGGTGTATAAAATATAAAGCGTAAACAAAGTCGTCTGTTTTGCAAAGCTCAACAAAAGATTTTGGGAAATATAGGATTATCTTTCCTACCCTCTTCAAGTTTTCTAATTTTTTTAAAACTTTTTCGATAACTTCGAAACTATTTTCCAAAGTTCAAACTGCATTAATTTCCTAAAATCAAAACCGATCTTTATATAGCATATAAATTATTTTCAATTATACGTTTATGTAGTGTTTTTAAGCATATAAATCGTACCAAATCAAAACAGTATATACATAATGGACATTACATTATGCAATAAATTATAGCTAAAAATACTCCAAAAAAGGACATTCTTTATACCTTTAAGATGGCTTCAAGATAGCTCCCGCAAATAAGATAATCATGTGCTAAATTCTCTGAGGAATTGAAACACCAGAAATCTCAATTTCTTTATATGGAAATTAATTTATGGTCTCTTTGCGGTGCTCTGCAAATATTAACATGGTGATGTGAGGGATGGGAAGGACTTCAAACATATATTCAATTTTGTCCAAAAGTAATTTATTGATAATCTCTTGTATTATTAGCCTTGAATGATAATAGTACCAAATTTACATAAAATTAAAAAAAAAAAAGTCTACTGTCTTATTTTAGTGTTCAATTATCTATCTTAATTAATATAATTAGTTAAAAAATTATAAAATAATATTATTCAAGTCCCATTATTTTAGACTAATCATAATAAGTAAAACATAAAATAAAATACCTTATAAGACAGCAGATTTACTCCCAAATAAAACCAAGATCACAGAATATGATTTTGTTGCAATTTATCAAAACCTTGGTGCTAATAATTCACTTCAATCTTCCCCATCTACACAGAAACCCACTAGTTCAATGAAGAGCCTACATTATACCTGCCACACACCATACAAAAATCTTGTGAATCTATGAGGTTCTCTTTTTTATTGGTTTCTTTACAAAATTAATTCTGGAGAAATCATTTTATTCCTATTTTTTCTGCCCAATTCCCACAAACAATGAAGGTTTAAAAAAAAAATAGTAAAAAGTGTTCTACGAATAGCTTATACATGATTTATAAACAAAAAAGAAAAGTAGCTTTTGCCCTTTTTTCACGAGTGATTCTTAGAATCTTCTAAAAAATTTTGAACTTTATCATTAATTATTTCAATTTTTTAAGGGATCTTTAAGCAGAAGGTATCTAGTCTTTATCTATATATACAATTACATGTAAAGTCTCTATGAACATGGATGCTTCATTTATGCCAGGTATTCCGATAACCCATTCATGTATGTCATAAATAACATGTTGCAGATTAGACTAATAGATGTAGCTAATTATTTCCTTTCATAAACAGTTTCCACAATTACAACAAAATGGTCACTATTTTGGTACTGATTTTCTTCACCAATGCTCTTCGCAGCAATTTCAGTGAGAAGACTTCAAACCTAATCAGAGATTCAATGTAGACAAAAATTAACTAACAAAAGCCACAAAAAAAGAAGGTTTCTATGACTACCTGTTCTTCACTATTACCTCACAAGTTCTAGCTAGTCGCCATCCTGTTGATCTTCTTCTCCAATCTTCGCCAGGAACAAAGAGAGAGAGAAGCAGCAAATTCACTGAACTTAACTAGATGATTAGCTTAGATGCTCTGTTGTAGTGAACGAAATGAAGTCTTTGTGGGTTGCTTTTGCTCTATCAACAACCCTTTGCATTATTGGGGTGGGGCTTTGCTTTTTGACCATTGTCATGTAATGCTGCTTCCAGTGGCCGACAGCTTCCATCTGACTTAATATTTTATACAAAAGCTCTCACATCTTTCAAACTTTTAACTATTTCTTGTGTAGAAAAATAAAGATTTAAATATATTTTGTTTATTTTACCAAAATGAATTGAATAAATCTAACTCTCATATTTACAAAAACAGACCAATTACCAAAAAACATATACTTACTAAAATGTCTAATTATCATTTTAATTTCTTATTTAAAGATTTAACTAATTCTCATATTTCAAATTTTTTACATTAAATTAATCCATTGAATACACACTTATGATCCTGAATTGAAAAAGGCTGCATAATATTGCATTATTTTCCTAGTACAATCAAAATCTTAAATTTTTTTTTTTTGTTGGTTCCACTTCCTGAATATTCTAATGGTTTTATTTCTTTGTGTTATAACATAAATGTTTCTATTGTGTTTTTAGAAAACATCGTTTTATTTCAGTGTAGTTCAAGCATATTAAATTATTTTGTCTAATTATAACCTTTTGGAAGCACTTGCAGTGAAAGAGGGAGTGAAGTTTGGTTTGTCAATAAAACTCAACTAACTCCCTGCATGCATTGAAAGTAACTCATTTACTTTTATCAATGCTTTACATATATAAAATGTCACTTTGACACCTACTATTTAAGTACATTTCTTAATTTTACTTATTTTGTAAGAATAAAATTATAAATAAAAATAAGTAAAATATAAAAAAATAATAGTGTGAAAATAATTATGCAAATACATAACTTTAAAAAAGTGTTATGTATATATTTATAAAGTTATATAATATTAAGCACAACAATTTAAAACTTAAAAGTAAAAAATACCAATAAATGAACAAGTATTTGGTTTTTAGTTATTTTTGTTTAGTGAATACAAGAGGAAAAAAACAGGAAAAGAAGAGAAAAAAAAAAAAAAATTAGGTGCGAGCAAACATGATGGCAGACACATCTACTATTAGTAGGTGAGCCATCCCAATAGGAGCTTCATCTAGGTGAACCAAATGAGCATCTCCACTAGCGCCTTATCGAGCAAGGAAATCAGCACGGGAATTTCCTTCTCCCAAAGTGTGAACTAACTGAACCTTCCAACTCTGTCCTAACATATCCTTGATATCCCAAATGATTGCTGCATAGTGCATACCTATGGAATGGCTGGTCCTGGCTTTGCACTAAAGCTATGGCCCCTGTAGAGTCTGAGTAAGCCAGTAGTTCTCGGATACCCATATTTCATGACAGCTGCAATCCTTCCATTAGTCCCACCAACTCAGCCTAGAGGTTATCAGCCACCCAATACTGCCAAAAGCTCCCTTATCCACCCTCCATCCGTTGTATGGTAGATAGCCCTGAAACTTGCTTTCCCAAGGTTACCTGAGAAGCTTCCATCAACATTTTCACTAATCCAAAAATGACTCTTTAGATTGAGTATTTTTCACTTTTTACACCAGTCCTAGTATCTATGTAGAAGCAGTCGGTATAAAAAAATGACAAATTGTAAAAAGTTTCCGGGTAAAAGAACCGTTTAAAAAGTTCTTTTTCTTAAAAAAAAAAAAAAAATGGACTTTCTAAACACGTGTTAGTAAGAACATTTCAGAAAATATTCTTTTTAAAAAAATAAAAATTATAGAAACTCAATAAATCTTCTCTACAATTTTATTCTCAAGATAAATATAAATTGAATTAACAAATTGAAGAGCCAAATTCCAACTAAATTACACAAAAAAAATAACAATTCATATATTAATAGACCAAATATAGGTTATAGTATTGCTAATTAAATCCTCACGTTGACAATTGACATCAAACCTCAAACTTATCAATAGCATTAAACCTTAAATACACTAGTCTAAGAAATCAAAAGTCACAATATCGATTAAGCATTTCTTCAGAGGTTGTACAGTGGTATGGATTATACTGGGTACCAAAACATCTTACTGTCGAGCAAGCAATGTGTCCGTCACCCGCATAATTGCATATATATTGTTACCCACTATCATAGAATCACATGAAGAAAAATATAATGGCTAATAGATTAAGCGTCATCCCAAGGATGAAAAAATCAAGTTTAGAAAGATTTGTATCTCCAAGGTGCATAAATGACAATGGAAATAAATACTGAAAGCCTCTGAATTGAATTGCATTAAATGTATTTTGTATTTGTATTGAAAAAAAAAAAAATCAATCCACAAAATGCTTGAACTAAGTAGAATAAACCACAAAGAAATCAATCCCTAAAGTGTATTTTGTATTTGTATTGAAAAAGAAATCAATCCAGAAGGTGTGTTGAATTATGTTTAAAGTAACAAATTCATCCTTATGTAAAAGAGTAAAACTATAAAGTGCATAGAATGTAGGAATCATCCAAAAACATACAATTTGAAATTGGGCAATGTGTGGGGAACCTGCCCTAAGATATCCATGCATATTTCAATTTTAGAGATTATATTCCAAAGTGTAGAATTTAGTGTTTAGTTTGTATGGATTAAAATTTATGTTTTAATATTTAAACTTAGGGTTTTAGAGTTTTAAGGTTTATAGTTTTAGGTTTAGAATTCACTGTTTAGATTTTATGATTTAAGAATTTTAAATACTCTATCCATCGCAAATCAAACTCTTGTTATTTAAGATTAATCCACCCATATTTAAAAATTATTAATTAAAGTACAATGTTATTCTACCTTAATTGAAATGCCCTCATTTAATAAAATGTATTTAGAAGATAATGCTAGATATAAAACATGTCTTGAAACTTTATGTTAACAACTTAAACTTTTAAATTAAATCAATTTTTGATATAATACTAAAGTTTGTATGACTTTAAAAGTTTGAATATAATGTCAACACTTTCTTAACAAATCACAATTAAATATAATTTCATCATTTCTGCAAGACTACCTTCATGATTTTACATATCCATGCAAACATTTGCATTCAATCTTCCTCCACTACTCCCCCAGAGGAACCACCTTCCATATACTAAGTTGTCCAAAAACCAGAGTTTTTCTTTTCTTTTCTTTTTTGTTTTTTCCATCATCCTTGCTACCACCCATGAGCCGGAAGGCTCAATGGATCTCAAGTTTTTTTTAATTTTTTTATATTACGTAGTTATTATACATCTAATTTCATCTAAAAGTTTTATTTTGGCATCACTTAATTTTAGGAGAATCAATAGAAGTTCAAAAGGCATTTTCTTTGACTTACTATTTGTCAAAGGTAGTAAATTTTATTTTTTAAATTAAAATATTAAAAGATAGAATTAATGAAAAAAAAAAAAAGTGTCAGCTAAGTAATTGGAAAAGGAAAACATGTATGTATAAAGAATAATGAAATAAATAAACAATCAAAGAATTAGAGAAATATGAAATAATATAATAATCAAACTAAAACAAAATCAAAAACAAAAGTAGATAACTTTTAAAAAGAGTAGCGTAAATAAGAAGGAAAATCTTTTCCTTATTCTTCACGTCCCTCCTTGGCCCTTTCACAGTCGGAGTTCGCAAGTGGAAAATTAATTGGGGAAACGGTAAAATTAATAAAACTAATTATTGATGAGATTGTATATTCATACAAAGGTAAAAAAAATGTTAGCTCACGAGAATATTTTATTAATTTTTTTAATTAATTTTGATAAAAAAAATATTTTTTAATTTAATTTGTTGAATTTATTAAAAAATTATTATCTTACAAAATATATGTTTTATGGTTTTAAAAATACCTCTTCAAGTAAAATTAGTATCTTATTTTTCTTTAGTTTCTAAATTTTTAGTTAAATATTCAAACCCAAGTGTATTTTTGGATAATTTTTTAAAAGTATTTTTGATTAAAATGATTATTTTCCAAAAGAGATTTCTTGTGTGTGTAAATTTTCTTTTTTCAACACTTTAAACCATTTGCAAAAGTCAACCTGGCATCAGAAAAGCAAAACCTATAAAAGTGGGTAGTCTTCAGATTGCTTGTTGCTTGCTTCACGTGCTGTAGACGCTAGCATCATTAATTATCTTTGTTCCCCTGACAAGCACTGCCAAAATAGCATTAAGCAGCTATTATGCTATTAAATCTGTTAATTTATTACCAGATTATCTCTTAATCCAATGGGCAAAGAAAGAGGGGGGCACATGCCTCATGCAATCTAAAAGCAAGTTTTATTAGGCCACAAAATTCTGTCAAATAAGCTGCAATGTCCACCAGGTAAAAATTAAGTTGCAAGCCCACTTTTTTGCAATTTGAAAATAAGCTTCATTGGGACTCCAAAAACAACTGACCAGGCTATACTTATGTTGACAAGAAATCAGTGTTTTGGGCCACAAAAATTTGCAACTCACAATAGAAAAATTCAAGAAACTAAACAAGCCTAGTTAGCCTGCAATCAAGCTTGTCTCACGAGCTTCAATGGTAGAAAATCTACCAGAAATAAAGCCCAAAGTTATTTAGTTGTTGGGCCAAGCAAATCTGATATCTTGAAGGGCTATTAGGCAAAAGACAAAGGATTAAACATGGAAGACAAAAATCAAGACTTAAGAATATTACAAGCAAAAGAAATCTTGTCAGAATTTTGTCTCCAATAGCTATTTTTCTCAAATTCTATATAAAGAAGAGAGAGAGAGACATCAAAAGTGATGAAGGAAGAAAGAAGCAATATTGCACATACTGGCTAGAGCTTTCAAAGTTTTCATTTTCTCTTCTTCATCTTCATACACTAACATTTCTTCTGGGATATTATTTTCGTGTATTGGGTATACTGGAAAGTCTATTGTAACAGCAACATGCTTCTGTGCTTGATTGCTTCATTTCCAAACTATTTCTTTGTAAAGGTTGTTTGCCTTAATACTCTTTGTTGTAGCCCTGGTGAGGGTAGACATAGTTTGTAAGAGACATAGTCGCAATTGTAAAAGTTCTTGGTGTATCCTGGAAAACCAAGCTCAGATAGAGTTGCTGAGAAGTTGTAAGAGGTTACTGGAAGCCTGTAAACTAGTGGAGCTAGTGAAGAATCTCTCTCAAAAGAATTTGAGAGAAGTGGATGTAGGTCTTGTTGTGACCGAATCACTATAAATCACTGTGTCATTTCTCTTCCCTAAACTCTTTATTTTAGCATCTGCTTATTTCTAGCTTATTATTTATGTTTAAGCTTCACTCTAATTTTATTATGTTTTGCAATTGTAAAGTTTTCGTAATCAAGCACAAACTGCTTTAAACCAAGCTAAATATTATGTGCTTGATTCTAAAACTTAAAATTTAATTTTGTAAAAATTTTCTAAGTGTCCTATTCACCCCCTCTAGGATACATTTATCTACACTTTCATTTGATATCAAAGCCTTGGGCTCTATAAAGTTGAACTAACATCCTTTAAGTTAAGATCTTAGCTTGTGCAAAACAATGGAAGACTTCAAGGTGAGCAACTCATGCAACAAGCCTCCATTCTTTGATGGAACCTTCTATAGCCATTGGAGAAATTATATGGAGATATTTTTAGGTTCAAATCAATTTAAACTCTTAAGCATTGTATGAAATGGATATGAAGATCCAACAAAAGAAGTAGATGGAAGGACAGTTCCCAAAGATGAAGCTAAATACACTGAAAAATAAAAGATGCGTGCTTCATTACACATGAAGGCTAAATATATGCTTTCTAATGTTGTATGTTCAAAAGAATATGAAGTTATTTTAGCATGTAGCATGGCAAAAGAAATGTGGGATCAATTGTAGAGCATACATGACGGAACGAACGAAGTTAAAGAATCAATGATAGATATCTATGCTAGAGAATATAAACTATTCCACATGGAAGACGGAGAATCCATAGAAAAATACTTTATCAGATTTCACCATATTGTAAACTAGCTTAAGATACTAGGAAAAAATCTAACATAAAAGGAGCAAGTAAATAAGTTTCTTAAGTGTCTCTCCGATAAATGGGATACAAAATACTATATACTCAAGCATTATGCTAAATCATCAAACATGACAATTGATGAGCTTCGTGGTGAGCTTGAAGATAAAGAAATAACGATGAAAAAGAAGGAGAAAAGAGCCGCTGAAAGAAAGAAGAAGGAGAAAGACCTAGCTTTTGCTACCACATCCTCATCTTCGGATGATGATAGTGATGATGATATAACACTTCTCTCCAGGAAGGTTACCAAGCTATTGTAGAGGAAGAAATTTAACAAACAAGCTTCACACAGCAAAACTGGCTACAAACCGAAACATAATAGAGATGATAACATCAAGCACAAGTTCAAGAAGGAAGGAGACAATGATTAAATAATCTGCTATACATGCAGAAAACCTAGACATAAAGCATCAGAATATCCAAAGAAGAAGAAAAAGTTTGTAAAGAATCACAACAAAAAGGCATATGCAGCTTGGAGTGATGATGAAGTTGAAATCTGCCTCATGGCCATGTCCGATGATAGTGACTAAAAAAATGAGGTAGAATTTCGTCTCCAACAGTCATTTTTTCTCTCCAACAACTTTTTCTCTCAAAGTCTATATAAAGGAGAGGGAGACACACATCAAAAGTGATGAAGGAAGAAATAAGCAATATTGAGCATACTCTCTAGAGCTTTTAAAGTTTTCATTTTCTCTTCTTCATCTTTATACACCAACACTTCTTTTGGGATATTATTTTGGTATATTGGGCATATTGAAAAATCTGTCGTAACAACAACACGCTTCTTTGCTTAATTACTTCATCTCCAAACTATTTCTTTGTAAAGGTTGTTTGCCTTAATACTCTTTGTTGTAGCCTTAGTGAGGGTAGACATAGTCGCAATTATAAAGGTTCTTGATGTATCTTGGAAAACCAAGCTTAGATAGAGTTGCTGAGAAGCTGTAAAAGGTTGCTAGAAGCTTGTAAACTAGTAGAAATAGTGAAGAAACTCTCTCAAAGGCATTTAAAGGGAGTGGATGTAGGTCTTGTTGTGACCGAACCATTATAAATCGTTGTGTCATTTCTCTTCTCCAAACTCTTTATTTTTAGCATCTGCTTATTTCCAACTTATTTATGTTTAAGCTTTACTTTGATTTACTACGTTTTGCAACTGTAAAGTTTTCGTAATCAAGCACAAACTGTTTTAAATCAAGCTTAATATTTTGTGCTTGATTCTAGAACTTAAAATTTTATTTTGCAAAAATTTTCTAAATGTCCTATTCACCTCCTCTAAGACACATTTATCTACACTTTCAAAATAGCATTTGGAATATATAAATTTTATAATGAGAGCTTTGCCACCTTGTAATTCTATTTGGTTCGAACAAAATTAGTTGTAGATTGATGGATTTAATAATAAGTACATGTTCTCTAGATACTGTTAGTCAAAACCAAAAAAAAAAAAAAAAACTTGGAATAGATATTACCTATGTATCAACTTCTTCACATGTATTACTATCTTGGCACTAATTCTCTTCGTCAATCTTCAGCAACAAGTTGAGTAAATTAACCTGTCGTGTACCATAAGCATCTTATAAATTTATGGAATTCTAGCTACGTTTCTTCTTAGCTTTGTTAAAAACTCTTTTTGTGAGTGATATATACTCATGACATCTTTTTTCTGGATTCTGTTGTTTGGGCATAACTCATCATATTGCCCTATCATTAATTTTCAATATTTCTGTATCCTAAGCATTTTTATTTTTCTTGACACAAAGTTATAATCATTGGTAACACATGATGCTTTCTATGAACTAAAGAATTTCAACAAAATTAATATTAATCTTTTTTTTATAAGAACCAATATATATGTCTTAAGAATAATAAATCTTAAACATACCATGTATGGTGCATCTTATAACTTTTATCAGTAAATGTTTCCCATATATTTATCTGTTGATATCAGTAAATTTTTCCCTTGAATTAATTAGTTTTAATACAATATTACATCTTTTCTTTCTTTTCTTTTCTTTTTTTTAATTTTTATGGTGCTTGTAGCATATGTGCTTTTACATATCCTAAATAATTGTCTTCATTGATAACTTTATTATCTACCATTGAAAAATGTGTATATTCTCTAAGAAAAAATATTTTATATAGCATATAAATTATTTTTAATTATATGTTTATATAGTGCCCTTAAATACATACATGGTAATAAGTGGGAAGAGTGTAGCATAGTGTACCTTAAATTATACAATAAATCATTTTAGGATATTTCTGTCAAAAAGAAGAGATCTGATATATAAGTGGAGATCAACAGTTGCACCGTTCCATGTTTAAATCCAAAGTCATGGCTAAAATACTGAACTAAAATAACAAAAAAAGGCGCTGTTTATAACTTTAAGTTGGAGCTTTTCTTGGCGCTGACTTCTTTAAGATGAAACCTTAACATGATACAAATTTTTTTATGGTCAACAAAGATGAATGTAATTACCTAATTAAAAATCAACAATAAAAATAAAATACATTACATTAATGGGAAATCAAGAACACGTAATTTTAGCAATTATGTCAATTAAAAATGCATTTTAATTGACAAATAAATTATCACTTATTCATTTTAATTAATTATAATCAATACATTAAAATACATGTCTAATTGAGAGACTTAATTAAATTTTATTTTAATTTTAAATGGTATATATTTCGTTTTAATTGATAGTTCAATTATCAATTACAATTAAATATATGAATTATGTATTTAAATGATATTTGGGAAATAAAAATATCCTATATGTATACATATATATTTGGATGAATGAATTACATATTTATACTATATATAAAAGAAATGCCTAAATTTAATTAATCAGGGGTCCAACTCAGTAATTGATTTATTTTCCAAAATAATTATTTAATATTTTATTATGAGATTGGATCAAATATTAATATCTTTTTATGGTATTTCAAATTCCGTTATTAATAGCATATGTTAGCAAGTAGTAACCTATAATTTATTAGGTTGTTTTAAATACCATTAATAATAATAATACTAATAATTAATCATCTTATAATTAGGTTGTCTATACTTACTTTAAAGAGTCTCCAAAATTAATAAATTAAAGAAGTTAAGTCAGTAATTTATAAAAAAAAAAAAAACTAAAATTGACTAATTAAATAGTATAAAAATTAATTTTGTCACCGATGGATTCTTTATTCAAAATCTAGTGACAACAGTATTTAACCAAAATAAGATGAATATATATAAACGAAAAGGCCAGAAATTTGTATAAGTAACAATTTGCATGTCAAAATAATTCTTAGCAAAACTTAATGTGACAGAATTTTACCTCTTGATGATTATAAAATCTTTTGTAATTGATGATAATTGAGTTATCTTGTTTCTAATATATTATAATATCGATTACTTGAATAATAACTTAAAAATACAATTGATAATTGATTTGTAAATTTTTAAAAAGACCATGCCTTGAGCATCTTGCGTGGTAGATGTACAAAAAGGCAGAAGATTTATATATGCACTTGAGTTTGTTTATTAGAATAAAGAAGAAACTGGCATCCCTTTGGTGACTAACTAGTTTGGATGTGGAATGAGGTAAGAAAGAACAGAAAAACTTCAGAGCTATTAACTTGGTATTAAAACCAATTGATCCATATACAATAAGGGAACCAACAAAAGTATAAAAAATAATATAACTTGTCAAACATTTTTTATGGAAAATTTGTATCACTCTGTATATTTCCCCTGAAAGTGTCAATAGGAAACTTCTGCATCCTAAACCAATGATTAACAAAGCCAAAAAAAAATGAAGAGAAGCTCACCAAATTTGATTAACTTCTGAAGAAGAAGAAGAAAGCATAATCCTTTTCCTCTTCTTACAAATTTAAATCTACACGAGATAGAGTGGAAAAATCAATGGTTGAGTTTAAGATTCGTAATTTTATTGTTGATGTTGTGACACGATGCATCAAGCACCAGTGGTCTAGTGGTAGAATAGTACCCTGCCACGGTACAGACCCGGGTTCGATTCCCGGCTGGTGCAGTTGCTTTTTTCTGTCTTTGTTTTCTCTGTATTTTTTATTCTCCTCTATTGCCCACTTCACTCGCAACAATGAACTCCAGCTTCGTTTCTTCTATTGAATTTGTGCAAGGTATTCTAAGGGTGGTTTGCTAAGTTAGAAAGGAAAAAAGTGAACTTTATTTTGTTTGATAATTTTAAAGTAAAATAAAACTTAATATCACTTTCTGTGCAACTTTTTTTCAAAATTAGAAGAAAAGCAAGAAAAGGAAATGGAAAGAATTTTTATCTTTCAAAAAAATTTAATTTTTTTTTCCTTCGACATTGAATTATCTGTTCGGAGATTTTTTTTAAAAAAAAAGTATTGTTATTGCTTCTTCTTTTTTTCACAGATTTCAATGTGATTTCTTTCTATTAATTCCAGCAATATTGGCAAACAAGTTTATTGCTATTATGTAATTCTGGTGTCTTTATATGTTTACCTTGTCTGATAATCTAAATTTAAATGATTATCATGTAAAAAAAAGTGATATATTAAATCTATACAATGTTAGTGTATTTTTTAAAAGAAGAAATAGCGTGAATATCAACACTTAAATCTCATAGTAATTAAGTTTGGAAATTGAGGATTTTTTTTTTTTAAGTTTTAAAATGAAAAGCAAATTTATATTTACAAAAAATATATATATTTTATTCCTTCAAATTTTTTTTTACAAACCAAACATTGCAAAGAATTTTTTTTTTTTTGTTTTTATTACGTATCAAACAAATTCAAGAAATATCTTCTTCTTCTTCTTTTTTTTTTATTTCTACCCATTTCTTTTCTTATTCTTTCCTTTTTATTAGTCTGCGAACCTATTGTTTTTCTCGAATTGTGGAAAATACATAGTATTTTAACTATTTGATTTGGTTTTGGCGATGATGAACCTAGCAAATTGTCCTCTGTTTTTATGCTTTGTTTTCTTTGAGGGGGTGTATGTGAAATTTATTTTAAACTTTTTTATTTTTTTTTTGTGTTTAGTATGAATTTTTAAAAATATGTTTTTTTAAATTTTTTATATGTAAATTTTATTAAAAAGAATTTCAGGTCAGGAAATGAGATTCTAGTTTCGGCCTTTTAAAAATATTTCAAAAAAAGTTATAAATATTTAAAATTAATAAAACACATTTTAACAATTTTTCATTTATGAATGTTAGGATCCAAAAATATATCTTTTAACCAAACACCGTGTGCATATTGACTTCAACTATGAAGGAAACCTGTCAGGTTCATATTCATAATCGCTTGTTGAGACATAATTGATAGAATTCAAACTTAAGTAGGCTTATTTGAACATTTTAGTATGACTCAAAATTTTCAAGTCAGCCAGTTAGTGTCTTGTTCGTAACAGTATTTTGGTCTTTAACTTCACTTTTTACAATACAATGGGAAAATTATATAAAAGTTGTTTCTGACAGAAGTGTTTCTCATTGAATTGATTTTCATAACATCAGAAAATTCTAAGAAATTTTACATAAAAGAAGGTTTAAATTCGGTGGTTGATATACAAATGTGAAAATTGAGTCATGATATGGCAGGAAAAAAAAAAAAAAAAAAAAACAAGTTAGCAGTTAAAGATGCAAGAGACTTGCTGGTAGTTTCATTGACGACCACCATACATCCTCAGAGCATTCTGCGGGCAGATAGTATCCTATTTCATTAAGTGAGAATTCTGGCCCATAGACACCAACAAAAAAAAAAAAAAATTATAATCTCAGCCACACAAGAGTAAGCTATTTGCAAGTCTGCCCCACAAAAGTGTTGACTTCAAAAGAGATTTAACTCTGAAAATGACTAAACTAGACTTGGCCTGAATGTTAAACCCTCCTCTCACAAAAAATACTACAAATTGGTAATTGTTCCCTCTCGAGGGAGCAAGGTTGCTTTGTCTTCTCAAGCAGCAATATTTTCAATTTCAGCACCTTTGTCAACTCTCTTAACAATGCCAGCAATAACCTAATACAAGTTCGAAAGAAAAACAAACCAGAAGAAATATAAGACTCAACATATAAGTGGTTGCCCATCCAAGGATTATAATATTTGCTGTCGAAATTTGATACCTTTCCTGGTCCCAATTCATAACTTTTCTTCAGCCCCTTGCCTAGAAGAGTCTTCACTGTGGTTTCCCATTGAACAGGAGAAGTAACCTGTAAATTGGATTACAGATGGAATTATTTCCAGTTCATGGTGGGCAGATAACATGCAATGAGATGCATACCTGACGTGCCAATATCTTCTTTATCGTGTCAGGATCTGTATGTGGCTGTGCATCAACGTTGGAGATTACTGGTATTCTTGGGGTTTTGATCACTGTTGCTGCCAATGCTGCTTCCAATCTTGACACAGCTGGTTCCATGAAACTAGTGTGGAAAGCACCAGCAACAGCTAGGCGCACCTGCCAAAACAAGGAAAGTGTCATTATTTTTGAATGTAGAAGACATCAGACAAATAAGATCAGGGAGAAATTTCATACTGTCATTCGAGCCTTGAAAGACTTTGCCTTGGCTTCCACCACTTCTACTCCTTTTATGCCTCCAGATACGGCATAGTTTCCCTTCCAAAATAGAACAACTAATATTTAGAATTAGAATTCTCACTGTGTTGTTAAGTTAAAATTGTAGATTAACAAGAACCTTACAGGACATAGGTAATTAGCAATCTGAACTTTCTCAGCTTCAGGAACTTCCTGATTGGCTGCATCACACAATTGTTGGACTTTCTCAGAGTCCAATCCAATTACACTAACCATGGCACTTTTAGCAGCATCAGCAGCTTCCTGAATGAAGGAAAATTATTAATCATGGGAAATACAAACTGCATACAAGTTCATTTATGTGAAAGTAGAAATTAGCACAGTTGCTTTACCTGCATGGCTTCGCCCCTCAGTTTGACCAACTTGAGTCCATCTTCAAAGCTTACAAATTAAGTCGAACATAGGGGTCAATAGCACATGAACTAAGAAAATGATGACCATCGTAAAATACTTCAAACAAAATAACCAAAAGGACATCTATGTCACAGAAATCTATATCTGTTAATTCGCCCAAGTAAGATAATTGTTCATCCTCCAAATGCTGAAAAGCAGTAAGACTGTCAGCTAATGGTTCTAGGTCACCAAGAAGAATTTCAATTACAAGGCTGTTATGAGATTTAAAGCAAATCTAACATTCATCATTGACATTCAGAAGCACCACATTGTAGGGTTCACATGCATCCTCTCATAAGGGAGAAAAATAGAAAGAAGAGGCAAAAAAAGCCATCTTAGTATTAATTTATGAAACTAACCTAAAAGCCCCTGCAAATGCCAGAGCAGTATATTCTCCCAAGCTTAAACCACATGTAACATCAACGGAGTCAATAATTTGCTGACCTCCATCACGTGCACGAAGTAGCTCCACTGCAGCTAGACTAGTGACATAAATAGCTGGCTGTAGAAGTGCAGAGTCAGATTGTAACCTAATGTTTATGGCTATCATTATCAACAACAGGAATACATGAAAGACAGTCGAATTGATACACTCAACATGGTTATGATGGAAGTTGATTACTTTCATTTTCTCCCAACATTTTTTAAAGCAAATAATGTTTTCATTCTGCCATTTGCAAATGAGAATCCTAAGGGAGTGCTAAATTGGAAAAACATGGAACTCGTGTCAAATGCAGACATTAAAGGTGTGTTTGGAGTTAGTTTTAGAAGGGGGAGGGAAACGTATATCTGAACCTTCTCCTTGTTTGTGAGTTTTAATTTAAAAGGGTAAGGATTTTGAGGATTTTTCATAGTTCTCCCAAAGCCCTTCTAAAGCTAATTTTATAGTTTCCCAAAATTAGGGGATTCTATACTCCCAAACAAGGGGAGGATAAACCTCCCACTCTCCTTCCCTCCCTTCCCCTTCTTTCCCCTTTAATTCCCTCCCCTTCCTTTCCTTCTAAACTCGCAAACATAGCCAAAAAGAAAACTTTCAACCCGCTTTTGATGTTATCCACAGGAAATTTCTCTAATACAATTATAATAGTTTCAATAATATAACTACTGAAGAAATGACTTCACCAAATGATTTTTCTAACGAGTGATACTTCAAAGCACTTTTCAACATGGAAGAACGCTCCTTGTTTTGTATTGTCTACACAGGAATAACAAGCCCGTAGTATTGAATTACAGGTCATATGTTCAACACACTAGTTTACATACTTGTTATGCACAAAATCATAAAAGGAGCTACATTATGAAACACTCCCATAATATTTGCCTTGTGAAATGCAAACAATAACACTTCAGAGGTACTTAATTAAATGAAGAAAGAGCACCTTAAATGATTAAAATGAAAGTACTAACATAAAAAATGAAAATACAACTTTCTGAGTTGAATACCACTTACGATTAGAAAGTTTTATTCATAAAGGACAGAAAATTGCTACGTTATTAGACTACTTCCAACATCCTTTGTAAAGTAATGGAAAGAGTAAAGACAGTTAACTGATGTGAATGAATAATCATATCACTTTGATAGGATTATATAATCTTGCCTGAATTTGATAGTATTCCAAGAACTTTATTAGGGATTTTCAGCATAGAAGGATTAGAATCAATTTTAGTCATATAAAAACAAGAAATCATATTACATGAAAAATAACATAAAGGGTAGACGAGATTGCTAAACATACACTGAACAAGAATGAAGGAATTAAAAGTGGATACCTGGCTAATAACTGTTGAATCTAACTTATCCTTTGGTCCATTGATGCAGATATCTAGAAGATCAAATCTGAATGCAGAAAATATTTAATATTGGTCGTAACAGAGAAAATAACAATATAGATCAAAACAATTTATCAACCCAGATCCAACAAAAATAGAAATTCTTCATGAAAAAATAAAAATGCAAAGAACATTTGTAAATTAGTCTGGTATCTACCCTAATATGTCATTCGCTTTCTTGTACAAGACTGCAGCACTTGGCACATTTTGAGCTTCTTTCCCCATTCCAACTGCTTGTGCTCCCTGCACAAGCAATAAAAGTGAAATTACACAATTAATAAAAAAGGCATAATTTTGAATTTCAGCCAACAGAATTTTCAATATACAAAATAGTTTTAAAAGCAAGACGAATATAGCATACTGTCTTTTCTTATAGTTTCTAAAGTTATGCCCAAAATTCTCAGCCCCAGAATCCAGTATGGCAAGTCATTGAAACTAAAACTGTTCGTACTTTTTGCCCTTCATTTGCTTAGTCACTTCACTTCGAATGTGAATTTTGCAAGCAGGACACCAGAACAGAACAGGATAATCTAAAATTTCTCGTTTTATTAATCAATTTCAAACCTTCGTTTATGAGGCACAATGTCCAACTCCAACAATTTCAAGAATGCCATTTCTGATTGATCAAATGAATATGCAAATTGCGTACTCTACCTGGCCAGGGAACAGAAAAGCACAGGTGGGCTTGTAATCATAGAACAAAGCATCATCCACAGCTGTCTGGGATCCAACAGATAAGCTCATGAAAACCCTAGATTGATCAAGATGCCTAAGAGAAAAGCTTCGAACTCCATTTCTGAAAGTGGCGAAAGAGAGGGAATTGGAAGCACGGAAGGAATCAGGGAAGGTGGAAGGGAGAATCTTAGGAGAAATTGAAGGAAGTGTGAGGGAGGAGGACATGGCGGAGAGTGAACATGAGGTAGAAGGGCTGCGAAAGATCAGAGAATTGTCAAGCAAGGAGTGCATTGGTTGAGTGAGTGAGTGTTAAATAGAATGGGAGCTAGGCAAAATGGGGTCGAGTTCCAGCGGAGCTTACGAAGGTAGACGTTAGAGAAGGCATGAAAGCTAAAGAAACCGGCCAACCGGCTAGTAACAACCATTTCGGGTTTAATCATAAATATGAGCCCATAAAATGTTTACTTTGTTTATTAAACAGAATAATTGCTTCTTCTTTTTTTTTGACAAGAAATTATTGTTTAAGTTACTCAATTAAATAATATTTTTTAAAAAAGTAATGTTTGGTTTTGAAATTAGAAGAAAAGATTATTTTTTAAAAAAATATATGAAACAATTTTAGTACATGATCATTCTATGTGTGTGTGTGTGTGTGATGAGATAGGTGAAACTTCGATAGAGAGAGAATGGTTGGGGATGATGGGTCGGGGTGGAGGAGACCTACGAGAGACGAGAGAAAAAAAAAATAAAAATAAAGGGATTTTAATAGAAAATTTGGGAGTGTTACAAGAAATCACTTTAGACCTGAGGCTGAATGCTAAGCCTGCTCGTGCCCACGAACTTTTTTCTTGATTTTTTTTTTCTTTTTGTTGTTGTTTTCTTTACTTTCTTTTTTTCCTCTTATCTCATAGACAATATTTATTTGAAAAAATGAAGTCAATGGAAAAGGAAAAAAAAGAAAAAACTAGTAGTTAAATTATTGCCAAAATTATCATTGTATATGTGTGTCTTGTGAAAGCTATGTAGTTAAATGTTATGTATACTTCCATGATATATATATATATATATATATATATATATATATATAGAGAGAGAGAGAGAGAGAGAGAGAGAGAGTGCTGGATTTGAATTGATCAAATAATTAGATTATTCAAATCAATACCAAACTGTTATTTGGGAAGATTATTTTATATGATCTAATTAATATACTTAGAAATATTCATTGCTTAACAAAAATGTAAACTAGCTTGTTAGCAAATTAAATATGGGAACTGCTGAATGCACTCTCATATTTTTCTTAATGCACTCCCTTGCTTTGTTTTAAATTAATTTTATTCCACAAATGCCCCTCAAGAACCTCTAAACCTATACATCCAATATCCAACACACTCCCTCATTTCCTAACACACTCATTGGCAGCTCACACTCTCTTTCCATTTCTTCACCGATGCACTCCCTTTCCTTCCCTTTCTTGTTCCCTTCATTGCGATAGACGAGACGAGATTCACAAAGCAACGCCACTCCTTGTCCAAACTCTAAAATAGTGGCAGCACCTCATATCAGAGACAAAATCAAGTGGCAACAGTAATAAGGTAAGCCCTTAACTCACATCTTTCCATCAAATGCCTCATTTTCTTCAATAATCTAACTTGTATTTGAGTGAGCTTGTTGACACATGTTGTATTTTTTTTTTTTTTTAAAAAAAATTACCTGGCTTCAGATTTGTACATCCAATAAAGCTTAGTTTAGACCTATTGGATCTATAGGCTTGAATAAGTCTAATTTAAACCCTATCGAATCTATAGACTTGAATGGGTAAAATTTAGACCTTATCGGATCTATAGACTAAATGGATCTAAGATTGATCCTATTGGATCTATAGGCTTGAATGGGTCTAATTTAGACCTTATTAGATCTGTAGATCTGAATGGGTCGAATTTAGACCTTATTAGATGTATAGATCCAAATGGGTCTAAAATTGACTTTTATCAGCTCTATACATTCAAAGTGGTGTAAATTGGTTCCTATCGAATCTTTTAATATCAATTCAGAATTGTAGCTCCATGTGTATGTTGTTTTTGTTAATGTAGCTTCGCCTATGGTATGTGTATACTTTCCTTACCACAAAACTTGTTCCCATTTCATTTAGTTATGGCACAAAGAACTTCAGTATGCCATCACAGTTGTAGCCAGTTGAGGAGCAGTAACATGATGATTTTAGGCTTCCCATTGCATCTTACCAGAGGGAGCTTATGACTAAGTGAGAGGCACGAGTCATCAACAAGTAGACTATGTGCCAATGGATTACATTGAGCAACCATTACATGAGGAGCATGCAAACCCAGCTCCCATGCTAAATATGGAGCAGGAGTAGGATGCCCCTCATGCTGAAGAGGAGCCATTACAAGAGGAGCAAGTGGACCTAGCTCCCATGCCAGCTATGGAGTAGTAGTAGGATGCTCCTTTCACCGACGAGGACACTATAAAGGAGGATCAAGTTGTTGAGGATGGCATTCTTCAATAGGACCTCCTGACTAACCCATTTCTGGGTGTACCTAAGGACACTGTTGTCATGCACAGGTTTGAAGGCCACACTCCTATCAATGTGTGGCATAAGGAGCTAGTAAGAAATACCACAATGAATCATTATATTCTTATTCAATATTATGTTCATGTGAATTGTTTATGTTATAACATCTTTTTAAAAGAAATATATGATAGGCAGTTGCTCGAGACCTTGATACAACGGGAGCAAGTTAGACAAGCTAAGTTACAATTATGCATCAATGTAAATGTGGCCCATGGTTGGTCGTGTGGGATTTGACTAGCTACTTAAGTGCCGATACCACCTCGCTGATCAAGCTTTGGTGTTTACTTTTGTGGAGAGGTGGCATGTAGACATCAACCCATTCCACTTATTGATAGGAGATATGAGAATCACGTTGGATGATGTGGCATCGTTGTTGCACCTACTAGTACGAGGGAGATTTGTGTCGGTGCTTTCCTTAAAAGTGGAGATCACTTTACTAAGACTAATGCAAATGTTGGGATTAGACAAGGCATTTTCCTGAGCTAAGGTGTTCTTCAACAAAGTGCCAATTGTTTGTTTCAAGATGTTACAATCGATCCATCATACAACTATTGGCGAGTAGGTATGGGATGTGGCATTTTGGGCGTGCTTATTGTATATCTTGGGAAGCACACTATTTGTAGACAAGACTGCGATAACCATACCCATCAAGGTGTTGGAGCTTCTCAAGGACCTTAATGCCATAAGGGAGATACTGTGGGGCCATCTATCTAACTATATTACATAGAGAGCTTGAGTTTGCATGCAAGCATAATGCTAGAAAAATATCTAGTTATCTTCTGCTTTTATTAGTATGTTATTCATTTTCTTAACATAATTGTTGTTTCTAACATGTTTTAGTGGTTTTTCTGCTCTTTTTTTTTTTTTTTTTTGTAAGTTACTAACATTGTTGCAATTGTCTTGTTCCTACAAAATACAATCATGGATATTTGAGCACTTCCTGGATTTAGACAGTTAGCTCGTTGAAAATTTAACTATCTTTCATGAACTTAAAGATGGATCACTGGTCACAGTGGTGGACAAATACATCCTATCAAGCTTTAGTTAGACTGTTTGAGGTGCCATGATGTGGACTAGACACCCTTTAACTTAGCTCGAGACCAACATCCACTACATCTAGTCGCTTTCTTTTTTGGCCAACTTAGGTTCTCCTAATGAGCCTCATTTGCTAGAGCGAGTTCTGAGACAGTTTGGCCATGTATACTTGATTCGTTGGCACCCACTACGTGTGGCATATCTTCATTATTCCATTGTAGACATGGACACAATGTGGGAGTTTTGTGAGAGGCATGTGTTGAGTGAGGATCAATGTGGACCTAACATGGAGGACCATGGAGCAATTTGGCTAGGTTACATGTAGTACCACAGGATCTCCCATCCTACTTGCTACTGATATCACCCCAAGTGTTTGAGCCTCCATTGTGGCAAGGCGAGGCAAGCAAGAGGAGGAATTACGACATCCCAATGACATATGAGGAGGCTTTGGTAAGTTCTGCCTTACATGTATATGTATTTGTTATTATTATCTAATAGTTTAACCATAGTAGAATAAACACTAGAGGATTGATTTGATGTCTTCTTTTTTTATTTTAATAACATATAGGTGTAGACTGAGTGCATGCTAATATCGTTCGAGGCGTCTTCAATGATCGATTAGTAGATGAGGGTACCAAGCTTGGACGATGACTAGGTAGAGTTTTTGCCCTTAGTGGTTGCTTCTAGATGACACATTGGATGTTCTGGTGGAGACCAACCCCTAGTAATGCATCAAAGTTCAATAGGGATCTTACATGGAGGAGGACATTGTATATCATATCCATATGTAGCTAAGTAGATCCTATATCTAGCATCGTATGACTTACATGGTGTAGACATTATTGTGTGACTTACATCTAATGATATATCTAAGTATTGTCACTTTAGTAATGTTTATTATTACACACACACAACCAATGTACATATGGTGTGTCTTAGGTAATAAAACAAGAGATAATTAAAATTATGCAACATAATGATGCATATGTACGTCAAAAATATAGTTAAAGCTTCCACAATATGAAATTCAGCCCTTAGTTTTCATTTTGATTAGTTTAGACAAGAATATTTGGATTTGTAAATTCAATTAGTCATTTCTAGACTAATCGAATCTATAGATCTTATCAGTTCAGAATTCAATCCAAAACCCACATTTTAACTTCCATGTGATTGTTGTACAAAACCACACACATCTATACTCACTCACAAAGCTATTAAGGGGTCAATAAGCATGTTATTAGATATAATATTACTAGATTGACATAGAAAAGTTCACAACATTTGATCACTACATTGTTGTTGTCGATTGTCAGGCATTTCTAGCTAATGTCTCAAATAAATTCATCCATGGAATAAATGAATATTGCCAAGGGAGCACTTCCTCATACACAAAGTGCTTCCACTAGGGTGCAACTAGTGGCAATGCAGAGTCTTCATCTTTACCTATGCTAATATAGTCCTTAGTTAGTTAAAAGAAAAAAATAATATGATGTGATAAAACAAGATGTGAACAGTCATGCAAAATATGAATAGGTATATATTTGTACAAAGTGATTGTCATAAACATGTGTGATTGTAACTATAGACTCATTTATTCGTGTAACACTTAAAGGAGGTGCTGTGTGAAGGGGAAAATGTCCATGACTGAAGTGGATGAAGAATAACCAATATTATGCCAAAGTTAGAAGCAACCACATATGATATATCTGTATTTGCATCCATTTCTTTGGCAGGGCACTATGTGATTCATGTTCTAGTAAGAGTGAGGAGAGAAGCTATTGGTAGACATTTTCATGGAACATGGCCATTATAATGTTCTTCATTCCTACATCTCCTTAATTAACTCACAATGCATGTACAACCATGTTTCCTCTAAGAATCCCATTTCGCATACAATAGCACGATAACCACAATTCCCATTGGCCTCCACATCAATGGCATCAACAATGAAACCTTGAATGCACACAAGTAATTGGTTAAGCATAAGAATCATCTTGGGAGGCATGGATGAACTATACGGGGGTGGCCTAAGGGACGAACTCCTATGGATGAGCTTGGATTAAGCTGCAGAATCTTGGTTTTATAGCTTAGTGGATCCACTACAGTCCATTGAAGCAAGCAAAGAGTCAACATATTCAAAATGTGTAGGGTCACACTTTGTTGATCTCTTTGATTTTTTTATCCTCTTTTTTGCAACACCTTTGGATTTTACCTTCTTAGGTGAGGGCTCTAATGGAGTAATCTCTAAACAGGCTATTTCAATCACATTAAACATTAGAACATTTGTCCCATCTTTCATCGTACAACATTCAAATTGTTACTCGAACAGATCAATGACTTTCTTCCAAAGCCTAGGCCTTTCATTCCAATGGAAGTGAGACATTCAACATGGTGCTCTCACCAAGCTCGTTAGCACAAGACAATACATGGGTAATCTTCATATGACAACCACACGCTACAATATCCAAACCAACAAAACTATATGCCTATTCTAGCTCGGATGATATATGATTGTGTGCAACATTTAGTATTGCATGATGTAGCTTCACAAACAATTTAATTCTCATCTTGTGTGCAACCTTCATCAAATTGTCCTCAAAGGATTTATGTTTCTCATTGTGAAGCAACTCGATCAACCCATGCATGGCCTCCCAGTTGAAGTTCGCCCATACTATTTTGCAATGTCATCTACAATCTTGCATGTTTGTCTTCTACCCTATTTCATGCAACAAAATGGAAAAAAAAAAATGTCAATTTAACTATATTTAGGCATCATTAACAATATAGATCTTGTCAAATAATAACATACCTATTATTGATAGTGTTCCCAAGTGCATGCGACTGTCAATCCATGCTGGGACAAATTTCTCCTTGTCACAACGTACCCTTTGGGGGTAAGAACGCTACGACGAAGATTGAAACGACTTTATTTTAAGAAAAATTAGTTTATGGAGTCGCCACCAATTGTTTAAGAATGAGGGTACAATTGAAAACCCTATTTATTTCAAAATTTATGTATTTATTTTATTTTGGAAAGGCACTAAAATACAAACCAGAGACGAGTTCGGGAGTTGGTTATGTGTGAGGAAGGTGTTAGGCACCTCACAGCATTCGTCGAAAACGGTTACCCAAATCAGTTATGCAAAATAGCGATATGACCCAAAATTGTATTTTATTTAGTGTTGAAATAACATTACAATTTTTAATAAAATAACAGCAAAATAAATTTGCATGCATGAGTTTCCTAGATGAATCTAGGGTCCTTCCATCCTTCAAGACAAATAAACTATCCCTCCAGTTGTCACTTATCCTCACCTAAGTCGAATAGTGCAAGCTCAGTCTTATATAAGACCGGACCACCTATCCTTTCATGATCAGTGAAGGGCCTCGGGACCCTAAAGATCAAAATGCACCCTAATGTATGCATGCTAATTACAATTTAAAATTATAGGAGCAGGATACAAGAAAATTACATGGAAAAAGTAACATTAAATAAGAATTACAATTTTCATCATTTTTCATTTTTTTTAACACACAGTAAAGTGCAATTCCTTTTCGCACCCCATATTTTCTATTTAGCACTTGTATATTTCCTTCTCACACCCCTCTTTTCTTTTCTTTCCATAGCATCCCACAGCTCACTTACCCTTCTTAACTTTTATTATTTTTCTGTTCTCAACCCTATCATTTCTTTTCATACCCATCTGACCTGAACCGAATTCCTAAGTTTCAAAATAGAATTCAATCACAAAGTCCCTTTCATTAAGTCAAATTCTGATCCAAGAGATGACCCAATATATAATTTCGAAAAGACGAGCTGCTTCCATAAACCAAATACTCAACAAATTGCAGAAAACAGTGAAATCTTACTGAAAAAAATGAAACCAATATGATAGTATACAATCACAAAGTCTCAACAAGCAGATTGGGACAAAAAAAAGAAAAAGAAAAAAGAGCTTTAACAGTTGCAAAACGTTCCCATACAAGGTAGATTAGCCATTGATCAAAATTCATCAAAAGGTTCAGCCAATAAATCATGAATTCTAGAAACAGCGTTAACATCAATGAAAGGTTAATGATGAGTCTCATAGAGAAAACAAATAACCACAATAAGACAAAAATCTCACCCATATATGAATCACTTCCCTAGTAAGATGTGTATAAAATTTTCACAAAGAACCCAAACAAATCCCTTTCACAAATTCCCCCAAACATTAAGTGAACCAAACGAGAATAAGCATTCACCAAATAATTCTCACAAGTTAGATACAAGATACCAATTAAACAAATACTCTCATGCACTTAAAAGATTCCAAATCAAGAAAATAAATGATCACCAAGAGAAAACCTGACTTAGAATATGGAAATCCCCCAGCAAAGCAAGAATATTAACCCAAATTTCAATAGATAAAACCTCTAATGTATGCCTTCTGCAAGATAATTTCAAATTTCAAGGACAAATATGAACATAACAGATTGGACACTTCTTAAAAGAGCAGGCAACCTAAGCATGAAGAAACACAAGTAAGAGAACCAAATTCTCCTCTACTATAATTCCAGGAACAACACTCATACAAAAACATCAAATAGCAGAACACAAACAGCCACCAAACAGCAAGAATTCATTGTAAACACTCCCTAACAGCAACTCACAGCAAGTGTTCCATTAAAAAAATCAAGTTGGGATCATGGAAACATGTCTGCTGTTGAAATGCGTTTCTTCATCAATTTATTCATTGTAGGACATATGAGCTACCCACCATGAAAAGTAACGAAAATAATGCATCTCAGAAATGAACACATCATGAAATCAGTTTCAACAAAAAGACTTTTCAAATTCAAGTTCTCCTTATTTCCAATCTCAATCTCAGCATGGTATCCAAGTCAAAATTCAATTAGTATAGAGAAATTCAATGGGCCAAAATCTGAAAGTTGACACTTGACATCACACTTGTCATTCTAAAGAAATAGAAAGGTGAATAAAAATATATTCCAGATTTTTTTTCAATCCCTCCACTTAACCCAGAAAATTCCAGCATCAATCCCTCACTATTAAAACCCAGAAAATTCCAGCATGGAATCGTGAAACAAAGGTAGAACTCTTTACATCTTACCGCCATATCAATATGCAATTCGGATTTCCATAATTAAATGGTCCCAATTATTCAAACCAAGTCAACATGAAATCATTAAAATGAGTCACAAGATTTATACACCACATAAACGCATGAATAAAATCACCAAGAATTTGCACTTCCATTTCGTTCTTTTCAAACCAAAGTAATAGAGCAGTGAGAGTATAAATAAATCCCAAAATCACAACTGCACAGCAGCAGAACATCAAACGAACTTCAAACCAGAATGGACTCATGAAACAGAGGCAAAATGAATGCAACAATGATGAAATTCAGTGAAATGAGTGCATCTAAATTAACACAAAGATTTATGCACCACACAAGCAATCAAGTGATGATAATTAGCAAGTAAGTGATGAATGCAAAAGTATCCCAAAACAAATGTGACAGCAATCAAAGATAGTGAAATCTCAGCAACCTTAATCATTTAAGATGGAATCCGCAAAATGGCTTTGTTAAGATGCATACAACCCAAGAAATCCTTTAAGCAAATAAGAACATAAGAACCTAAAACAGATTTCTAAGCATTGGGAGCAGCTCATGCACACAAGAATGCCCAATCCCACTGCTGGGAAATTCCCTCAAAAGGACCATGCCCTTTGCACCTAAATGAGACAGAATGCATGATCTTGTCCTAAATTAGCTGCAATGCGACTGAGATCAAATAAACCAAATAATTACATGCTGCAGCTACCAGAACTTAAACATTCCTATCAACTAGAATTCCCACCACCCCACAACTTAATTAACTAGAAACAGATACATAGTCACTCCATTGCTTACAAAGCCACACTTGATCTAAAGTGTACATTTAAATTCAACTTTTGGCTTAATACATCAGTACCCAGATAAATCGAAAGCTGTGAAAAGATATATAAAAGTAAAGACCAAGACCAAAAAAAAAGCATTTTCCTGTTAAAGCCCCTTTAAATGATACTACATCCTTTGGTTGCACATTCCAAACAGGAGAACAGAACTTGATCCATCATATGGACAAACAAAATGTGAATGACAAAACCAAACTAATCAAAAACAAGATGTTCATATCCACTGCAATCTGCCCTGGTGTTCCATTTTTAATTTAGTCTTCACACTAAAATCAAACCAAGCTTCAACATATCATGAATTGAGACATTTTTTTTTCTAGAAGAAAATGGGAACTGATGGAATACATATAAATAGGAGGCAGGGACAGGTTTTCATCGATGCTACATATGGAAATAGGGATATCATCCCAAATAAAGGCGTGAACCCCATACAAGATTACCACATGTAATACCATACCAAAAAAAAAAAAAAACCAAGAGTTAATCAATCGGCATTCCAAAATTAAACAATGCACAGAATTTTATTCAACCAGATTATGAAGCTTCAAGCAATTCAGCAAACCATGTAACCACAAAAAGAGACCACCACTGAATCAACCATCTCAAGCATTTATAAATTGCAAACTCATTAAGAAAGGAACGAATGATCAACACTGGATAGAATTACTAGACGAACAAAAATGATAGACCCCAACTATTCCTCTTGCCTATCCTCAAGCCAAAATCCAAATGAAACTCACGGTTAAGACAACAAATTCCGGGAACAGGGTCACGGGATTCACGCATGGTTTTGATTCAAAATCACTAGGGGCCAGCAAATTTTAATCATCTGATCTAATTGCAAATTGAATGAAACAGCAACATTATCCCATCAATCACAGTATACCCAATAACAAATCACAGAATCATAAAGCAAGAATCACCGAAAAACTTGAAGTCATACCACTAGAACAAATCCAAACCGTGGAGATCAAGAACAATGAAAATATATTTACCTTAAGCTTCTTAATCGTCAATCTGCCCCTCTCAATTTCTTTTGAATCCAGCCTGACCTTCTAAGCTTTTCTCTGCTTTCTTCCACTCTCCCTTTCTTCACTTTCGCTCCTCTCTTCTATCCTCACTCTTTTTTCCTCGATATCTCAATCTCCCTCTCTGCCTCTCGATAGTTCTCCCTTCTCCCTCCTTTTGCTCTGCTTTCAAGCTCTCTATCTCAATCTTTTCCCCTCAATTCCGCTTGCTGCTCTGCTGCTCCATTGTTATCCTTTTCTTTCACGCCTTCCCTTTCTCTCTGTGCGCTGCACTCAACCACTCCACTACTTCCATCGTTCACCTTCTATTTTCTCTTTTCTTCTTGTTTTTTTTTTTTTCCTTTCTTTTTCTTCTTATTTCTTTCTTTCACGACTATTCTTTCTTTTCTTTTTTTTTTTTCTTCTTTTCTCTCTTTGCTCCTTCTTGTTGTTTCCTTCTTTTTTTCTTTTTTCTTTTTTTTTTTAAACAGATATATATATATATATATATATATATATATATATATATATATATATATATATATATATATATAAATAAAATAATAATAATATTATTATAAGAATAAAAATGAAAATAAGAATAAAAAGTAGATAAAAAAAAATAGCTAAATAGATAAATTAAAAAAATAATAAAATAAAATAAGTCTTTAGACAAAATATAGTGTCTACACTCCTTATGCGGTTTTAGCCACTTCTCCTCAACACACACAACAAATTCATTGAGGTCACTGCATTTGGCCTTGATTCTGTGATAATTATAATAATATGCCTCCTTGTCTTGAGCATCCATTAGCGTTTCCCATGCCTCCATCACCTATTCACACTCCTCTGTATCCCTCATTGCTAATTTGCATTTTGCTGAAATAATTTTGTTAATGTGGGTATTGACATAGTAGATTCACAGAGCTTGGAAAAATTTGTCCTACTGCATTCATGAGGGCAAGATCCTTATCTATCACAATTGCTTGAGGCAAAGCTTCACACATCTTGAAAGGCTCCCTAGCTTCTCAAGAACCCACATAAAGTTATCTTTCTACTCAGAGTCTATGTATGTAGATGCAACTGAAAATGTTAACTCTATGAAGGTTACACACACAATCTCAAGGAATGGGAGACAATATCTATTTGTTTTGTAAGTATTCTCCATTAAAAGAACGATGTAGAATGTACCAATTGAGAGTGCGCCCAGAATATGTCTCTAACAACATCTATCCCCTCAACACACATATGCCAATACATATAGTTGTATTTGTCCGACCATTTCATCAACTATTTTCATTGGTGTTTGTAGACCCTTAACCTTAAGTCTAAAGTGGTGCCTAATATTATAAATTTGTTTCACTATGGTCATATTGCTTTCATCTTTCTTCTTCAATTTAAGCAGTATATTCTTAGGTGGGACCATGTTAGTAGTCATGTCTTTAACCATTGTTTTCTCCTCCTCAGTCAGACATCCTGCTTATAAATGACCAACCAACATCTTTGCTAGAGGGTGATTATGGGATCCACATTGCACTCTTAGCCTCCATAAATCATATGCCTATTGTCTTCCTTTCAGTTTAAATGGATACCCACATTTCTTCATAGATGTCTCCACCCCCATAAAGTTTTTCTTTGGAGGCTTGTACTCGTTGCCCCATTCACACCCTAGTGTCACCGGTGTGCACTTTCATTCTCCACTAATCTCAGACCTAACAATCACAATCACAAATCCAGCCCTCTTCCCAATGTCTGACACATTCCAATAGCTCGTGCCTGCTAGTAAATGTATGCATGCAATCAAATATTCCACGATCCCTTGTTGTCACATTACATAAAATTGTTTAAGCTAAAGCTTCATAAAAGGACACCTCATTAGTACTGAAGACAGAAGTGAAATCCTTGGATTGGTGAGCTGGTGGATCACAAGATATTCTAGTTTCATCCACCTAGCAAAGTCAAATTTAAGACCATCAACATCCGTACACATTAACAAATAGATTTTTCAAGAGGATTATTAGTACTTACATTCCCAACCGAATGTGCATTCATTGTAATGTGCACTCCTACTAGGGAATACTTTCAGTTAAAATATGCATCTATGTTATAGCTCATTTTGTATAAAACATTTCACACCCTTTTTAAAAACAATAAAAAATCACTAGAATTAGCTATTGCAATTATAGTGTATTTGAAAAAAAAAAGAGAAAAAAATAAATTGGGCATAAAAATATAAAATAAATAAACTAACTAAACCAAAAAAGAAAGAAAAAAAATGAAATCATCAGATCTATAAATCTGATTGTCCTTAAATTGGGCTTTTTGAATCTATGTATCCAAGTTACCTGTTTTGTGGGCCATCGGATCTTCACATCTGGTACCACCTAAATCTCCATAAATTGGATCTAAAGGTCTAGTGATTGTAACTCTACTATTTTTCTACATGATCAAACTATTTTTAGTCAATTTTACCAAAATTTCTTTGATTTTTCAAGCTTAAATCATAAAGAAAACTAAAAAAAAAAATGATGTACACACAATGTATCTATTTTTAGCACCTTGAAGAGATTGATCAAGGAAAATGAGGGTGTATGCGATTGTTATCAAGAAAAAATCACATGAAGGGAACTAAACCAATGACGAGGTTGGGGTATTGCACGCATACATTTTGTTTTGAGGGAGTTTTTTTTTTTTAACTCAAAGGATATATTAGTCATTTCATCAAGATAAAGAGTGTTTAAGAAAAAAGGGGAAGTGCCTTAAGCAACCCCCATTAAATATTATGTATGTTTCTAAATAAGCATATATGTGTTATAAATATTTTAATTTTTGGATGCACATTTAATGAAATATTCTCCTAGGGTTGACTCAACATTTATTTATTTGTAATTTATTAAATATGTAATATCTTTTCTAGGGTTAAGGTTTCACTTACTTTGTATATAAATGCCCCCTTAGTGAATTAATAGAGGACGACTTTTGGAGGCATTATAACTTTCTCTTCTTTGAACTCCACTCAACTCATTCTTTGTATCTACTTTTTTACAACACATTATTAGCATGATACTCTACTCTACCATCTTACCTTTCCGTTGTAAGGGTTGCTGAATTTCCCCATTAGTTTGATAGTTTGGAGACTTAAACTCCACTATCATAGCTGGGTTCGAAACTGATAGAGAAAGAGAAGGAAAAGAAGACAGAGAAAAAGGCACCCATCCACCACTAGAAATCAATTTTCATCAATATTGGTCATTAAGAAAAAGGCATCCAGAAAAAAGGTAACTATAGTTAGCTTTAATTGTTTATTGATGTTTTAATTGTTTAATTAGTTTCCATCGCCGTCATGTTTTTTTTTTGAAAAAAAAAAAAATACAAGAGATACTACTCCTTTAGTATGTAAACTATTTAATCTATTTGTTACTTAATATGCCTCATCTTGAAGTATGAAGTCGACTAATTTTTGTCTCATGAGAAAATTTAAATTCTTTAATTTGTCTCATCCAAAAGTGTGAGATAATTTAATCCTTTTGATTTGCCTCATCCAGAAGTATGAGACAATTTAATTCATTTGATACACACTCATCTAGAAGTATGAGGAGTTTTATTATGAATAATTAATTTTCTGTAAAGTGGATTCTAAAGTTATCCATTCAAATAGTATTAAGTGGATCTTGAAGTTATTCACCCAATTGATATAAAATAATAGATCTTGAAGTTATCTATACTCATATAGTGTGCAAAATATAATTATGCATATATTTTTTAATTTTTTTAATTTTTTTTTTCTAATTAATCTCGAAGCACAATTTTTACCTTTCGTTTTTCTTTTTTTGGACTATGTCTAAGTATAACCTAAAAATGAAAATTGTGTGACCATAGTGAGAAATGAACCCACGATTTTCTAATCCAACATCAGATGCACTACCACTATGTCATAGATCCATTAATGTTTTATGAACTATTGGTTAATTACTTTTTCAATAAAACCAATAGATTAAATATTTTTTTTACTTATACATAGTAATTTTTTGTGAGCATGCTTATTGATCTTGTGATCGTTACCTAATTTATTTTACATTTTATAGTGTAAAAATGTCAAATTTAGAAAAATTTGACTTCGTAGCATTCGACATCATCACTAAGACAATCAGAAAGGATGCAAATGGTCTTAGTGACACAATCAAAAAGGATAGTGAAACATCAAAACAAGATAAGCAAAAGCAATGATCTTTATGTATCACCACCTCCACGAAGGACTAAAGGTTAAGTATCTTATAGTAAAAGACCCACTTATCCTTTGGACCAGTCTTAAAGAAACATATGACCATCAAAAAATTGTGATTCTCCCAGTAGCTCGTTATGAATGGATGCACTTGTGCTTACATGATTTTAAAATTGTATGTGAATACAATTCTGCAATGTTTAGAATTAGCTCTAAACTAAAATTGTGTAGAGAGAAAATTACTAATGAAGATATGCTTGAAAAAATATTCTCAACCATTCATGCATCCAGTGTGCTCTCACAATAACAATATTGAGAAAAGGGGTTTAAGAAATATTCTGAATTAATTTCTTGTCTCTTGGTTGCTGTGCAAAATAATGAGCCGTTGATAAGGAATCACGAGTCACACCCAACTAGTAGTGCTCCATTCCTTGAAGTGAATGTAGCAACATATGACCACCATACTTATGGAAAATCTCCTGGTCGTAGTCGTGGCTGTAGCCATGGACGTAGATGTGGACATGGACAGTTTCTTGATAGTAATTCTTTGAATGCATATACATCCAAAGTGGAAAAATGTTGTGAAAAATGCCATAGAAAAAGGTGGGCAAGATAACAAGATTATTGAGAATACATGCTATTGCTATGAAGGGAAAGATCATTGGTCTTGTACCTATCGTACCCTAAAGCACCTGTTGACCTTTATCAAGACTCCCTCAAAAATAAAGAAAAGAAAGTGAAGACAAACTTTGCATCTTATGATAGTGATTCTGATTATAGACATATCGATGCCTCTAGTTTGGATGTTGTTGATTTCTTTGCTAAGTCAGATGAAAGGATTGACTGTTCAATTGGTGATGGAACAATTAAAAAATAAACTTTGTTGATGTTATTATATTTTTATGCTTTACGTATTTTTCTTTTTAGAACATTAAAGGTTGTTATGCACTTTCACTAGACTTTTTATGTTATGAATTTTTTTTTATGTACTCTTAGATTTATGTATTCTTTTTTATGTTTTTGAAGAGTGGCTATTCCGTTAGTTTTTGCGAATATGAGTTATGAGGATATGTGCCTTGCGGATAGTGCTATGACTCACACAATCCTTAAGGATAAGAAATATTTTTCAAATTTGGTATGCAAAAAGGTAGTGTGAGTATTATATCTGGTAGTATAAAAATAATTAAAGGATCTGGAAGAGCTAATATAATGTTACCAAGAGGAACAAAATTGCAGATTGAGAATGCATTGTATTCCTTTAAGTCTCATAGAAACTTAATAAGTTTCAAAGATATTCATAAAAATAGATATCATATCGTGATAACAAATGAAGGAACTGATGAGTATATTTACCTTACGAGAATTATCTCGAGCAAAAGGTGTATCTTGGAGAGTGTAAGAGTTGTCGTAGGCTCACAAATTAATTCATTATTCCCTTCAATTTATAATATAATATAGGGCAAGTAGGATTGATACCACGAGGAAGCGAGTATTTAATCTAATAGGATTAAAGGATAGTAAACTAATAATCGAATTAACAGAAAAATAAATTATTAACTAACCTAAGCAAACGAAAAGGAAAAGGGGGGGGGTTTGATAGGTAATTGCAGAATTATAAATTCTGGGTAGATTTAGAAGTAATTAAAAGAGAATAAAGAGAATTAAGAGAAGTAAATCGAGTGAATAATGGAATAAAGCATGCTTAGCATCGACATATCCTCACCATGATAACACAAATTCGATCATCAACACATAGGTAAATTAATTTCAAATAGCTAGACTGTAGAACTTTGTACGACAGAATTCCCTATCTTCCCTTACTGTTTGTTTTATAACTAGAACGTCTGAGCATAAAACCTACCAAGTCCAATAACCCCAATACACCATCGCATGAGATTTAACCATAAAGGTTCACCAGCGGCTTTATGTAATCCAGATCTAAAATTATTCTAACTAATCCAATTCTAGGATTAACTAGTTGTTACTTGTGCCGATTAATTAAGGTTCCAAACTTACTTAATTGGCTAACAATATGAATCATTCAAATAGGTTGGTTGATCACTCCAAACAAATCCAAATAGATTCAATAACAATGCTGTCAAATAATTTCAGAATACTCAAAATCAATTTATCAAACATTCAAACCATAATCTTGTCTCACAAACTTGGTATCATGGCTTAGATATGTCTAGCTAAGCATAAAAGAAATTAAGCTACCATACTAACAGATGCAACAAAATTCTAGAATGAAAGCATGGTCACTTGAACAAAAATAAACAAAAGAGAAAAATACTAGATGGAGTCTCGGCAGTAGGGACAATGGATGAAAGTCTTCAGCTCTTGATGTGTATCGTGGTGTGGTTCCAGTTCTGGCAACAGCTGTGTATGCGTGGATGGTTGTGTGTTGGCGTGGTGCCTTTTTTAGATCTGCCCTCTTGATATATATATATATAAGGGATTAAATCCTAATCCTATTCAGCCTTGGACTCTTCCAGCAATTGCAAAACATAATTCTTTTCCAGCTTCAACTCTTCTTCTTAGCCACTTGATAAGTCCTTCTTTGACAAGGAGATTAATTCTATTGGTGTTGGAGTTAGATTAGAATTCTCCTTCCATATTTTCAGCTCCACTTGGTTATTTAATATATCTAATCCTAGTTCTACTTAACATAGGACTCTTAATTAAATTATACTTCTAAGTACAAGTCATTCCTAATCATACTCTAACTAGGACATTAAGTGAATATATTTCTTCAAGACTTTAATTCCACTTTAATCATGATTCTAGGGAGTCTTCCAAGCTTAGGAGTCCCAATCCTTGTATGATAAGGCTTCCCGGTAGTTGAATTGGCTTAGGACTCCTTAGAATCACACCAGAAAATCTCCAGCTTGCCACGGCGAACTTTAGCAGAATTGGCAGCATAGTCTCGGGTTCACCTTGCCACGGCGAGGAGAGTAGCTCACCATAACGAGCTCTGGCAGAATTGCCATTTTGCTTTTTTTCAGCTTGGCACTTCAATGCTTGTCAATGCTTGGAAATTAATCACTTGTAAAAATACAAATGTTAGTTAAAAACGCACAATTAAGCTCAATTTATTTTATCATCCATATGAATTCAAAAATCTAAAAAGTGATTTAAATCAAATGAAATAGTCTAAGAATGTGCCACTAAACCAAGAAAATATGGGGCTGAAATGTGACTAAAATGAGTCCTAACAAATTCCCCCACACTTAAACTCTTGATCGTCCTCAATCACACTAAGAACAGAACAAAGAAAATTCTCTTGAATGTTATAAGTGACCATGTTAAGCAAGTCATCACCTCACAAACATAAGTAGATATGTCATTAAGCAAAGACTCTTATCTCAGATTTTACAATGCATAATGTGAATGATCCTCACTGGATATATGTGTTTACGCTCAAGTTCTCTCAAGTGTTTAGGTTTAAAGTATTCACTCTCAAGTTCATAATCATAAAGCAAGAGCTACCAAAATTTAATTTTCAGTCTTGCCTCAACCTCTTAGAGCACATTGCATACTTGAATCAAAAGGACTTTTCTTTGGTTGCAATGGGGCTTTTGGTAAGGTAAGAAAATGAAGATGGAATCAAGGGTTAAATTACACCAAGAAGAGATTATGTGAATTCAAAAGCAGACTTTTCAAGCTTACTCACTTTGCACTATCAAGCCTCATATTACATATTTTGCTTCTCCCTTCTTTCTCATTCTTTTAATTTTGCTTGCAGATTTTTTTTTTCTTTTTTAGCTTTTCCAGAATTTTTCCAGAATGCTTTTCTTTCTAGAAATTTTCCTTTTTCTGGATTTTTTCTGCACTTTGCTTAGGGAGATTTTCACATCTTTTGAGGCTTTTTCTTTCCACTTCCCTAGTTACTAACTAGGCAATAATTTGATGTCTCAAATTATAGTCCTTCAAGGTATTGGGTTCAAAAATGGGGATAAATCAAAGGAATGGTATGTGGCTTATAATGTGCTTAAAAGAAAGGAAAGACTAAGGCTCAAAAGTGGTCAACTAGTGGAAATTATGCAAGGTGGGCTGTGAAAGGCTAAATTGGTTAAACGTAAGTGCCCAAATCACTTTCAAGCATGCAGATATGACTCTAAACATGTGGCAAGGCTTAGAGCAAATTTCAGAGGTCTATACCTTAGATTGAACAAAATACACACATGAAGAAAAATATTATATGAACTCTCAAGTTGATATGAATGTCCCAACCTTTCACTTGGCTCAAATAGCTCACTTGGACCTCATGATCAATCACATTATACAATGTATAGGTTTGAAATTTGGCTTTTGAGTTAGGGATCCACTCAGCCATATTCACTTATGTCATGGGTTATACTTAATTAACATGAGACTACACTTTCAAGAGATTTTCTTGTTTTCTCTTGAATGTAGAACTAAGAAGAAGGATACAAAAATTTAGATGTATGAAGTATTTAGGTCATGCAAACATGCAGAATTTTCCATTCCTCCCCCCACACTTAGATTTTGCATTGTCCCTAATGCAAAGAAAAAATAAAAACATACTAAAATGGAAAATTTGACAGAAATAAAAGTAAGAAAAACATGGCAGAATCAAAAAAATAAGGACAGAATTAAAAATGCAAACTTCCCTGAAATTAAAATGGGTTGCCTCCCAAGAAGCGCCTTTGTTTTATGTCATTGGCTTGACATTCTTTATGCTCAAAGATCCTCCAGCTGAATTGCTTCCACCATCTAGGCAGAATCACCTTCATAAAATTTCTTCAACTTGTGCCTATTTGCTTTAAAAATTTTGTTAGTAGTGAGGCTCCTAACCTTTATAGCCTCGTGAGGATTGACAACAAAATGGCCAAGCCACCTTGACTTTTGTTTCCCAGGAAATAACTTTAGTTTTGATTTATATAGCAGCCCTTTTTCGCCTACATGAAACTCTTTCCTAGTTAACTTAGCATCATGGCTTGCTTTTGATTCACTCTTAGGGTTTGCATTAGGTTCTAGAGCTATCTTATGGATGCATAATATAGGATTTAAACCTTTTATGTCAAACAATGTGCACCCAATAGCTTCTTTATGTTTCCTTAAATTTTCAAGCAAGAGTTTTAGACCTAGTGTAGAAGGTGAAACATGTGATGAAACAACTTTAACATGCTGTGCAGGGAGGGATAAATATGATTTTTCATGCACTTGATTTGAGGGGTTCAATGCAGAATTTTTATCTACCAACGCATCATGCAACATAAAATTATTTTCAGCTAAATTCCTACTAAGCATGCTCTTAGTACTGATAGCTTCCAATGCATCAGATTTTTCCAATTCATAATCATTTTGGGAAATTTCATCAACAACATCCAATGCATATAAGTAGTTAACATCAGCAGGATATCTAATGGCATCAAATATATTAAATTTAATAAGCTCACCATCAAATCCCATTGTTAAACTACCATTGTATACATCAATTTTGGTCCTTGAAGTTTTTAAGAATGGCCTCCCTAGAAGCAATGGAATGTCCCCTAGCTTACCCTCATCTCCCATATCTAACACATAAAAATCTACAAGGAATACTAATCCATTGACTTGCACAAGGACATCCTCTATGACTCCACTTGGGTACACATTACTTCTATCAGCTAGTTGAATTATCAAAGCAGTTTCCTTTAAATTTCCTAGGTTCAATTTTTCATAGATATTTCTAGGCATGACATTAATTGAAGCTCCTAGGTCTAACATAGCTTTTCCAAAAGAAAGATTACCAATTTTATAGGGGATAGTGAACATCCCTGGATCTTGGCATTTTGTGAGAATTTTCTTTTGAAAAATAGCAGAAACATTTCCTCCTACACTAATTTTCTCATTGCCAATTAATTTTCTTTTAGAAGTGCAAAGCTCTTTAAGAAATTTAGCATACCTTGGAACTTGCTTGATAGCATCCAACAGAGGAATATTTATCTCAACCTTTCGGAATGTTTCCAGAATTTCTTGATTGGCCTCCTCATGCTTCTTTTGCTTGAATCTTTGAGGGAATGGAGACTTCAGAATGTACCTATTTTCTCCAAATTTTTCCAGCTTTGTTTATCCCTTTTTCTGATGCTGAAATGACGTCTTATTACTGCTATTTTGCTGTCCAGAACTGGGCTGGCAGCAGTGCTCTTGCAGCTGCCCAGATTTGCCTTGCTTCGGTGCTTCTTGCAAAATCTGTTTGGGTTGTTCAGGTGCTAGCAGCAGCTGTTGCAGTGGCTTCTTGAGATCTGGAACTTCTGTTTCATCTTCTTTATCTCTTGGTTGCATAGTAGATGAGCTAGGGTGCAGCTTACGCCCGCTTCGTAACATGATAGCACTCACATTCTCCTTTGGATTGGCAAATGGTTGGGAAGGTAACCTGTTGTTCATTTGGGCTTGGAAATTCCCAACCATCACTTCGTTGTTGGAGATGCGGGTTTGTAGTTGCTTGAATTGACTTTCAAGATTTTGGAGTCTATTTTCAGAGTCATGCCTCAACTCACTAAAATCTTTCTTGAATTCGGTTTGCATAGAGCCCATTTGTTTTATAAGTTGTTCAAACATTATCTGAGTTTTGTCAACAGCTTGAACTTATGGTGGAGGGCGTTGAACTTGATCAAATCCTAATGGATTATTTCTGGGTGGTCTATATCTGAGATTTGGGTGATCTCTCCACCCCTCATTGTAGGTAGGAGCAAATGAATCATACCTTCTGTTATTGTACATGGCATTTACTTCTCCCGGTTGTTGTAAATTAGGACATGGATCAGTCATGTGTCTTGGAGCTGTGTATATACCACAAAAAGGTGCTGTAGCTGAACCGAGTACCATTTGATTTATTTTGGCTTGCAGCTAGGTAAGTTGAGCATTAGGGTTGCTTGCAGCATTAGGAGGGTGCAAGAAAGAACCACTCCTTTCCCCAAATTGTTGAGAGTTCTGAGCCATGTTGTTGATTAGAACTCGGGCTTGTGCAGGTATTTTGTCTACGAGAGCTCCACCACTTGCAGCATCGATCATTCCTCGGTCATGGGATGTTAATCCCTTATAAAAATATTGTATGAGAAGTTGGTCGTTGATTTGGTGCTTTGAACATGAAGCACATAGTTTGTTGAAGCGCTCCCAATACTCATACAAAGTCTCACCACTGGCTTGCTTGATTCCACATATTTCTTTTCGAATTGACCCAATGCGAGATGCTGGAAAAAAAATTTCCAGAAACATTTTGTGTAGTTGTTGCCATGAGGTGATAGATCCGGCCATCAAGTAATACAACCAATCTTTGGCTGCATCTTGCAATGTGGAAGGAAATGCTCTTAGCATCACTTGATTTTCGGTAACTCCCTCTTGCTGAATGGTTGAGCAAGTGATCATAAATTCATTGATGTGGCAGTATGGATCCTCTCCTGGCCTTCCACGAAATTTGGGCAGCAAGTTGATGAATCCCGAATTGAGCTTCAAAGGCACAACAAAGGCAAGATATGCTATCGGCAATGGCTGAATTGTTAAGTCCGATTCTGCTAACTGTTTCAAGGTTGCCATCTCCCTTTCAGATGTAGTGTCAGGTTCGAATAAGGGGTTTATGTTGAACCTTTCTTCCAATTCCGTTTGGTCTTGGTGGCTAGAAAGTATTCTTCCACTCCTCAAGAACATAAGTCAATTAACCCTCTAAAAATAAAAACAAAGAAAACACATAAAATACTAACAATCCTAAGAGATTAAATTATTACTTCCCCGGCAATGGCGCCAAAATTTGTAAGAGTTGTCGTAGGCTCACAAATTAATTCACTACTCCCTTCAATTTATAATATAATATAGGGCAAGTAAGATCGATCCCACGAGGAAGCGAGTATTTAATCTAATAGGATTAAAGGACAATGAACTAATAATTGAATTAACAGAAAAATAAACTACTAACTAACCTAAGCAAACGAAAAGGAAAAGGGGGGGTTTGATAGGTAATTACAGAATTATAAATTCTGGGCAGATTTAGAAGTAATTAAAAGAGAATAAAGAGAAGTAAATCGAGTGAATAATGGAATAAAGTATGCTTAGCATCGACATATCCTCACCATGATAACACAAATTCGATCATCAACACATAGGTAAATTAATTTCAAATAGCTAGACTGTAGAACTTTGTATGACAAAATTCCCTATCTTCCCTTACTGTTTGTTTTATAACTAGAACATCTGAGCATAAAACCTACCAAGTCCAATAACCCCAATACACCAATGCATGAGATTTAACCGAACTTGGAGCATTAAGATCTATGGAAAACATCATCTAACCTAAACCATAAAGGTTCACTAGCGGCTTTATGTAATCCAGATTTGAAATTATTCTAACTAATCCGATTATAGGATTAACTAGTTGTTACTTGTGCCGATTAATTAAGGTTCCAGACTTACTTAATTGACTAACAATATGAATCATTCAAATAGGTTAGTTGATCACTCCAAACAAATCCAAATAGATTCAATAACAATGCTGTCAAATAATTTCAGAATACTCAAAATCAATTTATCAAACATTCAAACCATAATCTTGTCTCACAAACTTGGTATCATGGCTTAGATATGTCTAGCTAAGCATAAAAGAAATTAAGCTACCATACTAACAGATTCAGCAAAATTCTGGAATGAAAGCATGGTCACTTGAACAAAAATAAACAAAAGAGAAAAATACTATATGGAATCTCGGCAATCGGGACAATGGGTGAAAGTCTTCAGCTCTTGATGTGTATCATGGTGTGGTTCCAGTTCTGGCAACAGCTGTGTATGCGTGGATGGTTGTGTGTTGGCGTGGTGCCTTTTCAGATCTGCCCTCTTGATATATATATAAGGGATTAAATCCTAATCCTATTTAGCCTTGGACTCTTCCAGCAATTGCAAAACAGAATTCTTTTCCAGCTTCAACTCTTCTTCTTAGCCACTTGATAAGTCCTTCTTTGACAAGGAGATTAATTCTATTGGTGTTGGAGTTGGATTAGAATTCTCCTTCCATATTTTCAGCTCTACTTGGTTATTTAATATATCTTATCCTAGTTCTACTTAACATAGGACTCTTAATTAAATTATACTTCTAAGTACAAGTCATTCCTAATCATACTATAACTAGGACATTAAGTGGATATATTTCTTCAAGACTTTAATTCCACTTTAATCATGATTCTATGGAGTCTTCCAAGCTTAGGAGTCCCAATCCTTGTATGATAAGGCTTCCCGGTAGTTGAATTGGCTTAGGACTCCTTAGAATCACACCAAAAAATCTCCAACTCGCCACGGGGAGGAAGGTAGCTCGCCACGGCAAGCTTTAGCAGAATTGGCAGCATAGTCTCGGGTTCACCTCGCCACGGCGAGGAGAGTAGCTCGCCACAGCGAGCTCTGGCAGAATTGCCATTCTGCTTCTTTTCAGCTTGGCACTTCAATGCTTGTCAATGCTTGGAAATTAATCACTTGTAAAAATACAAATGTTAGTTAAAAACACGCAATTAAGCTCAATTTATTTTATCATCCATATGAATTCAAGAATCTAAAAAGTGATTTAAATCAAATGAAATAGTCTAAGAATGTGCCACTAAACCAAGAAAATATGGGTCTGAAATGTGGCTAAAGTGAGTCCTAATAGAGAGATTACCTTCATTTTATTCTGTTTTGTACTAAACATATATTAGTACAATTGAATCATATACCATGGTAAACCATAAGTTTACGATTCATAATACATTTCTTGTTTGGCATGACCAATTGGGCAATCTCGGATCAATTATGATGTGAAGAATAATTGAAAATTCATGAGGATATGAATTGAAGAGCCAACAAATTATTCAAACGGATAAATTTTTATGTGCTGCTTGTTCCCAAGGGAAATTAATTATTTGACCATCACTAGCAAAAGTTGGGAATGAACCTATTACCTTTTTGGAATGTATACAAGGTGATATTTGTGAGCCAATCCACCCACCATATGGACCATTTAGATATTTTATGGTACTAATCGATGCATAAACTAGATGGTCACATGTTTGTTTGTTATCAACTCACAACCAGATATTTGTGAGATTGCTTGCTCAATTGATTCGATTAAGAGCACATTTTCGAGACTATTTAATTAAGAAAATACACCTTGACAATGTTGGTGAATTTACATCCCAAGCTTTCAATAATTATTGCATGTCCATTGGGATTGAGGTTGAACATCCTGTAGCAAATGTTTATACATAAAATGGACTTGCAAAATCATTTATCAAACATCTAAAACTAATTGCAAGACCATTGCTTATGAAAGAAAAACTCCCAATTTCCTCTTAGGGGCATGCAATCTTGCATGTAGCAACATTAATTTGCATTAGGCCAACAAGTTACCATAAATTCTCCCTTTTGCAAATGGTTTTGGGTCAAGAACCTCATATCTCCCATTTAAGAATTTTGGGTGTGCGATTTATGTTCCGATAGCTTCACAAAACACTAAGATGGGACCCCAAAGAAGATTGAGAATATATGTTAGATATGAATCTCCATCAATAATAAGGTATCTTGAGCTATCAATAGGAGATCTATTTACTGCTTGATTCGTTGATTGTCATTTTGACAAATCAATTTTCCCAACATTGGGAGAGAACAATAAGCAATTAGAAAAAGAAATTACTTGGAATAAATTATCATTATCTTATTTTAATTCTCGGACAAAACAATGTGAGCAAGAAGTTCAAAGGATAATTCAGTTGCAAAATTTAGCAAATCAATTGCCAAATGCATTTACTGACCCAAAAGGTGTAACCAAATCTTATATTCTAGCTACTAATACTCTAGTAAAAATTGATGTCCATGTTGGACAATCAAGGTCTGAAACACGCATAAAGCATGGAAGAGCTATTGGTTCAAAAGATAAAAATCCTTGAAAAAGAAAAAGAGCTAAAAATCATGATGGTCTAGTTGGGGATAAAGTAACTCTAGAAGAGTGCCCAAATGAAGGCCTAGAAATGCCTTCAGACATAATTAAAGTTTCTATTCCAGAAGAAACTCAAGTACCCGAACTTTGTGAAAGTGACAAGATCTCAATAAATGATGTCATGAATGGAAAATGATGGAACCGAAGTCAATGTTGATGATAATTTTGCATACAATGTAGCATATGATATACACAAAAATGAGGATCATGAACCAAAATCTGTTGATAAATGTTGATAAAGGAATGATTGGCTAAAGTGGAAAGATGAAATGGAGGTAGAACTAAATGCGTTTGCAAAGCAAAAAGTTTTCGGACCTGTGGTCCGTACACCTAAAGCTGTAAAGCCAGTTGGATATAAATGGGTTTATGTGCAAAAACAGGATGAAAATGGTAAGATTGTAAGATAAAAAAGCAAGATTTGTTGCTCAAGGGTTTTCACAAAGACCTGGCATTGATTTTGAAGAAACATACTCACTAGTGGTGGATGCAACTACCTCTTGTTATCTCATTTGTCTGGCAATAAGGGAAGGCCTCAATTTGCATCTAATGGATGTTGTTACAAGCTATTTGTATGGCTCACTTGATAGTGACATCTATATGAAACTCCCTGAAGGATTTAACTTGCCTAAAAAATGCAATACAAGTTCTTATGTAAATTACTCAATCAAATTGAATAAATCCTTATATGGATTAAAGCAATCTGGACATATGTGATATAACTGTCTTAGAGAATATTTATTGAATAAAGGGTATAAAAATGACCCTATTTGTCCATGTATCTTTATAAAAGGATCTAGAAATAAGTTTCCTATATTTGCGGTTTATGTTGATGACATAAATATTATTAGGACTCTCGAAGAGCTCCCAGAGGCTATGGATTGTTTAAAGAAAAAAATTGAAATGAAAGATTTAGGGAGGACCAAATTTTGAATTGGTCTACAAATTAAGCACCTAGAAAATGGAATTTTGGTGCATCAAGAAGCCTATATAGCCAAAGTGCTAAAGAGGTTCTAAATGGACAAAGCACATCCGTTGTGCACTCCAATGGTTGCTAGGTCACTTGAAGTGAATAAAGATCCTCTCAAACCTAGAGAAAATGATGAAGGACTACTTGGTCCCGAAATACCATATCTTAGTGCAATTGGAGCACTATTTTATTTTGCAAGTCATACATGACTGGATATATCATGTGTTGTTAGTTTACTAGCAAGATTTAGTTCTTCACCTACACGAAGACACTAGACTAGGGTTAAGCATATATTTTGCTACCTTAAAGGTACTATGGATATGGGTTTATTTTTCTCAAATGTATCCAAGTCAAATTTGATTGGTTATGTTGATGTAGGATATTTATTTGACCCCTATAATGGTCGATCACAAACTAGTTATGTGTTTACATTTGGTGGCATAGCCATTTCATGACGATCTATGAAACAGACTACAACACCCACATCACCTAACCATGCTGAAATTATAGCATTACATGAGGCAAGTCAAGAATGTGTATGGTTAAGGGCTGTGATCCAACACATACAAAAGACTTGTGGTTTACTTGCAGAAAATTGATCCTGACAATCTTATATGAAGATAATACGACATGCATTGTCTAAGTAAAGGAAGGGTACATTAAAGGCAATAGGATAAATTGTATATCACCAAAATTCTTCTTCACTCATGAGCTTCAAAAGAATGGTGATATAGACATTTAACAAATCCGTTCATGTGATAACCTAGCATATTTGTTCACCAAAGGCTTTTCTACTGCATCATTTGAAAGGCTTGCATCCTACAAATTTATTGGCTAAAAGATCATAAAATTTTCATCTAAATCTAGGCCACATTGTACAAAAAGAGTTGAAAGAATGTTTGTGTTAATGTTTGGTGTGTGTCTATATATATATATATAATGTGTTCAACCTTACTTTAAAAGACCTTTGCATTTGAAGCTAAAATCAAAGCCAATGTGCTTTGTAAATGAGGCATGGTTAACTATAGGAAGATAAAGCATTGAGAATAAATCAGAGATTGTTGCATATTATTGTGAAAAAGTAGATACAGAGAATAAGTTTAGTGGAGTTGAGAGAAGATAAAGTATAATATCTCCAAAAGTCATCCTCTATTCATTCACTCATAGGATATTTATATACAAGGTAAGTGGAACCCTAACCCTAGAAAAGATATTAAATATTTAATAAATTACAAATAAATAAATGCTGGGTCAACCCTAGGAGAATATTCCATTAAATGGACATCCAAAAATCAAAATATTTATAACACTCCCCCTTGGATACCCATTACCAAAGAGTGTGCCTTGTTAAAAATATTACAAGGAAAAACCCTGTGGGACAAAAACCTAGTGCGGAAAAGAGTACATAATTCTTTGTATACGCAATCAAATACTACCTCTTTAAAAATTTTACCAAGAAAACCCAATGGGAAAAAAACATGGTTAAAAAAAAAAGAGTACAGTGCGTATAGCAGTTGAGATCCTTGAGTCAACGAAGGCCGATACCATGTGCAAGCCTTTCAAATGATGTAGTAGAAAGCCCTTTGGTGAACAAATATGCTAGGTTATCACATGAATAGATTTGTTAAATGTCTATATCACCATTCTTTTGAAGCTCATGAGTGAAGAAGAATTTTGGTGATATATGTTTTATCCTATCGCCTTTAATGTACCCTTCCTTTACTTGGACAATGCATGCCGTATTATCTTCATATAAGACTGTCAAAATCAATTTTCTTGCAAGTAAACCACAAACATTCTTTCAACTCTTTTTGTACAATGTGGCCTGGATTTAGAAGAAAATTTTATGATCTTTTAGCCAATAAATTTGTAGGATGCCAGCTTAAAATTTATATATGAACTTTTGGATACTATTCTTTGTATTTAAAAACAATAAAAGAAGGATAAGTACAAATGTACCAAACTGTAGTCTATCAACTACAGTTTTAAGTGAGTTAGATATATAAAGATAATAGTAATAACTACTTAATAAAAATGCAATGAATTGGGGGTGAGGAAGATAGGTATATTTTGTTGCCTTGCTGTTTTTTACAATTTTTTCCCCTTTTCTTCATCAAGATAAATAGAGATTATTATTAATAATATATATGCGTCAACTACCCATGCTCGAAAGTAGGTTCAACTGAAGAAATCTAAAGGACAAGCTAATAGAACTAGAATCATCAAGTGATTATTGTGTCATTGAGTCTTATTCACATATTCTGCAAGAGCCTTGTTTATCTCATCTAATTGTAGTTTCACGTGACTCTACAATTGTGTTCAACTAAAACAAATGAGAAGCTCTATTTTAATTTTGCACAGTCAATGAGGGAATTTCTATGAAAGTAGAAGTTAAAAAATTGTTTAATTATACCAATAGATCCTATAGTTTTACATAAATTTTTAAAAATTCCTTATAATTTAAAATATTAAAAAATATTTATAAATTAGTCCTTATAATTTTTATATCTTCAAATATTAAAAACTAGTCTTTATAGTTAAAATTGTTTAGTTATTAATAAGAACAACTTTGTAAATATTTATATAATTCAAAGATGAATTTTTGATAAAATTTAAATTGTAAAAACTTTTTGAATTTTGTATAAAACTATAAAGACTGATAATATAAAATTAATTGATAAAGTATGATGACAAATGCTAATTTATAAATATTTGTAAATTATTAAAAAATTTAAAATTGAGTGAAACTACAAGAATCATTGTTATAATTAAACCTTAAAATTTTAATATTGGGCTGCTCAAAACACCTAAATTTCTGTTCAGAGCATCCACAGAGTCTAGTAGTAAAAGGATTCAAAAATGCCATAATATACTAGAAGCACAAGGATACAAATTAACAAGCACACAACAAAATAAACAGCAAACCCATCCTGTTGGAAGATTTCCTTTTCATACTGATTCAGTTGCACCCTCAGCAAAATTGGCACCAAGGCGTGTACTCTTTGTGTCAGCTGTTAGCTCAAGGGAATTTTTATCAATCCCTTTAATTGATTTTTGATGAGAAAATATTTTAAGATTTGAGAAGATATTTTTATCTTGCATATTGGGCAAAAATCATTCTTGCTTGTAGCAGAAAACTCGTAGATTTTTTTTAAACAAGATTGCAATTTTCAAGACAACCTTGGGCCACCATAAAGCTACCAAGGAGCTGCCTATAGCAGAAAAATACTGCAACGCTATGCTTGCTTGTAGCAATAAATGTGCAGACTTTTCTTAAATTAGATTTCAACTTCCAAGATAATCTTGGTCCACCAAAAAGCTATCAAGGAGCTACATGTAGCAGAAAATACTACAAAAGTTACTCTTGCTTGCAACAATAAATGTGTAGACTTTTCTTAAATCAGACTTCAACTTCCAAGACAATCTTGGGCCACCAAAAAGCTGTTAAGGAGCTGCATGTAGCAGAAAACACTACAAAAGCCACTGTTGCTTACATTAGAAAATTTGGAGACTTTTCTTAAACTAGATTACAACTTTCAAGACAATATTGAGCCACCAAAAATCTGGTCAAAATTTTCTATTCTCCAACAACTATTTTTTTTCCTCTCCAATAGCTATTTTTCACAAGTCTATATAAATGAGAGGAAGCCACATATTTGAAGTGATAAAGAAATAAGAGAATACAAGAAAGCCTCATTTGCAAATACTCTCTAGAGCTTTCAAGGTTTTTCTTTTTTCTTCTTCATCTTCGTACACTAATTCTCTCATGTGGAATATCATTTTGGTGTACTGGGCATGTTGGGATATTTGTTGTCAATAGTAACTGATTACTTCATCTCCAAAATATTTCTTTGTAAAGGTTGTTTGCCTTAATACTTTTTGTTGTAATCATGTTGAGGGTAAACATAGTCTGTAAGAGACATAGTTGAAGTTGTAAAGGTTCTTGGTGTATCTTGGAAAACCAAGCTTAGACAAAGCTGTTGTGTAGTTGTAAAGGGTTGCTGGAATCCTGTAAACCAATGGAGATAGTGAAGATAACTCTCTCAAATGATTTTGAGAGGAGTGGACATAAGTCTTGTTATGACTGAACCACTATAAATAGCTAAGTCATTTATCTTCCTTATACTCTTTATTTTCAGCATATATTTACTATCACTATATTATTTAAGCTTAAAGTTTTACTCTAATTTATCACGATTTAAAACTTGTGAAGTTTTTATAATCAAGCTTAAACTATTTGAACCAAGTTTTATATATTGTTCTTGATTCTGATAATTAATAGTTTACATTGTGAAAATTTTTATTTGTCCTATTCACCCCCCTCTAGGACTTATTTACTACACTTTCACCCGCTCCATTAGAACTTGTCCTCTCTTGTGCTGTCTGTATGTTGTAATAATAACAACATAACAATACAATGAGGATCAATATTAAGGGCAAAATAGGTGAAAATATGGAGCTATCTTGCCCAAGAAGATATATGACGTGCGCCCTATAGCATCGCTACTATAGGTTGTGGTCAAATTAAAAATTTCAATTTCAAGTTTCAAACCAGGGTCGTGTTCTTAGAGAACCACTAGTACATGTTTCAGTCAATTAGGCGAAATTGGGGGGGGGGGGAAGGTTTCAGCAATTCAATAGTAAATAAACGCAATAAATAATAAAATAGAAGTGAATAGATGATGGAAATGCAATCAACTTAGGGAACTATCAGACAACAGTGATTCTATCCTCGACCTTAAGATAAATTTAACTTTAGTTATGCTAATTAACTAGATTAGCCCCAAAATCTCAAGATTAACCTACCTAATTAATTAATTTGGTCGAACCCTAACTAAGCCGGTATCCCTACACCTAGCTTGACAATTCTTACTACGCAATCACATATAGATTATAGTCATTGGAACCAAACCTAACCTAAACCAATATCGCAGTAAGGGATTAGAGCATCCAAGACTTAAATTTTGAATTTCTATCCAGCCAAATTAAGTTCTACTCCAATGGAAATTACTCCTAGGGTGATCAGGCCTAGAAATCCCAGAACCCCATCCAGCAATCATGCATAAAAATCATCATACACAATCACAGAGAAAGAAATTAGGAGTAAAGAAACATAACTATCATTAAATCCAAAATAAACACAATATAGGTCTCAAAAATTAAACAGATAGTCTTTAAGTCATCCCAGATTGACTACAAACATGCCTAACCTTCCATTTTCATGGAGGAAGCCATGGGAGAGGGAGAAAAGTCAAGGAAAATGTGAAAGAGAGGTGAAATTGCGGCTGGGAGGCTGCTTGGCCGAATTTGCATATGTCTCCTATGGCAATAATTACAAGTTTGCCATTAATGAAGCCCTAATTACAATAATTACAAAAATGCCACTCCTTATATTGTCAAAAGCCTATTTCGCCCTCTTTGAATTGGGAAATTATCCTTGTGCCCTTGCTTCATGAATTAATGAAAATCATTGCTCTAATCCTAAGCTTGGACATAAATCTCGAGGCCTCCCGAGGTCCATTCCTGAAATTAAAAATCCATAACAAGTAAAATTGGACCTTAAAGTGGGAAAATTAATATGAAATATAATCAATTCCAATTAGACCTCAATGATAAAAATAGATGCTAATTGAACAATTAAATGCAAGTTGGAAATGCTAGAAGTAAGTATAAGAGTATACAAATAAACACTAAAAAGTGTTTATCAAATCCCCCCACACTTATCCTTTGCACGTCTCGGGAAAAATAAAACTTTACATTAAAGACCAAGAGAGTAATGGCAATATGCAAAAAAACTCAAAACAAAACAAAACTATTTCTACTCTACTTTCCAATGATTATCAAGATAGAGATAATGTGTAACATAGAGGACCTCAAAAACATAAGAACATAACCAATCATGCCATAATTCTTTACATTCCAATTTAACAAGCAAAGCAATATCAAATGAAAGCATATATCAAGAATGATGGTCTCACAAGATGCTATTCACTCAAACTCTCAAGTGTTTAAGATAGGCAAAGTGTTTACACTCACTCAACTCAAGATATAAGCACTACCATAAGCTTGCAAAAATTATAATCTCCACTACTCAAAACATATGCATTCATAAATCAAAAGGACTTTATTCAAGGTTGTAATGAGGCTAAGGGAAGAAGAAGAAAGGAAGGATAAAATGGATATGAAAAACTATGAAACAAAGAGAGCAAGAGAGCATGAAAATAAGAGTTCAAGCACAAAAATACACAATAAATTCTTACTCTCACTTCCTTCAATTACAAAGGCCACAAAACAACACTTATTGTGTAAATAATTTTTTTTTCTTTTTCTTTCTTTCTATTGTTTTTCAATTTTTTTTTCTTTTCTTTTTTTTGCATTTTTTTTTCATATATATTTTTTTCTTTTCAGATTTTTTTTTTCTTTTCACACTTAGCTTGAAAATTTTGCACAAACCAACACTTGCAACTAACAAATTTACCCCCTCACACTTTATTTTTGGCCGTCCCGGACAAAGACTAAGACCATAAGGTGCCAAGAACTCATATAAATGACATTCATGCTCTCTAACTCCATAAGGGTATAAAAACATGGTTTGCATTTAAGGTAAAGATGAGTTTATTCAAAGATGGGTAATAGGCTCAAGGGGGCTAAACAATGGTAAATAATGCAAGGATGGTCATTTGGATAAGTGGCTAAGCAAGAAAAAGGGCCTTCATCATCTCTATGCATGCACATGAAAATGTAGCCTAAAAAATAACTAGTGCAAGTTCTAGAATGACAAACATAAAGAGTGAGAATGCACACAAGAAAGAACGAGCATGTCATATTTATGCAATTGATGCTCAAGAGGCTCAAAAGCTTACAAGGTATATTTTTTCAGCATCCTCAATATAAACATTCATGATCCATCACTAGATCATCAATTCAAAACATAAATAAATCATGGCAATCAAGGTTTCAAGTCATAGAAATCCAGAAAAGTCCTCATCAGGTCACAACATCATCATAAATCTCAAATCATCAAAGGAAATTATTCAAGCACTAACAAGACATGAAATGTAAACTATTAAGTAAATAAAAGAGAAGACAAGAAAAGAAAGAGAAGGAAAGAAGTGAACTCCCTCATGGTGGATATTTGGCATCCATTAAAATGATCTCCTCATGATGTGTTTCCTCTTGAATTCCCTCATGAAATCTCTTAATCCGGTGCCCATTCACTTTGAAGCGCCTCTTTGTTGCTACATCCTCAAGCTCCACTGCACCATAAGAAAAAGTGTTAGTAACAACAAATGGACCCTCCCATCTAGACCTAAGCTTACCGGGCATCAACTTAAGACGGGAATTGTAGAGGAGCACTTTTTGACCAATGGCAAATTCCTTTCTCACAATCATGCTATCATGGAATGCCTTGGTTTTTTCTTTGTAGATTTTAGAGCTTTCATAAGCCTCTAACCGGAATTCTTCCAATTCTTGAAGTTGTAATTTTCTTTCCAAACCAGCTTAGGCAAAATCCATATTGCACATTTTTACTGCCCAATAGGCTTTATGCTCTATTTCTACTGGAAGATGACACGCCTTGTCAAAGACAATCCTATAGGGAGACATCCCTATTGGAGTCTTGTAGGCGGTCCTATAAGCCCACAAAGCATCATCTAGCCTTATACTCCAATCTTTCCTATCTACCTTAACTGTCTTGGCTAGTATTTGCTTGATTTCCCTATTTGATATTTCAGCTTGGCCATTGGTTTGGGGATGATAAGGTGTAGAAACCTTATGCATAACCCCATATTTGGCCATCAAAGCTTTCATTTGCCTGTTACAAAAGTGTGTGCCCTGATCACTAATGATAGCCTTCGGGACTCCAAACCTGTAGAAAATGTGAGACCTAACAAAGTCCATAACAACTTTAGCATCATTAGTCCGAGTGGCCTTGGCCTCCACCCATTTAGAAACATAATCAACAGCAAGAAGAATGTAAACAAAACCATAAGAGCTAGGAAAAGGACCCATAAAATCTATGCCCCAAACATCAAATATTTCGAACAACATGGGTTGTTGAGGCATTTCATGTCTACGACTAATATTTCTTGCCCTTTGGCATTGCTCACAAGACTTGCAAAATTCATATGCATCATGAAACAGACTAGGCCAATATAATCCACAATCAAGAATTTTCCTAGCAGTACGTTGGGGACCAAAGTGTCCACCACATGCATAGGAATGACAAAAAGTAAGCACAGAAGTAAACTCAACATCAGGCACACATCTCCTAATTACCTGATCACTACAGAATTTCCACAAATAAGGATCATCCCACACATAATATTTAGCATCACTCTTTAATTTGTTAATCTGTGCTCTAGTGAAGTGTGAAGGAAAAACATGAGCAACCAAGTAATTAACTAGTTCAGCATACCAAGGCAATTTAACCTGTAATTGCAAGAGCTGTTTATCAGGAAAAGTGTCATTAAGAGGAAGTGGATCAACAGATTTTTCAATGCGGCTCAAGTGGTCCGCCACCAAATTTTCAGCTCCACTTCTATCCCGGATCTCAACATCGAACTCTTGTAACAAGAGCATCCATCTAATCAACCGGGGTTTTGCCTCAGGTTTCTTCAACAAGAACTTCAAAGCTGCATGATCAGTAAAAACAACAACCTTAGAGCATAGTAAATATTATCTAAATTTATCCAAAGCAAAAACAATTGCTAAAAGCTCCTTTTCAGTGGTTGTGTAGTTCGCTTGAGCAGCATCCAAAGTCCGAGAAGCATAGTAAACAACATAGGGGAACTTCCCGATTCTCTAAGCAAGGACAGCTCCCACTGCATAATTAGATACATCACACATAAGCTCAAATGGGAGTGTCCAATCTGGAGGTTGGATGATGGGAGTTGTAGTGAGGGCTTTCTTCAGCTTGTCAAATGCTTGTTTGCAAGCCTCACCAAAGACAAATTCCACATCCTTTTGTAGCAAGCCGGATAGTGGTAAGGCAATTTTGCTAAAATCCTTAACAAACCGCCTGTAGAAACCTGCATGACCAAGAAAAGAACGCACTTCCCGCACACTGGCAGGGTAAGGCAAAGAAGAAATAACATCTATTTTGGTAGGATCTACCTCAATACCCTTGCTAGATATAATATGGCCTAAAACTATACCCTGCTCAACCATAAAATGACATTTTTCGTAGTTCAGAACAAGGTTAGTTTCAATGCATCTATTCAATACCCTAGCAAGACTATCCAAACATGCATCAAATGAAGAACCATATACAGTAAAATCATCAATGAATACTTCCATACAATCCTCAAGAAATTCAGAGAAAATACTTACCATGCACCTTTGGAAGGTGCCAGGGGCATTGCAAAGACCAAATGGCATTCTTCTGTATGCATATGTGCCAAAAGGACATGTGAAAGTAGTCTTCTCTTGGTCCTCTGGTGCTATATGAATTTGGAAGTATCCAGTATACCCATCAAGAAAGCAGTAATGTGACTTGCCAGCAAGTCTCTCTAACATTTGATCAATGAAGGGTAAAGGATAATGATCTTTCTTGGTAGCTTGATTTAACTTCTTGTAATCTATACACACCCTCCAACTGTTTTGTACTCGGGTGGGAATTAATTCATTCTTCTCATTAGCTACCACTGTAACTCCAGATTTCTTTGGAACAACTTGCATAGGACTCACCCATTTGTTATCTGAGATAGGATAAATGATGCCAGCTTGAAGAAGCTTGGTCACCTCTTTTTTCACCACATCAAGAATAAGAGGTTGAGTCTTCTTTGAGGCTGTCTCACTGGTTTAGCCCGATCTTCTGATAGAATTCTATGCATACAAGTGGAAGGGCTAATACCATGAATATCTGCAAGTGTCCATCCAATGGCCTGTTTATTCTTTTTCAGCACACTCAGTAATCTTTCTTCTTGCTCAGGGAGAAGATTACTAGCAATAATAACAGGCAATTGCTCATTGACCTCTAAAAAGGCATATTTCAAATTTCTTGGAAGAGGTTTCAGTTCAAGTGCAGGTGGTTGGATCACAGAAGGAAGTAATCTGCTAGGCTGTAAATCTATTGCATTAAGCTCAAAGAAGTTTTCTACCATAACAGAATCAACAGATACAGACTCCACAGAATCCACAGAATCATAACCCACTACAGTTGTATGACCAGATTGTACAACAGAATCCACCACATCATTTAAGTAATCAACAGAATTCCCATAATGAATGAATGCATCAATTTCAGCACAAATAGAACATGGACCAGATTTACCACAATCACAATAAAAATCAACAGAATCATCTAAGTCCACAAGTTTTGGGAAATCAACAGAGCATATATCACCATATCTGTCATCTACCAGCTCATCAACAATATCCATGCAGAAAAAGACAGAATGATCCTCAGCTGGATATTTCATAGCATCATGAATATTGAATTTAACCACAATATCACCAAATTCCATAGTAAGAGTACCATCATACACATCTATTTTTGTCTTAGCAGTTCTCAGGAATGGTCTGCCTAGAATAATAGGGGATCTACTAGAATCACCCTCCATATCCAGAACATAAAAATCAGCAGGAAAAATAAGCTCATTAACTGTAACTAAGACATCTTCAATCAAACCTGAAGGATATGCAGTACTCCTGTTGGCCAATTGAATGACAACTCCAGTGGGCTACAAGGGACCAAGGCTAAGAGACTGAAACACTGATTTGGGCATTACATTTATAGAAGCACCCAAGTCTAGCATGGCATCCTCAAACTTGCGATTCCCAATTATGCATGGAATAGTGAAAGTGCCTGGATCTTGGCATTTCTGTGGTATTGGCTAGATAAGAGCTGAGACATTTTGGCCTATGGTGACTCTCTCAGTACCCTTAAGCTTCCTCTTGTGAGTGCACAATTCTTTCAAAAATTTGGCATATTTAGGAATTTGCTTAATGGCATCAAGAAGAGGAATATTCACTCCTATCTTTCTAAAAGTCTCTAAAAGCTCTTTTTCTTTCTTTGCCTCAATTATCCTCCTTGCTGGCTGTAGAGATCTCTGTGGAAATGGCAAGGGAATGCTAGGTTGCTGCAAAGATGGCTGAGTTGAGCTGTTAGACTCTTCTCTTTCTTGGGATGCAGGCTTACTAAGAGGAGTAACAGTAGAAAGAATAACAGGAGGTGGCTCAAGTGAGGTCAATGTCTTCCCAGTCCGTAATGTAATGGCACTCACATTCCCCTTAGGATTAGGCATGGTTTGGGAAGGAAGTTGGCCAGAATTTTGCCCTTGCTGCATGTGGCTCAATGAAGAAGCTAGCTGCCCAATTTGAGTTTGTAAATTCTGAATTGATGATTATGTACGCTGTTGAAAGTCAAGATTGTTTTTCTACATCTGAAGATTATTCAAAGTTAGCTGCTTCATCATCTCTTCCAAGGAACTCCCAGAAGTCTGTGAAGGTGCAGGTATAGCAGGAAGAGTAGGAGCTTGTTGTTGTTGTGGAAATGGATGCTGCCTTGGAAGAAAGGCAGCTCTGCTTGGCCCAGGACTATTTGGAAACTGGGACTGCTGCTGAAATGGTGGCTTGGCTGCAGAATTATATGGCTGTTGAGTGTTGCCATATTTAAGATTTGGATGATCCCGCCAACCAAGATTGTAAGTATTGCTATATGGATCATAACGAGGCTGTTGGTAGTGTGGCTTGTCAAGAAATGCACCTGCTGCTGCTACTAGCTCAAATGCAGTAGGATCATCTTGCATGGTCGGGCAGGCATCCGTAGTGTGAGTCATGGAAGCACAAATACTGCATGCTTTGACAAGTGGCTGTGGGATGGAAGTCTGGTGCTGTGTCACTGCTAACTGCCGGACTAGAGATGTAAGTTCATCTAGTCGGTTATACACTGAATGATCAACAGATGAACCTTGTATCTCATGAACAGGACGAGTCACAACACCTCTAGTACCAAATTGCTGAGAATTGGCAGCCATGTTAGCAATCAAATCTCTGGCAGCTCTTGGAGTTTTATCAACTAGGGCCCCACCACTAGCAGCATCAATCATACTCCGGTCCATGGGTAGGAGGCCCTCATATAAATACTGAATGAGTAACTGGTCACTAATCTGATGGTGTGGACAGCTAGAACACAATTTCTTGAATCTCTCCCAGTACTCATGCAAAGTCTCTCCAGTCATCTGTCTAATCCCACAAATTTCTTTTCTAATAGATGCTGCTCTAGATGCAGGGAAAAATTTCCTCTAGAAATTGCCTCTTCAGATCATTCCAAGTGGTGACAGAACCAACAGGAAGATAATATAATCAATCCTTTGCTACCCCATCAAGAGAGAATGGAAAAGCCCTCAGCTTAATGTGATATTCCTGGATACCTTGTGGTTTTATTGTAGAACAGATAACATGAAATTCTTGAAGGTGCCTATGAGGATCTTCACCTGATAAACCATGAAATCTAGGAAGCAAGTGTATCAATTCAAATTTAAGCTCAAAATCAACAGTAAGATGGGGATATTGAATACACAAAGGCTGGTAAGTAACATCAGGAGCAGCAAGCTCTTTTAAAGCTCTATCAGCCATAATGACAGGGATATCAACAACAGTATCAAAAGCAGGGGTGTCAGTGGTATCAACAGCAAAATTACCAACTAAAGGATTCACAGCAAGAATATCAATAGCAGGATTAACAATAGTGGAATCAACAGGAATATGAAAAGCAGGAGCAGAAAAATCAATGTAAATGGAACCACCTATAGGAACAGAAACAGAAACAGGAACAAGAGCAGGAAAATTATCACTAATGCTATCAACTACAAAGGCACTGTCAGCACTATTAGCACTATGACAACGTCGCCTCCTAAGCCTGAAAGTTCTTTCAATCTCAGGATCTAATGCAAAAAGGTCAGGCACAGAGGAAGACCTAGTCATACACTAACAGCTAGTACCACAGCACAGAAAAACAACAAAGCCATAATAATGTAAACACAAGAAATATCACTAAAACACTAAACTACCAACTGAAAAATCACAAAATAAGTAAAACTAACCCATCAAATGATTTTTAAAAATTTTGGGACCACCACAGCTTTGATCCTAATAACCCCAGAAGTCGAAAAATGGAATAAAAATCTTCAAAAAATGAAAAAGTGATCAAAGAAGTGAAATTTGGCTAAAATAACTAAAACTGACGCCTTGTAAATGAGGGCGTCAAGATTGACCACAAAGCCAAAAACTATAACCTGACCAAGTTTTGGGGTAATCAGACACTGCACGTTTTTCAGTGGGTCCCACAGAAAAATACCGAAAACAAAAAAAACAGAATGCCCAGACAAACAAAAGCAAGAAACAAAATATTCACAGTCTCAATATATACAAAAATGCACCTAAAATAACCAAAAACACTAGTAGTTCCCCGGCAACGGCACCAAAATTTGACGCGCGCCCTATAGCGTCGCTACTACAGGTTGCGGTAAAATTAAAAATACCAAGTTCGAGTTTCAAACCAAGGTCGTATTCTCAAAGAACCACTAGTACAGGTTTCAGTTAATTAGGCAAAAGAGGGGGGGGGGTTTCAGCAATTCAACAGTGAATAAATGCACTAAACAATAAAATCGAAATGAACAGATGATGGAAATGTAATCAACCTGGGGAACTATCAGACAATGGTGATTCTATCCTCGACCTAAAGATAAATTTAATTCTAATTATGCTAATTAACTAGATTAACCCCAAAATCTCAAAATTAACCTACCTAATTAATTAATTTGGTTGAACCCTTACTAAGTCGGTATCCCTGCACCTAGCTCGGCAATTCCTACTACACAATCGCATAGATTATGGTCATTGGAACCAAATCTAACCTCAACTAACATCGCAGCAAAGGATTAAAATATCCAAGACTTAAATTCCGAATTTCTATCCAATCAAATCAAGTTCTACTCCATGGAAATCACTCCTAGGGTGATCAGGCCTGGAAATCTCACAAACCCATCCAGTAATCATGCATAATAATCACCATACACAATCACAGAGAAGGAAATGAAGAGTAGAGAAACATAACTATCATTAAATTCAAAATAAACACAATACAGGTCTTAAGAATCAAACCGACAGTCTTCCAGCTATCCCAGATTGACCACAGACGCGCCTAGCCTTCCATTTTCATGGAGGAAGCCATGGGAGAGGGAGAAAAGTCAAGGAAAATGTGAAAGAGAGGTGAAATTGCAGCTGGGAGGCTGCTTGGCCGAATTTGCATATGTCTCCTATGGCAATAATTACAAGTTTGCCATTAATGAAGCCCTAATTACAATAATTACAAAAATGCCACTCCTTATATTGTCAAAAGCCTATTTCGCCCTCTTTGAATTGGGAAATTATCCTTGTGCCCTTGCTTCATGAATTAATGAAAATCATTGCTCTAATCCTAAGCTTGGACATAAATCTCGAGGCCTCCCGAGGTCCATTCCTGAAATTAAAAATTCATAACAAGTAAAATTGGACCTTAAAGTGGGAAAATTAATATGAAATATAATCAATTCCAATTAGACCTCAATGATAAAAATAGATGCTAATTGAAAAATTAAATGCAAGTTGGAAATGCTAGAAGTAAGTATAAGAGTATACAAATAAACACTAAAAAGTGTTTATCACCCTTGTTTCATGAATTAATGAAGATTATTGCTCCAATTCTAAGCTCAGACATAAATTCCAATAGGTTTTGAGATCTCCTAGGTCCGGTCATGAAATTAAAAATCTCAAATAAGTAAAATTAGACCTTAAAGTGGAAAAATTAATATGAAATATAGTAAATTTCAATTAAACCTCAATGATAAAAATAGATGCTAATTAAATAATTAAATGCAAGTTTGAAATATTAGAAGTGAGTATAAAAGTACACAGATAAACACTAAAAAGTGTTTACCTCTGCTTTGTTCTGGCGTACAAGTAGTTAGGAACTTCTGGTGGAGCAGCATAACTTTTACAATGAGAATAAAAAATTCAGTACTAGCCTGGCTAAAATTACTGACTGTCATTGTTGCCATCGTCATCTTTGTAAACTTCTTTTAGTCACAAAAGGCCATCATCGTCCTCAATGTCACTGTTCTTTGGGAATATTGTCATGGTCTCTTTGGTGAAGAAAGAGGGTAAAAACTACTTCCTGGACAAAACCTCTACAGCTCGAACAGAATTCAAAACATCTCCTTCACTGTTACAAAAGGCAGCCCATCTAGCAACATTATAGGCAACCCAGTTGAAGTTTCTATGAATACTCCTAACCTCCCAATCACCCATGCTCCTAAGTTTTTCATGAACATCCATCAAGATTGGCTTAAGATACCAAACTTCATCATCCACTTCGCCATTCAAGTAATCATGTAGTCTAGAGATAAATATTTCAGTCTCCCTCCAAACAAATATTAGATTTTGGTACTACATCAGTAGCAAGTTCAACAGTAAGTTCTAATGCAAGTGCTTGTTGCTCTAGAAGGAACTTAGGGCTAAGTTTTCTTGTTCTGGCTCCTATTAGATTTCCTTCATGGTCGAGCAATAAAGCAGCTGCCCAAATCTCTTTTTCAGTCCTGGCTGTGCCAAAGTGTGCTTTAAACCATCCATCAGGGCAAATGATATCATCAACAGTGTCAACTTCATCCTGTAAATTAATCAAAACTCCATGTTTACCCACAATTCTTTTATTTTTTCCACCTCTTTTCTCATTCTCGGAGTCATAATTTGGGCAAAGAAATTCAGCATACAAATCATTGCCTTCTTCCATTCGTATCTTGAAGTCTAAATCTGTCAAAGAAAATTATAATGTCAAATTTGGTCACCAGTAAAATTTGCAAGATAGGAACTGGACTTTGGTTAGCTTTTACATGTGAAAAATATAGCATGTTAAAGATTCTTTTAGCTTCAAATAATCTACTTTTAAGAATCTCAAAAGAGAAAACAGAATATAACTTAGATTTCAACCATTGGAATAAACATAATCCATCAAGTGATCCAAAATTAGTTAATTTCACTGAACTAATTAATCACCAATCCGGCCTTTAATCTTGATTTGAATAGTAAAACTAATTTTTCTCCTTGTAAGATATAGACAGTTAATTTAGGCCCTGGAAGTTTTGTTTCACTTCAATCCCGAAAAAGTAATTTTGTCCATTATTATTATACAGTGCTCTGAAAAATGGAAACCTCAATCCTTAGAAAATAATGTTTGGGAGAACAACATATCTTTTGGCTCACTAGGGCCAGATGAGTGGAGAAGTATTTCGGTACTTATATATAAGAACAAAGGAGATACCTAAAATTGTGCAAACTACCAAGGGTTATTTATAAGCCACACTATGAAGTTATCGAAAAAGGTGATTAAGCCCGATTAAGAGATGAGACTAGGATTGTAGAGAATCAATTTGGATTTATGTTAGGAATATCTAGAATAAATGCTACTTATTTTCTAGAGGGTTGATGAAAAAGTACTAGAGTAAAAAGCCTATGATTGAGTACCGAGATAAATGCAATGAAAGGCTTTGAAAAAGAAAGGTGTTCATGTGGCATATTACCGGGCTATACAATATATGTATGAGGGGGTAATTATAGGTGTGAGAATGTCTAGAGGCAAGACAAAGGGTAGAAGTAAAACAGAGTATATGCTTTGCAAATTTAGTAAGAGGCAAGATAGAAATGATCTTAAGGTAAAAATTGAAGAACATGTTATACCATAAGTTTCTAAGTTTAAGTATTTGGGTTCAATATTGCAAAGTGATGGAGAAATTGATGAGGACATCACACATAAGATACCAAGTAGGATGGTTAAAATGGTGAAAAGCTTCTGGACTTATTTGTGACTGCAAAAAACCTACCAGCTATGTTTTATAGTAGTGAATATTTAGGCCTTAAGGGGACAATGAGAGTGCAAAATGGGGGTAGCAAAAATGAGAATGATAAGATAGATATGTGGCCACACAATAAAGGATAGCATATGAAATGATTGCATAAGGGAAGATATTGGAGTGACACTTATTGAGAAAATGACAAAAAATCAGTTAAAATGATTTAGACATGTGCAAAGAAAGGTGCTAGAAGCACTAGTTAAGAGAATTCATATGGTCTTTAGCCTAGTGAAAGGTGTAGAGAGAAACCTAAAAGGACACTAGAAAAAGTCATAAAAAATCTCACAATTAATAATATTCTGGAATTTATGGTTTTTGATATAACACAATGGTGTCATGCAATTCATGTAGCCAAACTCACCTATTAAGGCAATGCATGTTGTTGTATATATAGTACTCTAAAAATCTGTGTTGTTTATTTCTATATTCACGGACTAATGATATCTCTATGGAAATACCTTGACCCCATTCTACCACAGATGTAAAAGACACAACGCGTTAAGTGAAATTATTGTTTAAATTTTCAAATAAACTACTTTTTAGAATCACGAAAGAGGAAACATAATATAACTCAGATTTCAAGCATCGATGTTGAAACAATTCTTCAAGTGAATCCGATCAAAAAATTAAAAAAATAAATAAAGAAAGAAAAACTTCAAGTGAATTCATTTCATTTACATTTATTAAACTAATTAATCATCCAATGGTAAAATTATTAGGGAAAAAAATACATATGTATTATCAAGGGGTAATGTCAAAAGGCCCAACTAAAATACTGTAAGTTGAAGGTTTGAAGAAACAATTGACTGCATACACTCAACACAATCAGAATATATTTTGGTGCTGGGCTCAGAGACGTTCATATCTTTACTTCAAAGTCAACTTATTAAAACAAAAATCATTCCAGAAAATAAAAAATGAAAAACTTGTTAAAAAGCCGAATGGAAGGATAACAGAGTGAACAAAATCAACCAATAAAAATATAAATTATAACAAAAATACCTTCTTCTTTTTTTTTTGAGGTTGGAAGTGGCAATGATTCTTTTTAATTATTCATTTAAGATAGCTAATGTAGTTAGAAATTCAAGTAGTCCTCTAACTAAGTAATTTTAGCATAATTTCCCTCTAAAAGAAAACAATTGAGTCACCTTAATATTTATAAGGAAAAAAATTATTGATGATAAATATTTCAACTTCTATGTAGCCATACGGTGAAGATAAAAATGGAATGATCAAAATAATTTTGTTGGGGACTTCGAAAAATCATTTGTTTACAAATCTCAATTCCAATTGGGACCAAGTGTTAAGATGAAAGATGTAGAATTTTGACACCTTAATTATGATTTTTTGTTTTCGTTCTCTTAAACTTCTTGTGTAAAGGTGTCTTTGATTCCTAAATTATAGATATACTATTATTTTAATTCCTAATTTGTATCATCTCACTTTAATTAAAAAAGCAATAAAAAAAGAAATAGTGGAAATATTGAGGGATTGATTTTACTCAGAAAATTAAAAGAAAAATCCAAACATCAAAGAGTCATAAAAATAATGAATAATGTATTGTGACAAATAACTTTTCATGAAATAAAAATTTAAATATTATGAGCAAGAGTATTGTATGTACCTAGTATGTAGTATTGGAGTCGATGTTTAAAGATCTCTAGAGCAGCATGCGTGGTTGAGGAAAAGTTAGGACAATCTATCACCCTAAATTGTTCCAAAGCCGGCAACTGCAACTGCAACTGATCATTAGACTCTCCGAAAATGTGACTAAGGCTAGGCATTCCACTGAGTATCAGCCCTTTTAGATTTGGAAGTACCACTTCCATTTCCTTGACTGCTCCATCATTGGCTTCACTTGGCCAACAAAATAATTGCTCTAATTGAGAACAATTTCTTATTTCCATACGCCCTAATTGTGGGAGATGTTTAACCATGGAAATAGAGAAAACATTTTTCAATTTGCTGCATCTCCATATCCAAAGGTAAACCAATTTTGGGAAGCAAACTTGTCGAGGGTGTTCATTGTGTGTGCGTGTAGAGTCCCATTCTTGAGCTTGATCATGTTCTTCTGAGATGATTTCCTTTAACACTTTACAGTTCTCTACGTACAGATATTTCAACTGTGGTAGACAAAGGCTTCTAAAAACACAGGCACCAAAGATGAACTTCAACTTTCTACATCCACTTACTCGTAGATAGATAAGATTTTCGAAGCTCACTGAGGCGGGTTCTTTCCCAATACATTTAAGGTATTCTAAGTGCTTTAGATACATCCATTTCACACTCCATGTCACATTCTTCTCTTGTTCTTTGCTTGTCACTTGGCTATTATTTGTTACACTCTCTGGTCCCTTTAAATGAAATAAATAACAAATGTTATCTCATTCCAAATAATATGTGATAGCAAAACTCAAATTATTACTATTTTATCTCCATACGTGCTTCAAAATGATTGAAAATTTTATATGTCATTCTCTTATTGACCATATACTTATTTAGGCTGTCAAAATGATTTGAAATGTATGTACCATTCTCTTATAAATCTTCATACTCATATTGACCCTATACTTATTTAGGCTATCAAGCATCATTTATTTCTATCTTCCATAGTTGTTCAAGGCTTCAAACATAACCGACTAGTGATGTAAGTTCAAATTTCACCAATAATTCTATAATTTGAGAATATTATAATTGAAATTTTTTTAGATTTTGGTTATTTTTTCCTTTTATCTATACAACAGACATCTTCTTTATTAGTTATTTTATATAAACTTATATGTAAAAATAGTTAAAAGCAAGTTATTTTCTTATCATTATAAATAAAGCTGAAATTTTCAGGCTAAGAAATTGGGAGAATGTGACATACGTATTTAAAATGTATAACTAAGTTCAGATTTTTCTTCGTAAAAAAAAAAAAAAAAAAAAAGTACAACTAAGTTACATGGCTACAAATATGGTTAGACCAATAAATAAATAGTTAACCATAAATTTAGAATATAGTACTACAAAGTTGTATTTGGAATACTCTGATGTAATTAACCTCTTATCACCCTATACAAAGGGTGACCTAAGAGTGTTTGGTTCAAAGGAGGAGAAAGGAGAGGAAGGGAGGGAAAATAATAATTTGACTATTTTACCCTTTATAGAACTTATTCTTTACCCTCTCCCTAGAAATACACACACATATATATATATATATATGCAAAATTGATGATCCCATGAAAGTTGGGATTGCGAGATCTCAATGGTGCTTTCCCAAAATCAACAAGACACGTTGGATAAAATGCATAAAGAGAAAAAGATGAAAAAACAGAAATGGCAATTTTGTAATTAGGATAAACATAGGAGGACAACTTTGTAATTACACACGGGCTGCTGTCCTCCCGATTTCGGAGGTGAGCAACGCAAGGGGAAGAGAGGGAAAATCACATTTTATTTCCCCTCCAAATCCCTCAAACCAAACATAGCGTAAAAGTGTACTTTGATATTGCTTTCATTAACAATCCACAAATAAACCAATTTTGACATACCACTAGGAAGGATTTAGATGGGCTAGACAGTTAGAACTTTACATTCCATAGAGCAGGCTGTATTTAAATATTTTTATGTCAATCACTATTCACTAAAGAAGACATATTACTGCTAAAGAAATCAAAGAGAAAAGTTTGTAATTACCTCTGTTATGCAGTAATCAGAAATCACTTGAGTTGCCTCTGTATTCAAAGCAAATTTGGGGCATTCATCTATGACCATCTTTACAAGGTTCAATGCAGGTAACTTAAGTCCTGGGCAAATGCCAACAAAACTTGGCAATTTGATAAGTTTTAACTCTTCCAAGTTCGGAACCACAACTTCCTCTACATTTCCTCTGCTTTCTTCATTGCTTTTTTTGAAAACCACTTTTAGTTGATCAGCGTATGATACATGCAGAGTGCTCAGTTGTGGAAGCATTCTAGCTAAAGCAACACGAAAAAGGCTTTTCAACTTTCTGCAGAAACTTATCTTCATCGTTTTCAGTTTTGGAAAGCACACTTGAGTATCAGATAGATTCTTAAGTTCTTCATTCTTTTCCATGATTTCTTCCAATTCCTCACATTCGTCTACTGTTAGTGATGTCAACTCTGGTAGGTTTATAGAGACTAGCATGGAGAAGAGACATTTTAATTTGTCACATCTTCGTACATTAAATACTTGAAGATATAGGAAACTCAAAATTCGTCTAGGAGTAGGAACTGTCCATATGGACTTCAATTCAGGCAACTTCTCTAAATTCAGTTTTTCTAATTTTGATATCAAGTACTTTTGCTGGCTTTCTTCAAAGGCAATTCCCTGAAAATGAGAACCATTACAGTTATGCAAATATTTAAGTACCTCGATTGATTGTAATATATAAAACAAATGTAGACAAGTAATGAAAGTGAGTCCCAACTAAATTTAATTCTATCTCTAAAAAAGGATGAAGCTCAAGCAGGCCAATTCATTCTTGCGTCTTACAACTCCAAATTTGGATGAGATTTTGATAACTTCAAGAAAAGCAATAAAAAAGAACGTACTCTACTCTTTAGAAAAGATTTTTCATAGATTCTCTTAATCAGGAGATATTGGATGAGTACAAGTATAATACTCTCAATATGGTTAAATCCTCATTCAACACATCTTTGGGCGAGAAAGGCGCCTATCCAGTTTGTAATACATATCTCCTTTTGCAAATTAAAAGCAGTAATATAATATTATCCAAAAAGCTATGAAATATATCTCCCTTTCGCTGTATGTTGCTCCAGTAACATATAACTCTTCAATTTGTAACAATCTTCAATGTGTTTCATAATTTTCTAAAATTACAGAGTTTGAAAAATCCAGCAAATTAATTTTATTAAGATTTCCAATTTCATGCGGTAATGCAATTTTTCAATTGAAGAACCTCAAGCCTCATAAATCTAACTACATAAGAGCTGTCACTTAATTTCTCTTTGATATTAAAACAATACCTAGACCTTCTCATATGAGCTTAAGGATTTAAATCATTAGATAGATTAAGCATGAAGGTTTGACCCTCTGAAAACTATATACAAAACTAATCATGTATCTTCAAGGATTTTTCCTAAATCAAGTCTTAGCACCAAACAAGAATCTATAAACTTACTTATGCCCACTCTCACTTGTTTTCACGCAGAAAGAAATGATTGGTACTCTCCACATACACAAAGCCCCACTCTACATATGACCAAAACATCCTTAGAGAATTCATGATCTTCTCACAATATGTAACAAATCAAGAAGAGTAACTTATATTCTCCCTCAAATAATCATAACTTAATCTCAAACAAAGAAGGCATCTCTCGGGCCAAATTCCACATCAACTTATATCCTTATTTTATGCTTAAACTCCTTGTAACCTTTTAAAGTCAGCTTTATCAGCCATATTGATCTTCTATGAATGATAATATCAACAAAATCTAAAATTAAATTACAGTTCTTTCATCCATTGCTTCTTGTCCACGAAATCTTAGGGAAGGTGAGATTTCTCTATTCTAAGATCAAGGTACGTTAGGCCTCAACAAGAACACAGAATTATGTTTTATAGACCCTACCAAGGTGGCATTACTTGCAACAAGTAAACATCACAAGTAAGGGCTACAATAATTATATCAGCTTATCCAATCCCCATAGGCCATGGGATATCTTTTCTTTTCTCCTGTCTATTTTTTTAATCATTGTAAATAAAGCTAGAATTTTCAAGCTTAAAAATTGAGGAAAATGATAATATTATATAATTAAATGCATAACTGAGATGGCTGAATACGTCAAACCAGTATATGATCAGTTAATCATAAATTATGCTGGATAAATTTTTGTACACGTAAATAGTCATTTGACTTGAAAAAGTATCTTTAGGATCAACTTTGAAGAATCCAACATCAAAAGGCACCTCTGGAAGACTACAAATAAGAAGGATTTAGCTGGGCTAATTGGATTATAAGAACTTTACAATCCATAAACTAATATGTCTGACAATTGCATATCATATGAAAAGAGAAAAAAGAAATATTACCATTTAAAAAGGTTATCAAGAGAAGTTTTTGGTTACCTCTATAGTAGAGTGATGAGGAATGACTTGAGTTGCTTCAAAAGTTAGAGCAAATTCGGGGCAGTCGTCAATGTCCATCTTCAAAAGATTCACTGCATGTAACTTAAGCCCTGGGCAAATGCCAACAAAACTTGACAACTTTCTGAGTTTTAACTCTTTCAAGTTTGGAACCTCAATTTCCTTTCCACTGCTTGTGCCTTCTTCACTGCTTTTTCTGAAAACCTCTTTTAGTTGATCAGAATATGATATTTGTAGAGTGCTAAGTCGTGGAAGCATTCTTGCCAAGGCAACAGGGAAAACGCTTTTCAACTTTCTGCATGAACTTATCTTCATCGTTTCCAGTTTTAGAAAGCACACTTGAGCATTGCATAGATTCTCAAATTCTTCATTCTCTTCCATGATTTCTTCCAGTTCGTCACATTCTTCAATTGTCAGGTATGTCAACTCTGGTAGGTTTCTACAGAATACAGTGGGGAAGAGACATTTTAATTTGTGACATTTTTCCACCTTTAATTCTTGAAGATGTTGGAGACTCAAACTTTGTCTAGGATTAGGGACTGTCCATATGGACATCAATTCAATCCTCTAAATGTAGTTTTTCTAACTTTGAGATCCAGTTCTCTTGGCTTTCTCTAGAAGCCATTCCCTGAAAATGGGAACCAATACAATTATGCAAATACATATTTAAGTACCCCAGTGCATTGTAATATATACAAACAAATTTAGATAAGTAATGAAAGTGAAATCCAAGCAAAATCTATTAATACAATAGCATAACTATTATTATTTGCCTTGGCTCAGTTAAGAAGTCTTTCTATAGAATTATCCCCAAGCATGATTCGTATGCTTAAACTGGTCTGAGTTTAATTGGATAAACTACATAATAGAACTCTCTCTTCCTTCCAAAAACAAAGTTTTAATTGATATTGAAAACGGAAATTTAACTATTCTTCTTTTTCGTTTTCTAGAACAAATTAGAGTGTGAACATATCTCAAAGAAAGGATACAAAGAAGGATAAAAATGTACCTTAGAACCATGCAACTGTCTCATTTCCATACCAATCACGATACACAACATTGTTAATTTCTGACAATTATGCACATATATTTCCTTCAAAGATGGGCACCTTGGATGATACTTTTCTGGGCATAAACTGTGGAGATTCTCAAGGCTCTTCAACATTAATACCATCAACATTGGAAACGCAACTTGAATGTTGTCTTGGTGAGATGAATGATCTCTTTGGTCATATTGACCAAATACATGTTTCAGTTGCGAAGCTTGCTCTATTTCTATCTCTTGAAGTTGCTCAAGGCAAGAGATTGGGAGTATAAATTCTAACTTGTGACAACTGAAAACAGATAGTCTCTTCAAATTTGGTAATACCAAATGGGAATTGAGTGAAGCTGGAATTATTTCCTCCCCCGTATTTGTACCATCTCCGTCTTCCTCTGGTGTTGATATATGCTTTAATTCTACACAGTATCCTATGCTCAGCACTTCTAGCTGCACCAAACTTCGGGCAGTAGACATTGAGAGGAGTGCAGCTGCTCTGCAATGGGTACTCTGCCAATTCTTAATATCTCTTTCAATTCTAAGGATTTTAAGATTGGGCAATTTACATTCCCTTGGGAATATGCTGTGCAACTGCGGGCATAGCCATATGCAGAGTTCTTGTAACTTCTCAAAAAAGACAAGCAGAGGTGGACCAAAACACACTTCTTTTAAGTTTTTCATCTCCATGTATAACTTGACCAATGCAGGAAGCTCAATGTCTACTTGATCAGATGTAGTATCCAGCACAGATTGGGTCTCTAAACATGATGTAAGCCGAAGCACGATTAAATCATTCATGCCTCCTACAGCTCCAACTATATTTGGGATGATATTTTGACAACCTCCATTAAGGTGATTGAAATGAACATACTCTGATCTTTGCAGAAGATTTTTCATAGGTGCACTTAAGCTGGAGATATTTATCGATTTCAAGTATAATGCCCTCATAATGAAATCCTGAGGGAACGCATCTGTGTAAAGAAAAGGCCCCGCTGCAAACTTCAATGCATATCTCTGCAAGTTGGTAGTTGTAACATTATCCACAAAGCTTGGACTAGGATGTATCCACCTTCCGCTGTAGAATGCTCCAGTGACATATAACTCCTCAATTTGAGACAATTCTCCGGTTGCTTCATAATTTTCTAAAATAGCAGATTCTGACAAATCCAGCAACTTAAGTTTATTCAGATTTCCAATGTCATCAGGTAATTCATTGAAGACGCAAGATTTCAATTCAAGAACCTCAAGCCTTATTCGTCTTACTATAAAAGAGGTGTCAACTAATTTCCATCCCCTCAAGCACAAAGTTCGAAGATTAGTCAATGACTCAATGGATGTCGACAATGATAGATAGCTAGGCTCATAACTGCCATTACGTATCAAAACCATAACCTTGAGCCCTTGCAAACCTTAAAATGATATTGAACATAAATCCAAAGAAGTATCAGTTTGTATCCATAGGATCTCAAGTTTTGCAGCAATTAATTGATTAGAAATTTGATTTGTGTGTCCATACCATGACGATATTGCAAAGTGATTTTTCATTTCTCCACCAGCTATCAATGGGTTTAGATCATTAGACAGATTAACTATAATTGTTCGACCCTCTTTAGAAGCAATCCACAAACCTAAATCACGAATCGTATCATGCATCTTTAAAGCTACATTCCCGGACTGATTCTTAGAATGCATCAACAAACAAGAATCTAAAAGTCTGTTTATACCCACCATTACTTGATTCCTAGCTGAATCAAATAATTGGTACTCTACACATACAGCCCTACTCCACATCTGATCAAATCCTCAATAGGCAATTCATAATCTTCTGGAAAGATGCAACACATCAAGAAGAGCAATTTAATTTCATCTTTCAAATAATCATAACTTAATTTAAGACAAGAGAAAGCATCTCTTTGGTCACTTTCCACATCAACTGGGTTGGAACTCCTCAAATTTTCCAGTGCTAACTTCCACTCATGAATAGATTGTCCTTTCAAGGACCTTCCCACTGCTTGAATAGCTATGGGTAGTCCTTCGCATTTTCTCCCGCGCCACACTATTTAATAAGCTGAGGGAGGATTGATCATCTATGTGAGCATGCTTTTGAAATAATGCCCAAGCTTCATCTTCATTCAATAGCTTTAGCATAATCATCTTTTGACAATCCATCAGAGTACATACTCGCTTGCGGCGTGTGGTTAGAATGACCTTACAGCTACCATTGTGACAAATATCAAAAGCAATCCCTATGTCCTTCAAATTGAACTCTCCCCATACATCATCCACTATTACGAGTATTTTTTTTTCCTGTTTGAGTCTCATATGTAACCGTTGTGCTCTTCCCTCTTCAGTTTCTTCCTCTAATTTGAAATTTAACATGTCTGCCATTTGGCCTTGAATATTTCTGATGTTTTGAGTTTGAGACACAGTGACTGCTACAACCCCGTCAAACAAATTTGATTCCTTAGCCGTCTTCCCCACTTCGGTAACTAGTGTTGTTTTCCCCGATCCTCCTATCCCATACAATCCAATTCTGTAGATACCATCATCTTGTAGTGCTTCCAACAGTTGAGCATAAGCTAATTTTGTAGATTCAAAAAAAGTGAAACCCTCAGTAGAAGAGTAATAAATGCCTGGAAGTGTAGCAAAGCGTGCAAATATCTTGAAATTGCCCTTGTTGTTGACCTCTATCATCATCTTTGTATTCTTCACCATTCGCTTGTTCAGATGATATCTTCTCCAAGTAGGACACCATACCTGGAAACAACTGTTTGCTTTTATATGTTGTTCTAGCTTCTCCACTTCTTCCAAGAGACTCTGCACCTCTGTCGACCACTTTTCGACAACATCTTCAATTCTTTCAGTTTTTCTCTTTGCTTCTTCAACTCCTATCAGAACATTGCTTTGTGTTAATATGAGTTCTTGCTTTTTATCCTCAAGACTTTTGAGGATTTTGTTGCCACAAAACAAGTATTGTCCTTGGTGTATCAAAGGTTGTACCAAATACTCAGCCCCCTTAGCTGCAACAGAGATTCCAACCTCTGCCATTTAATTTAACATGACCTGATAACAAAATCAACCGCACAATAGTCACAACTCATCAACATAGAATGTTAATAGGTGTCTATTGTTGTATCGCAATCCATGTAATTAAAACAGAAGAAAACAATATTTTATATAAATTATGAATAAAGGATACACATATTCAATTATAAAGTTCTATGAAACAATGAACCTATTGATTCCAGAGTAATTTAATTCTTAGAGGATAAACCTAGAAGAAGTACATAACATATTTTAGTCATGAGATCAAGTACAACACGATATTTCTAAATAATCAAGAGCACAGATAAAATCTCTTTGTTTTAGTCACAGATAAATCTCAAGATTTGTTGATAATTAGAGTTACACTCCAAAAAATTTGAAGGCAGGGGAATAGCCAAAAGATCACACAAAAAAAAAAAAAAAAGAAGAAGAAAAGCGAAAGAAGTATTATTGTATTTTATTTTTTAAAAAAGGTTTTCTACGTGCTTATATATAATTTTCAAATTAAGTTTATTTGCTGCAGTAGTCCAAAACACCAAACTCAATTGAGCATTTGACAGGCTTCAAGTCAAACGAGATCCAACAGTAATGGTAACCCAACAAAAAACAGAACCAATGGAAGCTTATATGTATTCCTCCTTCCAAGCCTTAAGCTGAAATATTTCAACTCCCAAACTCCCCACAGATGCGCTTCCTCAAAGTATGAGATAAACCATAAATGTTTTCCCATAAAAAGAGGGAGAGAAGTATTATATATACTCAATTACATTAAAAAAAAAAAAAAAATGCCTCAAATCCTTGTAATATATATATATATATATATATATATATATATATACACACACACATCATTAGATTTAGAAGGTAATAATAATTCTAAAACAAGAAAAGTGTTGAAATTAAAGCGGATCTTCACTTTTGTGTTTAGTCGGAGACGGATCTAAAGCTTTGCAGATAAATCGATTTGCATCACAAAAAAACATATATTTATTCATCATGCTTGATTTAAAAAATGAAAGAAAAATAACGTTGTGTTAAAAGTAGATGTAGAAAAAATCCTAACCTTCAAGAGTGAAGCAGAAGAAAGTGTAAACTTCGACTCGTTCAAATCTGAGAAAGAAAATTAGAAGGAAATAATAACAGATAGCTGGGATAGTTTAATAATCAATGCTACCAAGTCCAGTCAATGTTACAGTGTCCACCATTTTCAATTATCAATACTACCTAACATAAGTAAGGACAAATTGGCCATTTCCATTATGCAAATTGGAAAGGTTCAACGCAATGTTTGGTAGTGTTGGGAGTGCTCCATTGGCAATGTAGCAATCATAGTGACAAGTGTTAAATTCAGAAACATCACTTTTACAGTAGGAACTCTGATCCAAACCCTACAATTACAAGAAATTCATTCAATAATTTAAATTAGAACAGGAGAATATTAAATCGATGTGTTTGTCTATAGCCAATTATAAAGACATATATAAGTATAGACAAGCTAATTTAAAAAAGAAGAATAGTTAATAAGTTGTCTCCATAAGTAAAATAAAAGATTCCAATCAAATTATACAAATCATCTAAATCAAGTTGTTGCATATTTGCTTTGGACATTTATATTGTAATATTCAAAAGCTTAAATATATGTTGCATTTTTGTTGTTTGCAAATGAAAAGCAAATCATAATGAAAATGAAACTCACTTATCAATGCTGTTACTGAATCTGAATTTCAACAAATTTTCATTATCTTCCTCGGAAACCTTAAAATCCATAATGGGTCAACACCAATGTCCAACCTTTCATTTGTACCACCAACATAATCAGAATCCTAGTAGGCAATCAAATATTATCCATGACCCACATCACAGGGCACACCAGCACAGCTATCATATCTAATTCCGAGTTTACATTCCCTTCCACTTGAGTATATACAACAAAGAAGCCCGATGGGAAAGCACCGAAGAAAAGGAAAAGGGAAAGAAACACATAGATGAAAGAAGAAAAAGCAAACCTTGGGAGCATTTGATTATAGTGAGATGAAACTACCATAGGAAGAATTGCTGGAAACAAACACAGATTCAACCACCCAGCATCCTTCTTCACCGTACTCCACTATTCCACACTGCCAACAGCCATGGATTGCTGTGTGCAGTGGTAGATGGTAGATGTGCGGGGGTAGGTCTCAGGTGGGTGGATTGGTAGGAAAGCAGAGCTTTCGGGTCAGTTAGGTCTTTGGATTGAGCTTGGCTTAAAGGGTACCTATATACAAGAAGAGATTGGTTGGGTGCATCGCCTCCAATGCTCAAGTCAGCATTGCGGACAAGGTAAGATTCTCAAGAGTTACAACTTTTGTAAGTTACATACCTCATTAATGACAGCGTTTAATTATAGTGCTCCGATGGTGTGGGCTTTTGATAATTTTGCTCTCACATCATGATTGTTGGGCTAGGTATATGCTCCTACCCTTTATCACTATTGACCGTTAGATTGTACCTTTAGGAAACCATCTAGTGCATTGGCTCCTCTGTCTTGATTCCTATAAATAGGGGGTCATTTTTAATGCTTGGCAGCCTTCGTCTTTTTGCTTATGCTTGGTTGCCTTCATTTCTTTTATGCTTGTATTCTTCTGGTTTAGGTCGACCTTTCTTCCTTGGTGTTTCTTGCCGTTGTCTTCAATGCTCCTTTCCTTACCTTGCCATCGCCTTTTAACTTTCATAGGTTGGTTTCTTTTCTTTTTTGGCTTTAGATCTCCTTCTTATTACGTTTCAATCGGTATTTTAGGTCGGTTGTTAGCATTTATGATTTCTTGTACTATGGATGTACAGAAACTGATAGAATCTCATGAGAGGGATAACGTTGCCTTTATGGAGCATCTTCTTTGAAATCATATTCATCTGTTTCCAAAGCATAATAAGAATTAATTATTGGATTGACAGAATTATCAATAGGCAGGAAGTCCGTATTATCAAAACTCTTATAGGATTGAAGAAAAATTAAATAGAAGTCAACAAATTATAGATTAGACAAGAAATGAATATTAAAGCACAAAATTTGAAAAACATCTCCGCATATTACTTCATTAATAATTGAGCTAAAGTGCATAGTTAAAATGAACTTCTTTACAAAACATAATGTCATTGACAACACAAACTAGCATTACTCAAAATAAACTAATTCTTGAAGTGGTTCCATCTCCTAGTTGTCTAGTTTTTCATCCTTCATGCAAAGGCAAATCCACGGGTTACTTCCTGCACCCTCTCCAAACATATTCATCATAAGCAATGGCTCCCCATCTTCTAAAGATGCCATAATGTTAGAAGATTTGGTGAAAGTTTGACATAAATGTGGTATGCAATCTTTGTTGGATTAATTGTTCTCTTTTTGGTCTTCTAAGAAATTGTATCCCAATCCTTGCCTACCCACATTTTTTGAAAGTGAAATCATAGCATTGATGCCTTGTAGATTGGCCTCCAAACCTTAGCATTGATGCCCTATTGGAACTCATTCTTCATCATCATATGAGCCACTTTTTGATTAACATTGTCATGTTCTCACTCCAAAGTTTGAAATGAAGTTTCTTGCGCTTGATCCCCTGCTTCTACATATGGGAGATAGTTGGGTTTACTGACAAGCAAATCTTCCTCTCCTTTCATAGTGATCACTTGCCCATTATTAATGTATTTTAACTTCTAATGTAAGGTAGATGGCACTACTCCTATTGCATGGATCCATGGCCTTCCTAACAACATCATATATGCATGTTTGATATCCATCACCTGGAAGTTCACATTAAACTTGCTTGGCCCAATTTCCAATGGCAATACAATGTCCCCTAACGCTTCCCTTCTAGTTCCATCAAATGTCCGAACTACTATTATACTAGACTACATAAGAGAAAAATTTATAGGTAAATCTACCAAAGTAGTTGGAAGTACGTTCTACGTAGATCCATTGTCAATCAGGACCTTTTCCATGACACATCATGCACACTTAAGAGCTATATGAAGTGCTCTTGTGTGCTTACTAGCCCTTGGCACTAACTCATCTTTAGTGAAAGAAATTGTGTTAATTTTTCTAATCAAGTTCACCATATTATTAAAATTCTCCACCGTAATGCTTGAATTTACATAAGCTTCATCAAGTAACTTTTGCAATGCCTTCTTATGAGCTTCAAAACTCATTATAAGGGACAATAGCAAAATATGAGCAGGAGTCTTTTTCAACTAGTCCACTAAGTTGTATTCAATATACTTTAACACCTTTAAGAATTCTTCATCATCTATTGTATCTTCTAGGTCTTTCCCTTCCCTCCCTGATATTGGATTTCCTCATATTATATCTTTCCCCTTATCTTTCTTTTGCTTTTGTGTATTATCTGTGAGATAATACCTTCTGCTTCTAGTAAACCCGCCGGTAGGGCGAACATTTGTCTCACCATCATCTTTACTAGCCTCTTTGTTTTCTAGTTTCCCTTTAACCAATTCTACCTTGACTTTGTAATTCCAGGGAATGACACAATTGCTTTGACAAGGAAATGGAGCCTACACCTTCACAAAAACTTTAGGAGTTACTAGCTCCAAAGTTGGATTAGACAAAACCTTCAACACTGAGGGGTGAAACCCTTGATCTTCTTTTCTCATCACAACGACTTCCTTTTCAACAATAGCAAACTTCTTCTCTACATTCACTACACCTAGGTTCATCAACTCCTGAACTAAGCATCTAAATTCCCAACATTCTTCTAGATTATGTCCGCATTTTTTATGGTGAACGTAGAATTTCTCCCCGTCATATTCTTCCTCTTCATCAATACCCCTAAACGACTTTTGAATTTCTTGCCCAACTGCCTTCAATCTTTCCCAAATGGCTTTCATTGACATCCTTACGTCTCTTAACCTCCGTACTCTACAAAGATTTTCTCTGGCAGCATTCACCTTATGCTCTCCTATATGATTTGGTAAGGGATTTGTATTAACGTTTGGAGCTTTACCTTCTTGTTGTAATGTGATTGCCTCTTGATGAATCAAATGGAGTACATCACTCTTAAGTGTAGGGGAAGTCTCAATGGAATGTCCTATTGTACCATTGTGGTAATCACAAGTGAGATTAAAATTACACTAATGAGGGTAGGGAGGTTGTTAAGGCTATGCAAGCTCAAAGACCATGAGGTTAGCTTCTACTAATTGTTTGAACAATTCTGTCTTGGTCCATAGAATATTTGGGAAGGTTTCTTTTTTGTATGGTCTTGGTTGGTTTCTAGTGTCTTGGTATGGAGGTCTGAGCATGGGTCTTGGAGGAGGATTGGTTGGGTATGTGGGGACGAAAGAGGTATTGAGTTGGCTGGGTATGTAGGAATAAGGGAAGGATTGACATTTTGGTAATTTTGGGTGAAAGGGGTGGAGTTCGGTTTGGGTTGATAGTAGTATGGAGATGCTTGAGTGCCATACGATACTTGTGGGTAAGCTTGGTAATGTTGCCCTTATGGCCTTTGTATTGTAATGAACCTAACTTCTCCTTCCTTCTTCTTGGCTTGCACAAACGCTTTTTGTTTCTCATTTCCTTATCTTTCACCTTTAAAGAATCCCAATTTCCCTACTTCGTACACTATTTCAATTCTTTCTCCGACTAGGACTAACTCAGAGATGTCATTATAGACACTTATAGTCATCATTTCAATAAAAAGGTGTTTCGTGAGGGTTCTCAAGTAGTCAATCATTTCCCATTTCCCCAACGGTAGTTGAATTTGTGCAGCCAAATTTCTCCATTTTTGTGCATACTCCCTAAAGCTCTCATCATCACCCTTCCTCATTGCCTCTAATTGTGTTCTTGTAGGGGCAAGGCTTTCATTAAAACTATATTGTCTCAAGAACAGGGTTGCCAACTCAAAATGTATGTAATGGAACAAAGTGTAAGCGTACACTATCAATGCAGCCGGCAGAGTATCCTAGGGTTGTCATACCCAAGGGATTGTGTAACTGATTACCAAAGTATTCTAACCATAGTATTACCTAAGTGATTGAATTGTAATGAAAGCAAATTAGAATAAGACCAAAGGATAGCAAAAAAAAGAAATGCGAGCAAATGTGTAGAAAATTCAATGATTAGAAGCCTAGAGGTTCTAATTTCACCTCAACCATATATATTAATGCCCTAATTTCATCAATGCACCCTAGTTTTATCAATTGTTAGCCAATATCTCCCTAATCTATTAAAAAGCCCCTCCCGAGGTCAGATTAAACTAATTCCAATTATCAATTCAATCATATTCCTATGTGAATAGCAATAACTAGAATTGCTTTAAGTTTTATGGATTCCTTTTAATGGCTACACAAGGTCCTAGGCACATTCCTGCCCTAAGTCCACTATGGAATTAATTCACATAGTATAGATTAACTAATTCCTTCCCAGGTCATAGAAATCCACAATTTCCTAACTAATTGGCCAGATCAATCAGAGAGTGAAGAAAAAACAATCAAAACTCAATTGAATAAAACTATAATTGTATTAAATCCATTAGTCAAATTAATACATAAGTTGGGCTACATCATAGTCCCTAGAAAGGAACTAAAAAACTCATAATCAAGGTAAAATACATCATGGAATTAGAAGAAAACATGAAAGAGAACATAATAGAGAAGAAAAACTCAATGACGCTCCAAGCTTTCTCTGTCTCCACACTCCCTCTTGCCTCCTCTAATTGCCAAAGTGCCAAAAGATCCTAAACACCAGCCTTAGTTGCCTATTTATAGCTAATATACAAATTCTTAATCAGCTAGAAAGCCCACATGTTCGCGTGTTTAGACTTCTAGGGTGCCATGACACAACTCCTTTGGTGCCACAGTGCCAATAACATGGTTTGGTCGCTTTGCCCCTCTTCTGGCGCCACGACGCCATATGCACACTTTTTTGTTGTTTGTAGCACCACAGCCCTAGCTTGCTACCTAAGGCTCCTTTAACCCATTTTTCTCTTGGAACATGAGTCTCTTGTCATTCCTTGGCCCTCTATAGTATTGGATTTAACTTGGGGTTGGTTCCTCTAGCCTGAAATCTTCCAAAATCATCATTTTATGCTCACTTTTTTACCTTGCTTCTTTAAGTGCTTGGTTCCTACAAAATAAATAATTAACAATCAAAAACACCCAATTCTTTCTCAAATGAGGACATAAATATGAGGGATTAAGGTATAAAATAGCTATATGAAATGCACTCATTAAACTGCCCCAAACTTAGCATTTTGTTCGTCCTCGAGTAAAACCAAAGAGAAGAAAAACTTGCAAAGCAACACTCATCAGCCACCAAGGGCCACTAACCACATTGGCCTCAAAGAACATCACCATGGGGTATGTTGGAGACTAAGAACCATGATGCAATGCAAGATCATTTAATGCAATAGAAAAAGTCTCATACCTTCAAGGTAACTCTCAACATAAATAAAAGGCTCAAGCTCAAGTCCTCACCCAAGTGAATACTACAAGTTACCATATGGACGGGTTATCAAATCATGGAAAGCCATCATTATAAAAGAAATATAAGGAATGGAATTAAGTGCACTTATACAACAAATCATCAAGTTTTATGAAGTCAAATGCAACGAGGATGAACTCCCTCACAAGGATGAAAAATACACTCTAATCTCTCAAGTGTCTAGAGGGACCAGTGATCACTCAAGTCAATGCAATTCAAAATCCCTCCATAGCCTTGCTCATATATCAAATCTCCACCACTAAATAGTGAACCATAAACACTAATCAAAGGGACTTTAATGGGTTGTAATGGGCCTTTAGGACGAGTTTGGTTAAAAAGGATGGATTGTGGTAAAAATGAAGGTACAATACACCATTAAGAGAATATGTGAACATGCTGCCCTTTGAGCTCAATCACTCTCCAACTACCAAGCCTCACATTTACACATGTCTTCTCCCTTGTTTCTCATTCTTTTGCTTTTTAGCTACTTTTTCTTTTTAAATTTTTTTTAGCCTTTTTCTTTCATTTTACCTTTTCTTAGGAGGATCTTGTTTTTGTGTCTTTTGAGGCTATTTCTTCCCACTTTCCTAGACATAGATCAAGCACCATCTCAATGCAATGAGTTCACATAATCCCTTAAGGTGTTGGGTTCAAAATATAGGTTATCACCAAAAAAGGGTATATGGCTTATAATGTGGTTAAATAAAGGAAATGAAGACTAAGGCTCAAAAGGGGTCAACTAATGGTTAATATGCAAGGTTAGGTTATGAAAGGATAAAGTGGGTAAACCCTAGGTGCCCTAATCATCTTAGTACAAATGGTTCAAGTGTGGTCTCAACCTGCATAACAGAGCATGTTCTAGAGAAATTAAAAATGCATGATTCACTCACAATCACTTCAAGAGCTTTAAAGATGCAACTCTATGGCTCAAAAGCTCACTAATGGCTAATGTTCATCCTCATGCATTCTCATTCATTTCACTATCCAAGTATTTGTGCATAAATGGAAACTAACAATAAAAAATGGGGGTCACACAAAAGTAAGGTTGGCTCAGAATTCCCATAGACTTTCCAATCAATAATTCAATAGGAATACAACAATTCAAGGCGTCAAATCAATCTATTAGGACAGAATAGGCAATCATGCATTGTTAAGCATCAAATCAAGTCTCCTCAACCCACAATATCACAAATCTAGTCCAGTTTTATCACTGACCATGGTTTTCAGTCAAATTCTTTCTTTTTTTCTAAAACTAAAACTTATCAACTACATACACACACAATCATGCAATTGTGAAAGAAACATGCAACATGCAAAAGCACACCAACTAACTAACCTACTCAGATAATAACAATAAACAAACACAGAGGCACCCCCTTAAAGTCAGGGACATCAGCCTCTTGTCATTCCTTATGCCTCTACAATCTTGGATTCAACTTGGGGTTGGTTCCTCTTGCCTGGAATCTTCCAAAATCATCGTTTCATGCTCACTTTTTTACCTTGCTTCTTTAAGTGCTTGGTTCCTACAAAATAAGCAATTAATAGTCAAAAGCACCTACATTTTTCTCAAATGAGGACTTAAATATGAGGGATTGACATATAAACTAGCTATATGAAATGCACTCATCACTAATAGACCCTAAGTGAATCTAAGAATGCTCTAGCCTCCAATACCAATTCATTGTTGGACCAATCAGACTTTCAAGGAAGAAGTGCATGAAAAATCTTTCATCCTTAGACCAAACCACCATCTTAGTGCAATATGACATTAGATGGATCTGAGGATTAGTAGTCCCATTATAATTATCGAACTCTGGCACTTTAATGTCTTTGGGAATGTCTACCTGTGGAGCAAATGATAACTCATCAATCCCCGTGGGTCCATATACCTTAGAGCCCTGAATAAGTTTTAATTACTGATAACTCATCAATTGTTTCTTCTCCATCATTTTGACTTTTCTCACTCTTTCTTAATTTCTTCACTAAGCCCTTCATCCAAGTTGAAAGATTCACCATGATTGGGAGCGAATGTTGATTGATATCGGAAAGGTGTCATGGTACCATGCTGGTTAACATTTGGATTAAAGGTAGCAACCTCATTAACAACCATGTTTGGAGGTGGAATGGTGACATGCAGTGCTCAGTAGTAAGATCAAGAAAAGGTATCAAAGTGCTAGAACCTACTCCATGTGTAATTTGAAAGCTCACAGGCATCATATTAAGTGACATTCCGTATATAGTTTTGATCACAGTGCTTGGCCCTTTTATGAAAGAACACGCTACCAACAAAGACACACTAGCGGTGCACTAGTGCATTCCTCTTGTCCCTTCATTGTGAAATGGTTTGTCATTATTCTCATCATTTCATTCATTCTAGATTTAAATTCTTTTAACTCTTCCCTAATTAGGCTTAGTGGTAGAATTGTTTGCCATTACAAAGACGGTCCTTGTATGAAGACCGATGAATTTCTTAATTGAAAGCATTTAATTGAGTTGAGATTTCTTTGAAGGAGCTGTTATGACTTATCCTAAAATTTATTAGCAAATCAATAAGTAAAAAAGCAAAGAAAATATTTTTAAACAAAAATACCTCTATTGGATTGACCACTAACATGACTTTTGAGGCTAATTATCTTTTTAGGGATACTTTTGATTTTTTTGAGAACAACATTGCAGGCTCATTAACACGTCTCATAAAAAACATAAAGATTTCACAAGACAAGCTAATAAATGAACCTCGCAACCATATAAAATAATCGCAGGATACATTTTACCACAAGCAAGATAAGATCGTAAAAGCGCATTTCATTCCAAAAAGGCCATAGCTAGTTATCAACAAAATCATTCTTAAATTACATAATCAAGTCATTAAGGGGAAAATACATCATTCAAAAAAGTTCTACAATGATTTAACAACCCCGTCAATTGTGCATGAGTGGTAGGTACTTCAATAGCTTGAACTTATAGGTCCAGCTATTCAGCTCATAATATCAATCAATTAAACAAGAAAGCATGTTCACGAGCCCAATGGACAGCAACTTAGCCCGTAATTCCCCAATCCCTACTCATGTAAGTGAGAGTTAGAAAGTTGTTAGGTCAACACATCTATTTGATGGTTGAAATTCCCATGATGTCTTTATAGTTCGTTCACTTGTTGGTTTAAAGCTTCATTTTATAATTGCAACTCATGCATTGACTGGGCCAAATCATCATACCATGTTTGCAATCCCTCTATATATAGTGTACGTGGTTATATTAGGTTTTTGCCTTGAGCAACTGCTGCTTAAGCTTTTCGCATTGCAATGTCTTAATTTTAGCATCATCTTTAGCTTTTATCTTTTGCTTTTTGCATTATTCAAGATTTGCCATTATGCTTTGATGTTTTCTTTTATAACGGCTCATCTCACTTTGGCTTGCTAAAATTTTCCTCTTTAGGTCATCAATTATTTCCCCTGCCTCTCTATTACATTCCATTTTGGCAACTTCTTCCTTTAGCGATTTCACTTCTCTTTGATATTTCAACAATTTATCTTTTGCTTGCTCCAATTTGCTCTTCAATTCTTGTTCTACTTCAAAATTCTGAATAGTCCCTTGAGGAAGTGGTGGGAAATTTGAATGTTTAGCCTCATGGACTAACAAGTTCTTCCCTCTATTTCAAAACCACTATTCATACTCTTCCTCATTTTTCTTGCTAGCTGGATAGAATTCCACTTCATGGATGAGAATGTGACGCCAAGCTTGCCGGTATAAATTCACCAATTTCGGGTTTGGATTGTCTTTGTTAAAGAACTCCACTTCTGCTAGCCTTTTTGTTGGGGGGAAATGAATTATCTCATCTTGTACTGTTAGAGTACCATCAAAGGTGAATAAGAAATACAACCCCTTGTCTCAAACAAGGGATGAATGGAAAGTTCCCACAAGTGACCACAATTTCGAACCACGTCGTTCATGGGACGTGCCAATATACATTTTCACTATTCACTTCTCCGAATATGGCCAACCACTGTTGCTTACTCAACTTCACCTATGCCTTCTTCTTGGGAAAACTATTTAAGAGATTCATAGTAATTTGATAACTTGCAAAACTCTTGTGACCATTTCCCATGACATGACAATATAATCATACATACAACAACTAATAGCAGCATTTAAGCCTCCTTTTACCACTTCTTTGACACTGGTTAAGAATAATGAATGTATCTACTAAGATAGCTGGTACTAGATTTCTTCCCTCATTCATCATTTTAAAGTAAACATTTAAAGTCTCATGACAAATGGAGTTTTTTTGAGTAGGGAACATAACAAAACCAAAAATGGTAGCGATAATCAAATATCTCAACTTTGTCCATTTATTTTTGGTAGCAAATTTTTTCATACATTGTTTGATAAAGTATATAGGCTAAATACAAGTTTCCCCATTCATCTTAGCACCTTGTTTTGCAAGCTCTTGTTCACTAACACCAAAGAGATTGGAGATATGCTTCATGGCAATCTTGCTTTTGCTATAGGTGCATATTAGGCTTTGCCTTTTTAATGGCACTCCTAATATATGGCCATATTCCGCAGGAATAGGTGTGAGGTCAATGTCATTGAAAGTGAAGCATCGATATGACGGATCCCAATAGTACATTCCCATTAGTAATGCCAACCACTATATATCTATGTCCAACAAATCCAACAATTTGGAATAAACCTCAAACAGTGATGCCCTTAAATGCCAAGGGAATCGTCCGAGGTATGACAAAATCATTTCTATATCACTTATTTCTACTGTAACTTTGAGCTGGTTAGGCAATTGATAGGTAAAATCTTTGGGTAAACAGTTTCCCTATCTTGCTTATAGCAATCAAGCCTCACTCATAAAAGATTTTGAAGATTCCACTTCAAAAGTCATGTTAATAAATCCTTTTTATTTCTTTAGAAAAAAAAGGTCCTTGAAGCACATTAATATGAAACATTATTAGGAATAAAATAAAATAGAAAGCAAAATGGGTTATTAACACAACTTGGCTTATTTTGAAAACATATTATTTTAGTTTTTCTTTTGGGCTGAATACAGAAAGCCGAGATAATTTATTATAGTGTTCCTCCCTTTATTTTTTTTCTTTTTAAAATGAAAATAAACCTCCATAATTAGAATATCTAAAACTGAATTGATTTATGGAGCCACTTTATTATATGGTATGTAAAATTTCTTTTGCTAGATTTTTTTTTGTGAGACACAATAATAATGAAAATAAAGTTTTCAAGCACAAAACAATAAGACTAAAACTTATGCACTAGTCAAAATAATGTTCTGACTCAAAGTGTGCATGTACGAGAAGAGCAAACAAACCTTATTCCCAAACTACCCACCCTAACCTACAAAGAAACTTGCAACAAATATATACAAATGTGAAACAAAACATCATAACAAAAATTAAAATAGGCAACTAATAAAACACAATTTGTAGGTCATACCAAATTTTGCATAACTAATTTTTTGGGCTTGACTCTCGAACTTATCCCCAGTGGAGTCGCCAAATTGTCACAACGTACCTGCTAGGGGTAAAATGCTATAATGAAGAATGTAACGACTTTTATTTTTAAAAATTTTTATTTTTGGAGTCTCCACCAATTGTTTAGGAATTAGGGTGCAACTGAAAACCCTATTTATTTTGAAATTTATTTTTTTATTGGACAGGCATTGGAATGCAAACCAGAGATGAGTTTGGGAGTTGGTTATGCGTTAGGAAGTTGTTAGGCACCTCACAACATCTGTTAGAGATGATTTCTCAAATTAGCTATGCAAAATAACGATATAACCAAAATTGTATTTTATTTATTACCAAAATAACATTACAACCTCTAACGAAATGGTGAAAGATAAACGTGTATGCATGAATCCTCTAAATGAACCTAAAATCCTTTCATCCTTCAAGACAGATAAATTGTCTCTCCAGATGATACTTATCCTCACCTAGGTTGGATAATGCAAGCTTAGTCTTATAAAATACCAGACCACCTATCTCTCCATGATAGGCGAGGGGCCTCGGAATCTTAAAAATCTAAATGCACCCTAACATGTATGCATGTTGATTACAATTTAAAATTTTGGAGCAGGATACAAGAAAAATTACATGGGGGCATAGTATAAAATAAAATTACAATTTTCTTTTTTTTTTTTTCTTACCCACATTAGCCCACAATGTTATTTTCTTCCTACACCCACTTTTCTTTTTTAACACCCTTCCACCCACACTATTATGTTCTTCTCACACCCCACATTTCTTATTTTTAACACCCTCGGTCCATTAGCACTCACATGCTCCATTGTCTTTTCTATTCTCACCCTTATCATTTCTTTCATACACTCGGGCTTGTTGGACCTGGCCTATTCACTATTTTTATTACACCCACCCCTAAATCTCTTATTCACACAATTAAGCCCAAAAATTCAAATCAAAACCCTTCTCTTTTCCATCTCTTTTCTTTTTTTCTTTTAGAAAAAACCCAAAGGCCCAACCCATTTTTTTCTTCACTCCCAAAAAGTCTATTCACACGCCAGTGCAGCAGAACCAAAACAGTAAACTAAAATCTCAAAATTTAAACACATTACAAGGGATAGAGGAACAGAACAACCCAACACCAAGAGTAGATGTACTATTCAAAGTCAAATCAAAACAACAGGATATCAATCAACATTAGATTCACAATATCCAAGTCAAATCAAGCCTGACACCTAATTTTTAGACTAATCTAGTATTAAATCCAAATCAAAGTTTGAATATCGGCACAACTCTTAAGAAATAGAATGTACATGAAATCCTAGGCCATATTACTGATCCACCATAATGGCAAAATGAAATCCATCACCAAGCTCAAGTATTCATCTAAACAAAATTCTCAACAAGCAATGTCAGACCCAAAGAAAACAATAAAAGAAGTCTCAATGGGGCATATCAATCCCCAACATCGATTACATCAGTTCATGAAGAAGGATAAAACCAAACCAACACAGGGGCATTAGCTTATCTTATGCTAATATGCCAAGATTCAAACAAAGAACACCTAATTCAACAAATGCTTTCTCTACCTCAACTTCAAACCCAAACATTTTATCAAGCAATACATGCATATCATATCAATAAATTTCATGTAAAGAACATCAAGAAATCATATAAAATAGAAATGTGTTCTAATCATAAACACTAGAATCAAATGCATACCCAACAATTGAGATTGAGGAATAAAAATAGAACTTAGAAGACTTAAAGAAGATATCAAACTCAAAATAAAACTCAGAACTCTAGTACAAAGAAAGAGAAATCAAACATTGATGGAATCCAGAATAAACATCAACTAACATATTCATGTAAAACAAGGAAAGATGTTCAACATTTTGAACCAGAAAACTAAGACCTAATATGACTCAGTCGTCAAGCCCAATGACTTCATAAGTCAATACAATTCAAATATACATAAAGGGTTTAATCTATCTTCGCCTAGGCAGACAAATAATCATTCACCACCATCACCAAAATCATTATTGATCTATAGCCTAAAACCAAATAACCCCCATGATAATCCCACTGACCCAAAGCGACCAAACTGAATAGAAAGGGAACCATATCTGAGTATTAGCAAGAATCAAGGTCTCGGTACCATAAAAACAAAAACAAACATTTCAAAATTAGCTTCAAAAGCATGCCAATCATAGCATCAGTGATTCTACCAAAATGAAACAATATGCCGACATAGAAGAAAATCACCCAGTTAAAATTTATTCTGCTAATTCATTCCAATACCAGTTATCACAAAGCCAAATCCATCGGATATCACAAGGACAAAATACTCAACAGACCCCAAATACTATCACCCATAACTTCATCAATCAGAAGTATCAATGGAAAATGAAAATAGAAATCAACAAAACATTACTAAATATGAAACAAATACCAAATAACAGAGACTAGAGATAATTAAACACTTGATTCCACAGTGAACAACCAAACACCAAACAGTACAGAGATACTGGAAAGGACTCAAGGGGATGAAGGCGAATGAGATTCATACCTATGAGTAGCAAACATATAACTCCACAAGCTCCTTTTCCTCTGCTTCTCTTTCGCAACTCCTTGTTTCACTCTTTCTCGAAACCCAGAGAAGAAGAATGAAAACTATGAACCCTTCACCTTTCTTCCTTTTTCTCTCAAACCTCTCTCTGTCTTTCTTGATTCTTCAAACTCTCAAAACCCAGAGATGAAGAAAACTAAGGCCAAGAGTGAAAAATCCCTAAAACTTTACTACTCTTAGCTCTCTTTCTTTCAAGACCACTCGTTTTTCCTTTCCGCTCTTTTTTTACTCTTTGATTTGCACTCTATCTCTGCTTTTTCTCCTTTTCCCTTTATGTTTCTACCCTTCATATTAATCCCCTTGATTGTTGTGCTAGTGACACTTTGCATCATTGCTGCTTCTCTTTCTATCTTTTTTCTTTGTCTTTTCCTTCTGCTTACTTCTCGCTTCTCGCTTCTTTCAGTTCTTTTAACACCAAAGCGTGATTTTTTGGTTATTTTATTGTTTTGCTTTGCTGCTCTCTTTTCTTTCTTTCCTCTTTTTCTTTTTTATACTTTACCACCTCTTTCTCTCGTTCTTTTTCTTTTTTTTTTTTTATATAATTAGTTTTAAATATATGATGCAAAAGATTAAAAGGAAATTAATTAATTTTTTCTATTCTTTTTTTAAAAATAAGAAAATAAAATAAAATAAAATAAAAACCAAAATAAAGATAAGAAAATGAAAATACTTGGATAAAATATAGTGTCTACACCACATATTAGGTATTTCCTGTCCTTAAACGATTGTGATTTGGTAGGCACCCTTGCCTAGCACTTCGGTGATTACAAAAGGTCCTTCCCAGGTCGAGGCTAACATGCCCTCATTCTTAGGTTTTCTTGCTAGTGAGATAAACCTTAAGACTAGGTTATTCAACTGGAAATTTTTGTGTCAGATGTTCTTCTTGTAGTTTCATGCTAGGACATTTTTTATTGCAAGCATTCTCTTATAGGCTTTCATCCTTCCAAAAAGTCCAGATTCTCGGCTAGTGTAGAGAGGTGTCATAGCCTCACAAATTAATCCACTACTCCCTTAAAATTATATAATATAGTGTAGGGCAAGTAGGATCGATCCCACGAGGAAGCGAGTATTTAATCTAATAAGATTGTTGTAAGAGAAAGGAAATAACAAAAAAATAAAATATTAACTAACCTAATTTCTGCTATACCTAAACACACGAAAGGGGGGGTTTGATAGGTAATTGAATGATATTAAAATCCTAGGCAGAATGTAAAGAAAGCAAGGAAAAGTGAAGAAAGAGAAGTAAAGCAAGTAAATCGAGTGCTAGAATTAATAAAGCATGCTTAGCATCGACATATCCTCACCATGATTAACACAAATTCAATCATTGACACATAGGTAAATTAATTTCGAATAGTTAGACTGTAGAACTTTGTATGACAAAATTCCCTATCTTCCCTTACCGTTTGTTTTGTAACTAGAACATCTGAGCTCAAAACCTACCAAGTCTAATAACCTCAATACACCAGCGCATGAGATTTAACTGAACTTAGCGCATTAAGATCTATGGAAAACATCATCTAACCTAAACCATAAAGGTCCACCAGCGGCTTTATGTAATTCAGATCTAAAATTATTCTAACTAATCCAATTCTAAGATTAATTAGTTGTTACTTGTGCCAATTAATTAAGGTTCCAGACTTACTTAATTAGCTAATAATATGAATCATTCAAATAGGTTGTTTAGCTACTCCAAACAAATCTGAATAGATTCAATAACAATGCTGTCAAATAATTTCAGATACTCAAAATCAATTTATTTAACATTAAAATCACAATCTTGTCTCACAAATTTAGTATCATGGCTTAGATATGTCTAGCTAAGCATGTGAGGATTTAAGCTACCATAATGAAAGAAAACAATCCAGAAAAATTATGGAACAAAGTCATGGTAACCTTAGATGAAAATCAACAAAAGAAATAAAGATGAAAGTTATGGCAAAAGGGAACAATGGGTGTTGTGTCTTCTCTTGGATGCCTCCTTCCAGATCTGCCTTCTTGAAATATATATAAGGAATAAAATCCTAATCCTATTCAGCCTTGGCATCTTCCAGCAAAGGGAAAACAGAATTCTTTTCCAGCTCCAACTCTTCTTCTTAGCCACTTGATAAAGTCCTTCTTTGGCAAGAAAATTAATTCTATTAGTATTGGAGTTAGATTAGAATTCTCCCTCCATATTTTCAGCTCTACTTGGTTATTTAATATATCTAATCCTAGTTCTACTTAACATAGGACTCTTAGATGCATTATAAATTAAATTACAAAGTCATTCTTAATCATACTCTAACTAGGACACCAAGTGGATATATTTTTCCAAGACTTCAATCCCACTTGAACCATGCTTCCAAAGAGTCTTCCAAGTTTAGGAGTCCCAATCCTTGTATGATAAGGCTTCCCGATAGTTGAATTGGCTTAGGACTCTTCAAAACAGCTCCAGAGGTCATCTAACTCGCCACGACGAAGGCCCCAACTTGCCATGGCAAAGGCAGAACTGGCAGCATTGCTCTCTGGTTCACCTCGCCATGGCGCTGGGCTTGTCAATGCTTGTTCTTGGCATAGAAATTAATCACTTGTGAAAATACAAATGTTAGTTAAAAACAAGCAATTAAGCTCAATTTATATTATCATCCATATGAATTCAAGAATCTAAAAAGTGATTTAAATCAATTGAAATAATCCAAGAATGTGCCACTAAACCAAGAAAATATGGGGTTGAAATGTGACTAAAATGAGACCTAACAGCTAGGTTGGTACTATTTTCGCTATATAGCTCGCTTCTTAGGGTCGGTTCACTAACCTCCATAGGTATTATAGCCTCTGACTTGTAGGTAAGGCTAAAGGGAGTTTGTCCGATAGTTGTGTGCGGAGTGGTCTAGTATGACCAAAGTACCCATGATAATTCTTTTACCCACAAGCCTATTTTGTCCTCTAACCTTTTCTTTAGTCCTTTCAACACTATTTTGTTAGCAGCCTCTACTTTCCCGTTCGCTTACGAGTGCTCTACTAACACAAAAATCATTTTGATGTTGAGGTCGGGCCATAACACTTGGAAGCACTAATTTGTGAATTGCCTTCCATTGTCTACGACGATTGAGTGTGGAATGCCAAACTTACAAATAATTTGATCGATCAAAAACTTTTGTATATGATTGGAAGTGATAATAGATAACACCTGTGCCTCAATCCATTTAGAAAAATAATCTATTAGGATAACTAAAAAGCGTAGTTGGTCGATTGCAGGTGGGAAGGAACCGGGTAAATCAATTCCCCATTTAGAGAATGGTCATGGCTTGATGACATTGTGCTGCTTGGTTGTTAGGGCAAGTATGTTTATCATGAACCCTTGGCATTTGTCACATGTTCTTACTACAACCTTGGCGTCTTTTTTTAGTGTTGGCCAAAAGTACCCAGATCTCATTATTTTAGATGTTAGGCTTCTAGTGTCGATATGATGCCCACATATTCCTTCATATACCACATTTAATATATATTGGGCTTGGCTAGGGTGACACACCTTAATAGTGGTTGTGAATATCCTCTTCTACAAAGCTTCCCCTTGTAGATACAATAAAATGATGACACTTATACCACAATTTTTCCTTCAACTCAGTCTAAGGGCAACTATCCTTTCTCCAAATATTGTGTGATGGGGTCATCCAGTTTTGGCCTTCTTGTGTCATCATTATTCTGGTTGTTTCTGACTCTCTTGCTAATATGCTAGGCATTTCCAGAGTTTCCAATATCAACAATCAGTGACTTTAAATAGACATAGTCCTAGTCAATTTCAATAGTAGGTCAGCTCTAGTGTTTTGTTCTCTTGGTATGTGCTTTATCTCCCTTTCTTCGAATTCCTCCATTAATCCTTTGACCAAATCTAAATACTTCTACATGCTTTTTTCTCTTGCCTGAAACTGCCCATTTACTTAGCTAGTGACCAATTGGGAGTTTGAGTATATTTTTATTTTTTGTGCTCCTACTTCTTTTGCCAGCCTCAATCCTGCTATTAATGCTTCATATTCGACCTAGTTATTCAAGGTGAGAAAAGTAAATTTGAGGGCACATTCTATAGTTACTTTGTTCGGCCATTCTATTATGGTTCTTGCCCCAGATCGCTTGCTGCTTGAGGACCCATCTATGTACAACGTGTAGTGGGGTTTGACTAGTTTGTTCTGTTCTACTTTGTTTTAGCATCCCAGGGTAAATTTTACTAAGAAGTCAACCAACGCTTGAGCTTTTATAGCTCCCCTTAGTTCGAATATTATCCATGCTCTGACAATTCAATTGACCATGCATGCATCCAGCTCGATAAGTCAGGTTTTTGTAAAATTTATTTCAATAGTTGATTTGTACGCATGACTATCTAATGGCTTTTAAAGTATAGATGTAAATGCCTGGAGGCATGAATCAAGGCGTAGGCTCTTTTTTCTATGTGTTGGTATTTTAATTTTACACCACTTAATGCCTTACTTGTGAAGTGTATAAGAGCTTGCGAGTTGGAGTATTCCTTAAGGAGGGCAGAGCTAATAACTTGGTCATAGGTTGATAAATAAATATAGAGCATGTACTTGGGTCGGGTGTCACCAAGTATTTTTTTAGCTCATCAAAGGCCTTCTGACATTCTTCTATTTAGTGAAAATCCTTGACCTTTCTAAATGCCATGAAGAATGGTAAAGATTTTTGCACTGACTGTGATATGAATCGTGCTAAGGTCGTTATCCTTTCGGTTAGTTTTCTTACTTCGTGTACCATTTTAGGCGGGCTTATTTGACTGATGGCCTGGCATTTTTTAGGGTTTTCCTCAATTCCCCTTTGAGTTAACATGAATCTTAAGAATTTCCTTTCAAGTGCTACGAACGTACACTTATCAGGGTTAATTATCATCCTGAAACCCCACAATGTGGAAAAGATTTCCTTTAGGTCCTCAACATGTTGTTCGAAGCTAGTTGACTTAGCTAAGATATCATCTACATATATGGCAAGGTTTTGCCCTAATTATTCTTTGAATATCTCATTCATAAGCCATTGATATGTTGTCCCAGCATTCTTTAGCTCAAATGGCATTACCTTATAACCATAACATCCCTCCTTGGTGATGAAGGTAATCTTATCCTCATCCCATAGGTCCATTCTTATTTGGTTATAACCTGAGTATGTGTCCATGAAACTTAGCAATTGATACCTTGCTACTTAATCCACTAATCAATCTATGTTAGGTAGGGGATAGGGATCCTTGGGGTATGCTTATTTCCCATTTGATTTCTTCTCCATCACAATGCTAAATAACCAAGATGAATGCTCCACCTTCCTTATTAATCTAGCCTAAAGAAGTTTCTGTACTTCTCCTTTGACAACGACTTGCCTTTATAGCCCAAAGAGTCTTTTTCTTTTGCACAACAGGTCAAACACAAAGTTTAAGAAATAATTTATGACATATAATGTTAGGGTTTATACCTAGCATATTTTAGGCCATCTATGCAAAGGCATCATCAGCATTGTCCTTTAATCATTGATGCTTTAGAGAAAGGTGTGTAGAGATTTGTACTATTTGTCTAGGCTCTCTGACCTATATTTTCATAAATTCTCTTGTTAGCTCAGGTCTTTATTCCTTAGGTCAACTCTAGCATCAAATTTTCTTGCTTTCACCTGCTTCCTTGTTCACTCTTGCTCTCCTCTTTCTTGCTGGTCTGATTGTCAAACTTCGTTGGTAAAATCTCGTAACATCATCTAATCTCCTCTAATTGTTCCCACTCTATCATCCAACGTGGGATATTTAACTGCCATGTGTCTAGTGGAGGCCACGGCCCTTAGCTGATTTAGGACCAGTCTACCTATTTTCGCATTGTATAAAGATAAGCAGTCAACCAGCTTTGTTACTTAGTCTAGTCAGTGCCCGAATGTGGTTTGTAAGGAGATCGACCATGTCACTAGCACCTCCACCTTTAAGAATCCCACCAAAGAATCATAGTAATATTTCAATTTCGCATGGAGGATTGCCATCTAGTCAAATGCCTTAAGAAAAAGGATATCAGTTGAGCTTCCTTGGTCCTCCAAGATCTTCATTACTTGGAAATTAGCGATCATAGTGTATATTACTACCGAGTCGTCATGGTCGCATTGTATCTCCTCATAATCCTACTTGGTAAAGGTGATTGGAGGGTTCGGTCTTTCCCGCTTAATTCTATGGCTTCTTCCTATGTCATTCACTTTATGATAATGCCGCTTTCTTGCCCTCATATGCCTCTTCTGCTCTCCCACTATTAGTCTTCCTAATGCACAACTGCCAAAGATGGTCTTGATGACTCCAAAAATTCCCCTTTCTGGGTTATTTGGTTTGTGATTCCTTCTTTCTTCCATCAACCTATCTCGTTGTCATTCTGGCTAACGCTCTCATCCATTTAGTTGTCTGTACCCCTCATTTCTCCTACTTGGTCCATCTTCCAACCTGAATCACTTAAAGTATCCCTTCTTCAAAAGATTTTTTATTAGATCTTTCAGTGCCTGACATTCTTTAGTGTCATGGCTAACTCTTCTATGATATTCACAATATGTCATGATGTTTGGTCCTACTCTTGTCCTGATGGGTGGTGGTAGTTGAGCCAAACCTGCTTGGTGTATCTCATGAAGGATATGTGCCTTCGATCTGTTTAGAGGGGTGTAACTATAGTGATAGGGTCTAGGTCTTCCTTTTTTTTTCTTTCTAGGTCTATCCCCTTTTGCTTCCTCGGGATTGGCTTTTTTACCTCTTCTAGGTTAATATACTTCTCGACTAACTGGAGTAACTCTTATAGAGAGTCCAATGGATTTAGAGTGATATTCTCCTTGAATCTACTTTGTAGTAACCCCGTCATTAATGTGTGCATCACCACCATATCTTTTATTTGTAGAGATAGGGTAGTGAACCACTATATATATTCTCTTAGGGGTTCTCCTTCCTCTTGCTTGAGGGTTGCCAACACTATTGATGTCTTTCATAGGGCTATGCTGGTTGAGAACCGGGCGATGAATTGCTTAGCCAGCTAGTCGAAGCTTGAGATAGATAAGGGTGGAAGATTGTTAAACTACTATAAAACGGCCTTTCGCAAAGAGGTCAAGAAAGTCTAACACTTAATCTCATCATCAACTCCTGTAATCAACATAACATTCTCGAAACTGCATATGTGCTACACCGAGTCGGTAGATCCATCATATGAGTCCAATGTTGGTCGTTTAAAGTGGGTCAGCAAAGGGTGAGACATTACATTGGGAGTAAATGAGTGCTTGGGCTACCTTGGTGGTATAGGATTAGTCATGCAATAGGCATTGTTAGTGGGTATAGGTTTCCTTGAGTGAATGTTGCCTACCTGATTGGGTGGGTGTCGTGGTAGGGGATTGCACCATGTTCTTGCTAGGTTGAGACGTAAGTTTCATCTTTCTAGACCCAGAGTCTCTAAATCTCATATCAGTCTTGTGTTCTTTGTTCTCTTAGCTCTTGTATTTCTTTCCTCATGGCTTTTAATGGATCAACAAGGTGGCTAGGATGATGGAATTCTAGTCGATTAGAGTTGTGTAGGTTTATATGTCAAGGGGTTAGGTAGGTGTTTTGGGGATGAAAGGAATGTTGCTCGGTTCCCCTTTTTGAGGGGTTTTGAAATCGAAATCGGCCATCAGAAAAGTCTAGAGGTTACTTGTTTGATCCATGCTCATTGCACCAATTGTTCGAGAGTAAGTCTTTTGTGGGTGGATCGATAGGAAAGTTGAGCTTTTGGGTTGGCCAGGTCTTTGGATCGAGCTTGGCTTAAAGGGCACCTATAAACAAGAAGAGATTGGTCGAGTGCAATGCCTAAGATGATCGAGTCAGCATTGTAGACGAGGTAAGATTCTCAAGAGTTATAACTCTTGTAAGTTATGTACCTCATTAATGACAACGTCTATTTATAGTGCTCCGATGGCTAGGCTTTTGGTAAGTTTGCTCTGACATCATGATTGCTGGGCTGGGTATCTGCTCCTACCTTTTATCAGTGCTATCTGGGTTTGGGCCTTCCAACTTTGGCCCCTATCAGATGCTATATGGGCATGGGCTTTTTAATTATTGCCCATATTAGTAGGAAAATCTCAAAAGAATAATGGTAGCAAATGTTAATCTATAGATCTGTGGGCCTAAATAGATCTATAGATCCTTTTAATACATAATTTTGGCTAAACGGATCTATAGATTCTTTGACACCATTTTTTTGTCCAATGGATCTATGGATTAGTTCAAAATGTGATTTCTTTTTGCAAATGCTAATTTGTTATTTTTTTTTCCCTTTCAAGCATAATAGCATCAAAACACATTATAATCACACATAAATAACATCAAAACCTTATAGATTTTTAGCTGTTTCATTCGCTTTAGTGCAAAAAATTTTACAAACTTTTAGTTTTTTGCATTTCCTATAAAAAATGGATCTATAGATTTGTGTAGCAACATTAAAACAACTCCATATGTCTCTATAGATCTATAGAACCATTTTGAAGCAATCTTGCCTAAAATAGATCTATAGATCTGATCTATTTAGTGGAGAAGGAAGTAGGGGAGTGTGTTGAGGAGTGTTTGAGAGAGAAAGAAATGGAGGAGTATGCTAGTGGAGAAGGAAAAGGAGGAGTGGGAGATGGTTATACGGATGTGCAAGTATTAAATTGAACGAAGCAATCATATGAATACTAAGTTTGAGATTTCACCTAGGCCGATATATGTGTGTGTGTGTGTGTGAAGAATTTCATTATGAAATTCCCTAATCAATTCTATGACTATCCAATTCCTTAAATTAGGTAAAACCCAAATCCTTGCCGAGTTAACTTTCTTCTCTTAATTGATTTACCCAAATCATTGGCATAATTGAAACAGGCAAAGGCATTACTACGTTCTGTGGAATTGTGTGTGACAACGTGATCCACATTGTCTTATTTTTAGCTTTCTCACAAATCACAACAATTAATCCTAGAGGCAAGTTTATAAAATCACATTCATGTGCAAATTATGGACAAAAACTCAATTTTATCGGTGGCCAATTTATAGAACATTAAGAACTAAATTACTGCTTATAGAATTGAAATTGGCAATTGTATATTGCAAAAGTTCAATCCATATGTGGAAATCTCTAAGCTACATCCCTCCCCTAGTGAGAGACTTAAAAGACATAATAAACTTAGAAAAATACAATAAAGATAATGTTCTCATGGAGAAAAGAAGAAAAAGGGAGCTTCTCTATAGTGTAATTCACAAGAATCCTCGGTAGAATCACTTGATCTCTTCCTGCTAGAGTCTAAGTTTAAGCAATCTTTTGGACAAGGAACAAAAGTTACTGATTGCTCCTTAGTGAGTGTCACGAATGGATAGATTTAGTGTGTGAATGGGGCGTGAATGGATGTATATATATGGAACAATATGTGATGTGTGGAACACAGTGCAAGTATACACTATCAGTGTAATGAGCAAGTATTCTAGAGGTTGTCGTACCCAAGGGATTGATATTGATTACCAGAGTACTATAACTCCAGCATTGTTCAAGCGATCGAATTGTGATGAGATAGACAAAGTAAATAATTGCAGAAAATAAGTAAGCAATAACAGAAAAGTATATAGCAGAATAAAATTATGATGAGAGATCTAGGGATTCAGATTTCACCACAATCTTCATGTATAGACCTCCTTGATTCAATTATGCAATTATAGAATTATCAATTGTTAGCCAAGATTCCCTAATTTAATTAATCAGTCTTGGTATTAGGTCAGATCAAATCTAATTATAATTACTAACCCTCCTACTGGTCTATGCGAGTTGTAGCAACTATAATTGCATTAAGATCTATGGACATCCCTTTAGGGAGATTAGGGGAACACCCTAATTCCCATGTGACTACACAGGGTCCTCGGTACTGGTCTGTCCTCAGCTCCACAATGGATTTAATTCTCTTGGTCTAAATTAACTAATCTTCGGTCGGTATCATAGCTAACCCACTGATTTCCCCCAATTAATTGGCTAGATCAATCAAGAGTGAAGTGCAAAAAAGTAAATCTCAATTGACTAAAATATAAATTGTCATAACTTCCTTAATTTGTCTATACAATCAGATTGGGCTACATCTTAGCCCTAGAGAGAAGTTTAGTTGCACATAATAATAAGTAAACACATAATGCTAAAGTAAGAAAACATTAAAATAGTAGAAGAAATAAAAGGGAGTGACGCCTTGCTCTTGGTATCTTGCTGCTGCTCTCTCTTTTGCTTCGTGTCCCCTTGTGCTCAGCCCTCTTAATCTATTTATAATGCTTCCAATCCTAGTTAGACTCTTATTAGGATTCTAAATAATAATAAAAGACTAATTACAAGTGAATCCTAATCCTATCCTAACTAAGGCTTAAGTTGGGCTTCACACTTCAAGACTTTACTTCCTCTTGAAATTCTATTCCGGAGAGTCTTCTAGGGTTTGGACTTCTAGTCCTTGCGTTGCACAACTTCTCGGAAGTCCACTGGGCTTAGAAGTCACAAAACAGCTCTAAAACAGGTCTTGGGTGCCACAATGCAGAGTTTGGGTGCCACGATGCCCATTGGCAGAATGCCAATTTGCGTCTTTGGTATATGGCACCACGGTGCCAGTGCATGGGTGCCACGACGCCCAATGGCAGAATGCCAATTTGCTCCTTTCAGCTTGTGTACCTGCAACATAATGAAATTTAATCAAAAGTAAAGTGTTTTTACCATAATTGGGATTTGAAATGTAAGGGAATTGAGGCTAAATAATCTATATAAAATGTAATTATCAGTTACCAATGTTGAGAGCTGGCTTTTCTATTCAAAAGTGCACAAGTCTGCAATCCCAACATTGCACAAGTCTGCTTTCCTTTGTTTTCTCTTCAAAGTTAAGCGCCAATTCTCAATACTAAGCATTAGACCTTTAGAAACATCTCCAATTTGCATTAATCTGAAGAGAAAACCACTTAATAACTCAAACTCCATGAAACAAATTAAGATCAACTAGAGAAATGTTAAAACAATTAGTTGCAAAAAAATTACCCGAAATAACACCAAAACACTACTAAAAGGGCTTGAAAACTTGCAAATCCTAATCAAACAATGACATAATAACTATATTTCCAGAGTTATCACTAAGCTAAATTATTCTAGAGCACAGGGGTGATGATAAAATATATGGTACTTCTGTAATACAACTTGAATTCTTATGAATATACACTTCAATTATAATTGTGTTGGATTCTTAATTGAATTTGGTAGAAACTACATTCATCCTCAGTAAGTTTCTGATAATTAACTAATGAATGATACTTTTAGGTTAATTGTAGATCACTTAACACAATAATCCTTACATAACTAATTCAAGGGATGCAATACGTGAAGTTTTTAGCTAATTTGGTTATGGAAGATTCTTAATTGTGAATTAAACATTTTAAGGTTTAAGTAGGAAGAGATTCCAATTAATTTCATAGGAATGTTACTATTCAAAACTATCGACAGAGACTAGAGTGCATAATTGGAGTCCTCACCTCTCTAGGAGTAGTGTAGTTTATAAGGGATAAGAAGCATTGTGAAGAAATCTTAGAGGGATTCAACTCTTTTGTCTTCGTTGTGATATAATTGATACTCTGTTGTTATTCATTCACTTCGTTTATTCAATTACTATCTTCACATGTTTCTCAATTTTATGATTCTTGCATTCTATTACTCATTATTATTAGATTATATAATAAAAGTGTGCTGATATGCATAGTTGTTATCCTTTCCCTTGAGTATGATAATGATACTTGCTTACTATACCACACGATAGGTGCACTTTCCTAGAAGCGTGTCATAGATAATAATGCATTTATAAATTTTTAAAACTTGTGAAATTATTAAGTTTTTTCCACAATCACATGCACACAACACTTCGACACCCTACAATATCTGTTAAAAATAATTATCATAAATATGCTATATGAAAATAAATACAGTCAAAAATGAATTTTATTCATTACAATAAAAATTACTACATCCATTAATTACTTGTAATAAAAATATTAAAAAAAAGATAGTCCTCTTCTAGATAATGATTAGATTTTTTGATCATTATATCATTATATCCTTCAAGGAACTATTGCTCCTATAGAAAGAGCAATACAATTTGCTGATAAATTATGATATTTTGTTGTATAAACATAAAAATAATGGGCTAAAGCTACAATCAAAAGAGACAAGTGCACTTATCGAGACTATAGTATAGTGGGTAAATACCAAGTATCATTTCCACAGGGCTTGGAATTAGATTAACTCATAAACAAATTGAACTAGCCAAAGGGAAATAATAGAGAATCATGGTAAATTTTATTACTTGAAAATAAAATTGACAAGTTCAAATAAAACAAGTGCATAAGTAACCAAGGAAGCTAATCGTGGCAAACACAAAAACAAGGTGAATGAAGTGTACCTAAGCGTAGAGTCCCCCATGAATTTCATTATGCATATAATTACTCATCTAGTTTGGTTCACTAGTCATTTGGGCCGTGGGAATTCCTAATATCCCTCTTGAGATTAGAACTCCTAATCCTGAGTTGATTAATTAGAATCTCTTCCTAATTAAAACCCCAGATGTCACATTAATTAGTAATTAGTGAATTCGTCTATTGGGTTTGACACCAATACAACGGATTTATGTTGTCCTATATCTAGGACTGCATGCAACTCCTTTCATTTATTCCTTGTTCTACTTTATTAAATGGGTTTCTTAACCTCATACAATAGAACCACTCAAGAACAAACATTCCAGAAATACCTATTCATGAAAACAGTAAAAATGCCTAAATAGACCTCAAATAACGGTAAACCTAACATAGTTTAAGATAAATCAATTACATAAATCCATTTAAAGGTTCATCCCCACTTGGGTACAAAGGATGTACTGTAAAGCATCAAAATAAGAGAGAGAAAGTAAAAGGGAAAGAGAGAAATCAAACAAAGCATGAAGAACTTTTCAATTTCTTGTCGAATCTTCAAATCTTCAATGAAATTTGCTTAGAAATGAGTTGGGTGAGCTCCAAAGTCACCTCTCTAAGTCCATAGTTGTGCCTCCCAAGTCCTTAGGTTCAGTAAAGGCTAAAATAGGGGCATTTGGCATTTATACTACAACATTTTTGCACTAGCAGAAAAGTACACACCCTTGTAAAAAAGTACATGAACCGTGTACTTTGGGTGGTGCACTTTCTTCTGTCTTGTATCACTAACTCATCAATCCCACGTCACCATAAAGTGCATACCCCTTCTGGAAAAAGTACAAGGGGCATGTACTTTGAGCAGTGCACTTTTTTCTGGCTTTGCTTTGACACCTCATTACTTCTGGGAACAATAAGGTACACGCCCCTTTTGGAAAAGTGGATGCTTCATGTACTTTGGGTGGTGTACTTTTTTCTTTAAGAAATAAACCTTAAAAGCTTCAAAATGTACACCATAAGGCTCCAAATGCTTCTAGATAGGGGTGAGCAAAATTTAATTAACCGACCGAAACCGACTGAACCGAAAACAATTGGTTAGTATTGGTCGGTTAGTATCGGTTTAGTCGGTCGGTTTTGGTTTTGCATTTTTCTTAAGGTGGTGTATTGTCCTCAATGCACAAAGATGATCATAAAGGGAAGGGAGAACAATAAACATATAGAGGTAGAATGGTACTTCCCTGTTATGACGGGGCAATTCACTCATAAATGAAAATTTTAAAGAGGGTTGAGAAGGAATACCCAAAGAAGAGGAGACAACACACTAAAATTAAAGGAAGTCAAAACAATCCAAACTAATGTAAAAATTAGAGAGTGAGATAAGATGTGGCCGTGTCCACAAATTTGTTCTTGCTATGATGTCTCCTATAAAAACAATAATATTTCAAATGTTAGTAGCTTTCTCATGGCATCCAAGGCATAATTCATTCTATACACTCTTCATCAAATTCAAATTCAAAATAAAATTTAGTTCAAAATATCCATACTCTCCACAAGCACTTGCATTCAAAACTTTATACACAAAAGTGATGGTCAAATCATTCCACAAGTGACAATTGAAGCAAGAATCCAAAAGAATACAATCAAACAAATTTCTCTATGCACATCAAGATATGAATGTGCGAGGCACCCTGACACACGCACCTATAGCGTCGCAACTATAAGTGGTAGTTAAATTAAAAATCCAAGTTCAAGTTTTCAACTAGGGTCGTGTTCTCAGAGAATTACTAATACATGTCTCAGTCAATTAGGCAAGGGAAATGGGGGGTTTATAGCAAATTCAATAGTAAATAAAAGCAATAACAAGAAAAACAGAAGTGAACAAATGATGTGAATGCAATCAACATAGGAACTATCAGACATCAATGATTCTATCCTTGACCTAAAGATAAAATTTAATTTCAGTTATGCCAATCAACTAGATTAACCCCGAAATCTCAAGATTAACTAACCTAATTAATTAATCTGGTTAAACCCTAACTAAATGGGTATCCCTGCACCTAGTTCAGCAATTCCTACTACACAATCGCATAGGTTATGGTCATTGAAACCAAACCCAACTCTAAACGTCATTGCAACAAGGGATTAAAGCATCCAAGATCTAAAATCCAAATTTCTATCCAACCAAATTAAGTTCTACTCTGTGGAAATTACCCCTAGGGTGATTAGACTAAGAAATCCCACAAACCCATCTAGAAATCATGCATAAAAATCATCATACATAATCCCAGAGAGAGAAACAAGGAGCAGAGAAGCATAAATTTCATTAAATTCAAAATAAATGCAACAATGTTGTCAAGAATCAAACTGATAGTCTTCACGTTATCCCAGGTTGATTACAAAAGCATCTAGCCTTCCATTTTCATGGAGGCAGCCATGGGAGAAGGAAAAATGAAGAAAACTAGAGAGAATGATGTAAAGTGGAGGCTAGGTTAGGAATGGGAGATGGCTAGCAAAAAATCATCAAGTTAAATGTAAGAAAATTTCAAAATTGCCATTAAGGAGGCCCAAATTACAACCTTGCCCCTCATTAACTTACCAAATGCCTAATTCGCCCTTTTGAGTTGACAAAATCTCCTTTATGCCCTCACTTCATGAATTAATGAAGATTATTGCTCCAATCCTGAGCTTGGACATAAATCCCAATAGGTTATGGGGCCTCTTAGATCCAATCCTAAAATTAAAAATCTCTAACAAGTAAAATTTGACCTTAAAGTAGGAAAATTAATATGAAATATAATAAATTCTATTTAGACCTCAATGATAAAAATAAATGTTAATTAAACAATTAAATGCAAGTTTGAAATGCTAAAATTAAGTATAAGAGTACACAGATAAACAATAAAAAATGTTTATGGCACCCATGAAAAATTGGTGCTCTCATCATGCAACCCATTGCCCTATATACTCTTCTTCAAATTCAATCAAGAAAAATCAAATCAAAATATCCACACTCTCCAAGAGCACTAACATCCAAGAATATCATGTATATGTGAAAAATCCAATTAGTTTTCCAAGTGGCATCAAGGAGATGAAATAGAAAGAGTGCAAGGCAAACAAAATTTACTATCAACAATAAGGAATGAATGTGATGCATCCATGAAAAATTGATGCACCCATCAAGAAAAGAAAATGCCCCATGTACCATCAACCAATACAACAAATAACTGAATAAATCAAGTATAGCTTAAAAATATGGAAGGGCAACATATGTCAAATAGGGTCTCAATATGAGAGGCATGAGCATATAAAGTAACTATTTACATAAGCAATCATGCCACAAAATTGAACCACTTTAAGCATAATCCTAACCAAATTTCATAGGTGTCATTTTCAAGAGCTATGAAGTTCAAGCATAGTTACAAATTCAAGCTCAACAAAATAACCAAGAAATCAAGACATTCTAAGCTCATATGCATATCAAACTAAATAAAGTCATGGAATTGGGTAATTTTACTACATGGGTATCATGTCATTAAAAGAATCCAAGTGACCCAAGCTCAAATAACCACAATCATCATGCAAATTGAGTTTCCAACCAAAATCACTATATGGTTATCGCGGCATTAGGGGAGTTCAAATGAAACTCCCAAATCAGCATGACTCATCATGAAAAACAAGCTCTCACGCAAAAATCATGCTGCAAAAAAATTCTAACACAATTTATACTCTTCAATCAAAAACCCAACAAACTCAGAATCACAAATCCTAGCTTAGGCATATAGGCAAAAAATTCTAAGAGCTCACAAAAATAAATTTCAACTCAAAAATAATAGCTCAAGTGACCAAAAATTATAATCAAAGAGAAATCAAGAGCTATGTGAGAAAATGCTTACCTTTAGTGGTCTTCAAGTGGAAATGGAAGAAAAACCCTCAAAACCCACAAGCAAAACAGCCAAACTCAGACCTCCCACTTAGATCTAGGAATTTTCACCCCTCACAACAACCCATGAGCTCAAATCTCCAAACCAACTCCAAATCGAGTGAAACAATTGGGGTAAGCCAAAAATGAAGGGAAGATTTTGGTGGAAAACTCACCTTGATGATCCACTGCCACTAGAGCTTGAAAATGGAGATAGAAGAGTGAGAAAATGGTAAGAGAAGCAAGTGGGTGAGTGGATTTGTGGAGGAAACAAAGGAAAATAGAGGAAAGTGGTGGTGGGTGATCAGATCTAGAGAGGAAATGGGGGTTAGAGTGAGAGAGAGATGGAGGAAGTGAGATAAATGAAGAAAGAAGAAGAAAAAGAATTGTTAGGGATGGTGTGAAAGTATACGTCCCATATACTTTTCTATGTGCCCCATGAACTTTTGTGAAGAAAGAGAACAATAATTTGAAAGAGTACATGCCCCATGTACTTAATTGCACCACCCATGTACTTTGAAGTGACTTACGTTTATTTTTCTTTTTTGAAAGATGACTAAGTTAAAGTACATGGGTCACCTCGAAAAGGACACGCCCCATGTACTTAAAAGCATATCTCACTACCTCAAAGTATATGGGTCCTGAATTCAAAGTGCATGCCCCATGTACTAGGATGTGCACTTTCTTGCTTGAAGATTTCTCAACATACAAGCTATGAAACACAACTCTAAGACTAACTCAAACCAAATCAAAATTTCTTTACATCATTGACAAAATTCCTAAGAAAAACTTCTAAAAACTCATGCAAACATGACCACCAACATCTCAACTCTCAAATTCAAACAACCAAACTATCTAATAACTAAAACTTGGGTTGCCTCTAAAGAGGCGCTTCTATTTAATGTCATTGGCTCAACATATCGTTCAAATGACCTAGGATGGGAAGGAATGGAGATTAAGTTTCTCCCGTTCCATGGTCTGAACATCACCACCAAAGAAAAGCTTATGTGTATGTCCATTTACCTTGAACATCCTCTTCTCCGGATAAGTTACCTCAATAGTACCATAGGGGAACACCTTAGTGACGGTGAAAGGTCCGAACCATCTTGATTTAAGCTTTTTGAGAAACAACTTGAGGCGAGAATTGAAAAGAAGAACTTGATCCTCTTCTTGAAGTAGTTCCCTTGCTTTATCCTTTCATCATTAAGCATTTTGGTCCTTTCCTTGTAGAGTCTAACATTATCATATGCCATCAACCGCCACTCATTCAACTCATTCAATTGAAACTTCCTCTTTTCACCTACATGAACAAAAGAAAACTCAAGTGACTTAATAGCCTAATATGCTTTATATTCAATCTTAATAAGTAAATGGCAAGATTTTCCATATACAAGCCTATATGGTGTAGTGCCTATAGGTGTCTTGTATGCTGTCCTAATTGCTCACAATGCTTCATCTAATTTATCAAACCAATCTTTCCTATAATGCTCAACACTCTTCTCAACCACCCCATGAGTGTCCTGAAAGGAAATAGCCCATTCTTCTCGTTAAGAACCATAGTCATTTCCCCTTTATTGGGTATTACTTGCACCAGACTAACCCAAGAGCTATTAGAAATAGAGTAAATGATCCCCGCATCAAATAGCTTAATAACCTTAGTCTTCACTACCTCCTTCATATTGGGATTTAACTTCCTTTGTACTTAAACCCCAGGCTTAAAATCATCTTCCATTAGGATCTTGTGAGTGCAAAAAGAGTGGCCAATACCTTTGTATATTAGAGATTTTCCATGAAATGGCCCTCCTTATACCCTTAGGGTCCGTTTAATTTGTTAAAAAATAAAGGACATGACAATACAAAAATTTTTATCCCTTGTTTGATTTCTTAAAAAACATAGGTACTGGACAAAATTTTATCCATGGTACTGGACAAATTCTTAAAATCTTGCTACTCACTAAACCATGGCACAAGAGTACTGGAGAAAAATATTAATCTTATTATCTTTCAAATTATCCTACAATCCTTTATACATTGACTCATTAAATCAATAGCGGCATGTCCTAACAATGGCCATCAACCGGAGAGGTACTAGTGATGCTCGACGACCGACAAGGTACCGGCAACGGCCAACGGCAGATGATTCTTTTTAAAATTTTATATTTTTATAGATTATTTTATTATTATAAATATTAAAATCTTATTATATATTTTTTAGAAAATAATTTAATACAATGTATTACCATAAATTAAATATAAATGATACAAAATTTTTTGTTCAGTATATTGAGCAATAAACAATGAATAGTATAAAAAGTTATACTGTACCTCAACTCTTTGTACTGTACTGTTTTACTTGTGCTGTCCAGTATTGGTATCAAATCCACCCTTAGAACCCTCAATAACTCAACTTTCTATTTTGGTGTCAAATTTGAAGAAATTATCACCAATAGCATGCATTGCCCTTCCAAGAAAGGAAACTTGAGATGATTGGGCAACGCCTTGAGCTCCAACTCAGGTGGTTCCGCAATAGAATGCTTCAACTTCATCCTCACTAAGAATTTCGTCAAATTCCTTAGGCCTCAAGACTGGTTCGTTCTACTCTAGATGCACTATATGCTCAACCACATAAGGGTAACATTCATCAATAAATGTAGACATCACCAAGCACTTCTTTAAAGGGTCTGAAGTGACAATATCTTACAAATGATTAATAACAGTATGGTGAATGACACCTACATAATATCATGCACTATCATAGTCAAGAGATTTCTTCGTAATGTCAAGAATTTTAAATACAACTTCCTCATTTCCAACCCTCAGCACTAACTTGCCCTCAGTAGCATCAATGATAGTCTTAGCAGTGGCTAAGAAGGGTCAGCCTAGAATCAATAAAATGTCTCTATCCTCATCCATATCTAGTATGACAAAGTCTATTGGAAAGATAAACCTATCAACCTTTACTAATACATCCTCAATAATGCCTCTAGGATACTTAATTAACGTATCAACTAATTGGATATTCATCCTAATAGGCTTAGGCTCTCCTAACCCCAACTTCTTAAAGACTTTGTATGGCATCAAATTTATACTTGCACCTAAATCTGCTAAAGCTGTCTCAAAGGATACACCACCAATCAGACAAGGGATGGTGAAACTCCTTAGATCCTTTAGCTTTTGTGGTATCTTGTTTGGTAGTATGGTGGAGCATTCTTCATTGAGGATCACAATGAACAACTCATATTTTATATCTTTCTCTCCAAATTTAATAAAGTTTGGCTTGTTCTTGGTACATTATGTGAGTAATTTAGTTTTTTAAGTTGTTTAGGTTCTTTTAAATAATTTGTTTAGAATTGTAGTGTTTACTTAACTTATTGTTGCATCATTAGAAATGCTACAGTTTGTTGAAATTCAAACAATTTCCAACAGTTTGTTGAAATTCAAACAAATCCTTGTCAAGCTGAATTGTCTTGCCTTCCCAAGATTTAAAACAAGTCTAGAAACCAAGGATTTTGCATATCCCACTTGTGCAGTAGCAACATCAATTTAATTTTCAACTATGATTTTTTGTTCATTTGCTTCCAGGGCATCAGCTATATTTAGTAAAATTTGCTTCCTCTCTTTTGCAGATGAGGTCTGTTCAAAAAGTTAGACAAGAATCTAAAAGATACCTGAAGTCATCTAGAACAATTCCAAGAAGCAACTGCCATCTCACGTGCATCAAACTCTTTTACTATAGCCTAACCCAAATGTCCAGCTCCCTTCCAACATAGCACACATGGCCCTACTCGGCCCAAGGACCCTAATTCCTATTGTTGGTTAAGCCTATGACTGGAGGAATCATGTTCACACGAATTTAACTTTTGCCAAATTGGCAGAAAATGGAATCAACGGGGAGCAGGAGGGAAAAAAGAAGAAGAAGGAGGAGCTGCAAAACAGAACCGCACAACAGTAGCAGAAATACGACAAAGGAAAGAGCTCCCTAAGAATCAAGACTAGAAGCTTGGTTTGGGTTCTCAAAGTTCTTGAACATGACTATTGAGTTTGCCATTTTACCTCCTATTTCTATTTCTCTTGTAATGGATACTTGAACTCATTTAGCTATGGCTTAATGTAGTTTGATTCTGATGAAGTTTTAACTTAGATATTTTGCTATCTTATGAACAATTTCTATCATTGAGTTGAGATTATTGTGCTTAATGCTTTGGATGTTTGGCCACCATTAAGTTGATTTGTTGGACCATTTTGTTGCTAGGAATAGTGCAATTTGGGGATGCCTCATGTAATTTCAATCATGAATGAAGTTAATCTAGGAATAGATAACTAATTTGTGTGGTTTTGTTGTTAATTCTACTAAGCTTAATCACTTCTAGCTTATTAACTTGCACTAAGGAATTAGGCAAGTCACAGGAACTAGGTAAAATTGATTCATCAAGGACTTGGGTCTCAATTAATTTAGGGAATTTAAACATAACTGCAAGAAATGAGATTAGAGTAGTAATGTTTAAGGAGATTCAAAGGGGGCTTTATTTATGGGGTATACGGATTCATAATCAAATAAAGTTAAGACCCTAGCAGTTTTATTATTGCATTACTTTTAATTTTACAAGTTTAAAGTAATTTAGAAATTTTAGTTTTGGTATTTTAGTTATTTAATTATTTTCATCTAAATTTTGAGTCATCTTTTTGAGTTGCCTTTAATCCAACTCATCATTCCATTCAAATAGAATTTTCTATTAGTGAGATTGGTACTTTTGAACATTGATCTCTATGGATGATACTCTTTCTCATCATTTTATTACTTGTGAGACTCGGTACACTTGATGGTAGTCTATTAGTTTGGGTCAGTGTGACAAAGCAAACTCCCTTAGGGTCTCTTAGATAACATCTTTGCGATTTGCCCCACTTAGTTCTCGAAGTTTTGAATGGAGGTTTGTTGATTACTCAAAGTAGTCTCATTTGACTAAAAGCAAGCCAGCCTCAGAAGTCTAGATGAATTTAGGCATAAGATCCTCTGAATTGGACTTTTTCAAGAGAAGGAGGGTGATCCAAGAGGAGGCTTGGGTTTGTGTGGTTGCTGTGAGCTGCTACCACCACTCCAAGAGAAGTCAGGGTGATTCCTCCACCCTGGATTATATGAGTTGTTGTAGGAATTGTATGCTTGCTTATTTGCCACAAAATTAGAGTGCTCTTCAATGGTAGCATGGCACTCATGATTTGGGTGCCCTTCCCCACACAAATTGCACTACATTACTAAAACAGATTGTTGCCTAAGTTTCAACCCATCAATTTTCCTACCCAAAGCTTCAACTTGCTATGAGAGAGCAGAAAATGAATCCACTAAATATGACCTAGCAAGCTTAGTCACTTTAGCTCTTTTAGAACTCCATTCATAGCTGTTCATGGCCATCTCCTCTATTATTGCTTGAGCAGCCTTAGGAGTCTTATTATTTATAGACACTATATTTTGTCTAATTTTTTTATTTTTACTTTATTTATTCAATTAATTATTTATCTTGTTTTCCCTCTTCATTTTCACTTTTTATTTTATTTTATTTTCTTATATATATGTTTTTTTTAAAAAAAAAAAGAGAAAGGAAAAAGAGAGGAAAAAAAAAAGAGAGAAATTAATTAATTTCCTTGAGAAAAAAAAAAAAGAGAATAAAAGAAGGAAAAAAGGAAAGAATAAACAATGGCAAAAAAACAAATATATGTAAAATAAAAATAAATAAATAAATAATAAACAAACTAAAAAAAAGGAAAAAAGAAAAGAAGGAAAAGAGATCGGCGAAGGAAAAAGAAAGAAAAGAAAAGAAACGAAACAACGGCGGCAGAATAAACCAAGAAAAAGAAAAAAAAGAAGAAAAAAGAAAAAAGAAGGATCGTGAAGGAAGCGAGGCAAGGCAGTGAGGTGGGGTGAGAAGAGATAGTGCAGAGCAAGTGAAAGGAAGGCGTGATTCGCAGAATAGGATACCAGAAAAAGCAAGAGTCGAGTGTGATTCGCGGGTGTGAGAGGAATCGAAGAAACAAGGAGCAATAAGAGAAAAGAGAAGCGAAAAACAAGAGGGATTTCTGAGTAGGGAGAAGCATACACAAGCGAGAAGAATCGAGGAAAGGAAGGCCGATTGAGGACATGAACTCGTGAATGATTTGTTGGCTGGTCTGTTTCTCAACTCCAGTTCACGATGACTAATCATTTTATGAGTATCTAACTTGATTCTGATCCTCTTGAATTCTCTGAGCTTCTAGAAATTATCTTCATGAATTTTCGAGTTTAAGATCGAGTTTCTAGGTTTGTTTCTGGAAGAAAATTTGACTTACAATTCATTATTTACCCCTTTGATTGCCGATCATGCTTGTTGATGCTTAAGCAAAGTTTGAAATTGTGCCTGTAGCTATGTGTAAGTTGGGAATTCTTGTCGTTGTTTGGTTTCTTTTTCTTCTGATTTGCTTGGAATGAATATTGTTTAATGGGTAGGCCTATATAGATTATGTAGACAAAGTGTTTGACATTATGCTTTATCTACTTGGTGTGCATTTTACCCATTGTCTAATTCTCTAGCCTAAGACCACACGTTGCTTGCTTGTTTTTGTGCCTTTCTTAGTCATTAATTAACATCCAGCAAAGGAAATGATTTCTGAACCCCATCCCCAGCTAAAAACATGTTTTTATCACCCCATATCTAGTTAAGTTTTCCCAAAAATACTAATTACTGAAATGCTACTAATTCAAAACTATTTTCCAATATATCACAAAAATGATCTAAGGGCGCCAGATTGACTAGTATACTTACGGTGAAAATCAGTGTAAAAGCGCCAGCATGTCATCTTATGGGATGATAAAATTTCAAGAAAGACACTAATTGTATTGTCGCCCTCCATACTCAGCTAACTTGATTTTTTGTTTCTCATACTGAAGAAATGAGTCTCCGTGTGCCAAATTGGATGGCAATATATGAAAAGCAAAGTTTTTAAGGAGGATTTCTATCGTGTTAGCGCCCTCCTTGCTCCGCATATTTTATCATCGCATCTGTTACATTGAGTATGGTAAAATCTTATTTTCAAAATAGAAATTCAAAGTTTCAAACTAGTATTTACAAGATAAAAATTCCAAGTACGAGGAGTATAGTCTACAGGTTACAATTTGTATCTACTTAAGAGCATTATTTATCTCTTAAGTAGCAAAGCGTCATCTAGCATGGCACCTTTCTATTGATTCTTACATGATGGCGTCATTCAATTTGGTTCTAAAACTTCACCAGTTTTAGAAAAGTGGTATTTCAGTAATTAAATTTTATTTTTGTATTTTTTGGGGAAATTAACCCTTATACTGTGTACTTGAATCTGTCCCTGATCCTAACCCCGGTAAGAAGGGGTTTAATGTTACTCCTTAACTGGCTGAGTCTTGTTGGAATACACTTAATGGTTTTAGTACAATGAAAAATCAAGTTAATCATTATGTTTGCAGGTAGTTACTTTTATGTAAAATGCATAAACAAGCAGTAGGAGACTAAGTAAGGACTTTTTGGTTAAAAGTTTTAGTTGGAGGCCTTAGAATTACTCTTGTAAGAATGGACTTTATCAATTATTATTTTCATTTTAAATACAAATTAGTCTCATAGAGTATAAAAAAACAAGTGATGCAGAAAACACTCAAAATAGTATATTCAAATTCTTTCTATTAGTTTTGGTAATTTCATCTATTTTGTGTCATTTATATATATTATAAGAGATAACTATTCTAACACATACAAAGTCACTTAGATATTCAAAATCTTCCTATTTATACAAAAATTACATTTGGAGTACTACTTATATCCATCCAAATCTTCTCCAAACAAATGGGAAGTAGCGCTACCCTCCTAAAAGATTAGGGTAGCTTAGCACATCTAAATTTTCGTGTGCCCGTGTGGTTCTTTTTTCGCTGGGCTAACTTTTCCAGCACATTATCCTAATCATGCTTTTCCTTAAGTGATGCTATGTACACATTTAATTTTTACACTTTTTTATGTATTTTTTTACTTTTTATCTTTTATAAATTTTTTTCCATAATTTTACCATTACAACATAACTTAACAAAAATTATGTGTACACTTGGATGTGCATAAACAAGTAACTTTTCTCCTATTCCTCCCACTTAAAGGAAATCTCATACAATTAACGGAACCAGTATATATATCACATCAAATCTGAGTCAACCCACCTATGATTTTATTTTATTTCAGTACGTGTTTCCCATTAAATCTCCCACTGAAGTTAAACCCCATTAACAAGCCAATCACATCCATCACGGCCCACAGAATATAAGGGGATCAAGGTAAAAATGCAGAATATGGTAGAAGAAATGGTAGCCCATGAGATTGATTAGTTTATGACGACAAATGGTCCAACCCCTCTTTGTCCAAAATCAATTATGCGGCACACCTATCCGTAGGGTCTTCAATACTCTCAATAATGCAATGCATGACATGCAAGCTTACCACTTCAATTTTGTTTCTCACATATTCAACAAACTCATTTCATGCATGTAGAACGACATAGCCAAGAAGATGATATGGTCGTTGAATGGACAAAAGAAAGAGGAAGAAAGATTCGTAAAGATAATTCAAGATTCAGATACCAAAAAGAGATCCATTTGCTTCACACGAAGAGATAACGTTGAGCAATGGAGTGCTTTGAAAGAAGAGCAGTGTAGTATTTGAAGAGTAATACAGCTTATTATGCTTACCCCTTTTACTTTCTTAACAAGGCACGAGTTAGGAGAAAAATTAACTCTTGATTTTGATTATGGGTGTGGGCAAAGAGGCTTTGACATATAATACGTTGTGAACTAATTTAATTGATAAAATTAACTCTTAAACACATTATATGTTAAAGCTTCTTGGCCCACACGAGCAAATCCTTTTGCCTTCACCTTCTGAATCTCAAAGGGTTTTTGTATATATACACAGCATGCTAGAGATAAAAATCTTTTTGGGTATGGGTGGGCACAAGACTAGAGGAGACTGGATTTTACTCATTTTTGTCCCATTTTATCCCAAAATGACTTTTTCTCTTTCTATCTCAGTTCTAGAAAGTGTTATTGTGGTCTTACCCAAACACTTTTTCCCATCTTGTCCAGGTAAAAATAAGTAAAACAACATTATCTTAGATTGTTCAATTTTAACATATACACTAGATCGAGACGCTTAGACCTTTTTGCCATTACAATTTTTATTCGGAGCTCAAAGCTCCGGCATGTTTGGTTTGTCCCATCCGAAGGCTCTCCAATTAAGGGTGGAAATATGCTAGACTTAAGCTTAAATATGTCAAACCTTCATAGTAATTACTAGCCTAAACCTGGCCTATTTGCTTGACATACCAAAAATTAGGCCTTTGAATTTTTGTTTTTCTTATTCTTAAATACATGATTTTTTTTCTTTTGATTGTACAATACAGAAAGATTTAGTGTACTCTCAACCCTTTTATAGTTACTAAATAACTATAATTGTTGTCATTCCAAGATGGTTCATCTAAATCAGATGACTTAATGTGCAAAGACGTGCAAAATGTGGAAATGAGCCACATAAACAAAAGGTGCAAGATTATGCAACTTAATTTCCTTATCCTCCTTCTCTCACATTTCTAAGCTTACATCACTCACAAATATTTTAAAAAAATTTTAAAAAAAGGAGTAAGATGAAAAAAAATAAAAAATTATGACTGTATTATAAAAGGCTTATATGTGCAAAATATCATACAAGATAAAAGTAAAAGTTGAAACAAGATATATACTTGATATTAAATTTATATTTAATTTAACTTTACCATTTTCACTTAAAAACTCACAGATATTGTGGAAAGAGTGACTAAATATGGTATTAGGTTAGTTTTATTTGAAATAATAAATATATGTATTTTTAATACTAGATATGTATATTAAAATATTATTATGTATATAATAAATTAAATAGGTTTATCATTAGTCCTACATAGGCTAGACATTATATAAATTGATCTATATTAAGGCCTTAGCCTAGTTTAAATAACTAAATAAGCTTAAATTAGGTCCTCAGCTCCAGTCCTTTTTCCACCTCTACTGCCAATTGCCTTAAGCCGATACTAGTGGCTTTGCCTAAAATTTGATTTGGTCTTTCACCTGAAACTCGATCAGTACTCCAAACTCTTCTGTGAGAGATGTCATTACCCCTCACTTTCAGAGACGTGGAGGCTTCGTATCCATAAAGAAATTTATAAGGTGCATACTTTAAAGCAAAGTTCAAGATTTTTTTTTTTTTTTCCCTTTCTGTCACCTGTTTAGTTTATGCTTTTGTGAATATAACTTTATACTTTGGTCGTTCTAACTTGATTAGAGGTCTTAGATTTGAGCTTAGAGAATGTATGTGCATTAAAATTGTAGTCCTATCCAACTCAAACCGAATTAATTGTAGGTTGAAGGACCTGATAATAGATTCATGCCTACAGAGAGACAGGTGGTCAAATAAAAAGAAAAATAATCCTGTACTCTAAAAGAAGAAGGAAACACATGAAGCGTAAATGGGGGCTTGAAAACGGGTGCCATGATTTTCTTGTTTCCCAAACATGATTTGGCAAGTGAAGGAAAATACGTGACTTTGAAGGCCCCCCTTCAGAGCTCGTAATCGTCGTCCGTACTCTCCCTCCTCCATTATGGTGCCAAAACTTCCTGTTTGAAATGACCTTCTCACGACAGATAGCCCTTAGATTTGGCCTAGGTTAAGGGACAAGGATAGTATGGACCAGGATTCACTTGTTCTTGTTACAATTGGCAAGTGGCAAAAAGTCGCTGTCACAGTCTTGAATCTTTCTATTAGAGAAAAGGAAACTTTGAACAGATAGCCAGCCAACTTTTTTGTCCAATTCCCCCACCAAATATTAAGAGATCAGTTTATATATGATTATAATTTGAATCCTTCTGGGACGTGTCTCAATTGTATCACAGGAGATAATTTGAATTGTATACTATTCATGATTATTAGATGGTATTTTTTCTTTTGTTTTCTTTTAAAAATTGTAGCAGTTGTTTCTTTCAGTTGTTTTTTTTAACCTACGAATGTTCTCATATTCCATTGGAGGTGAGACTAATCTTGAATCTCGTTCAATGAATGAAGCAATTATAATAACCTTTCCACCTTATATGTGCTTTCATGTGAGTTCAAATACTTAAACATTATGAAGGCCTCTCAACTGTTAGACTCAATTTACTTATTAATTGAGCCATACATGTTGGTCCCTTAAATTTTTTTTTTTTTTGGGTTTTACTAAGGGTATCAACTAGCTGTCAATCAGATACTAATCTATTTCAAGGCATGGAAATCACCAAAGCGGTCATATCTCTCCCAATAAAGTTTTCTCCATATAAGAAGCCAAGGATTTGTTAGACAATAAGTCTAAAGCATTTTTGGTGGAAATGGTTCTTTGAAGTGTAGAAGTAGAAAGAAGACAGAAAGTTGTGCATAAGTCTTCAAGGCGTGGACAACACTTTCTTTTAGGCTTGATTTACCTCTATCAATTCCAATCTTTGGTGTAAATTGGGGTATAATGATGAATTTCCTTTAAGATATAATGAAAACCATTAAGTAAGGTTTGTACTCCCAAAGCTCAACCCAAGACAAAATGGCTTTTACAAGGTGAGTTTTTTCTTCTTCTTTTTTTAATCTTGTATGCACTTATAAATTTGTGAACACATGAATTTTTTGGAATGTAGAATTGTTTGGGGGGGGGGGGGGTTGCCTATTTATAGACATGAATTGGTGTTTCATAGATGGACAAAACTCTTCAATAAAGAGACATATTCTTTCAACAAACATAACTCTTCATTAATCATGACTCTCCATTATAAAGATATAACCTTTCAAATAGAAAAGGCTTTATCAATCATTGCAACTTTTCTACCAATAACTATTGATCATTTCATGAAGAGTTACAACTTCAAATTATGCAAGATTTTCATGAACCAACACAACCTTTCACCAATAACCTTTCATAAAGATATTATAATGTCTTTATGTCTTTTGGTTAATTGACCAACCTTGGTGACTTTTTGTGATGTCCTCTTTACCAAGGTATAATAACTTCCTATATGCCTTTTCATACAAGTGCTCTTAATTTAAAGGACATGACCTTTTAAGATATGTATCTCTTCATTTTGATAATTTTCTCATAAGATCCAACCCCTGTCAATATGCTTAAGGGATCCAATTATTTACCAAATCTGTTGGGCTTTATTGGTTGTTGGTCCCTTAATTTTTGTTTAAATGTTAAACATTCATTCATCAAATTGATATAATCTACCACTTAAGTATACTTATATTGCCTTCTATACTATGTGAATTAACTACACTTATCTGAACTTTATAGTTTATAATGCACTCGTTCAAATAACTTGTAGCTAAGTGATATTCTAGTCATCTTTAGCTCTATGATTTATATATACCCAAAGGTACCAAAGAATTACAGTTAACATGGACCTTGTTCTATCTCTCAGTCAAATAAGTTTGCACTAGATTTTTTACTAAAATCCGAAGTTATAGCCAAAAATATCAAAAATAAAAATTATATATATATTTTTTTATGGTGGAGGAAAAAATGATAGCTTTCTTTTTTCTTTCTTGATAGAAGAAAATTATAGTTTTCTTGCTCCATAACGTTTATCCCTTTCAAATAAGGGAACAAAATATGTTATTTTTTTTTCTTCCATTTTTTATGAGATAATTTCCATACTTCAGGTATTACCATGTGACACTAATCACTATAGTATTTTTAGCATGATTCAAACCGCCTTGACATTATCTCAAAATTCATCACACATAAAGTTCGATTTTATCTAATATGTATTTCCTAAATATAGGAACACTGTCATTTGCTTACACTTCAATTAAGGAGATAAATCCAATCAAAAAATAAATTAAGAAGATAAATACCTCAGATCAAAAAAGATTAAAGAGAAAAATACCAAAATAAAAAGGGGCTATCAGTACCAAATAAATAGACAAACTTGTGCTAATGGTCAGAACCTAGCATGATTGTTCCCCTGGCTTTCACGTGTCAAATTTATGACCAAGTTCTTCACATGATATCTAATTCATGAATCCTTAATGCAAAGATGCATGCCTCTCCACTTGGTGATGTGTTGCTGGGATTTTCCGACTTACCTCTTCTACTTGGAACATTTATTTATCATTACAGCGTAAATTTTCTTTTTTATGCTTTTAATTTTTTATTTTCTAGGTGAACTTATAATGTGAATTTACATTATATATATTATTAACAGATTACATGTCCTAAGTGTTAATTAGCAAGTGGAACAAAATCTTTTGCCTACTTTATTTCAAACATTGTCTCATTTATTGTGTGATTGGCCAAAATCTATTAAATTAATCTTTTTATCAATTAATAAATAGAAAATTGACCAAATAGTAAAAGTGAAACACTTAGTGGTTCAAACTAATAGAACAACCAATTTTGTAATAACACCTAGTTGCGTAATTTTGAAATTTCAAACACTTAATTAATCATGTATATATTCTCAACTAAAACTAGACAATATATATACGGCAACAAAAAGACAATATATGAACTCTAGTACTTTTTATGAGACAGTTTTTCCAAATTTTGGTGGTTCTTATAATACAACATTTTACAATTTATATGAAGTCTTTATTTTTAGTTTCTTTTATTTTCTCTTAATAAATACTTTGATTATTTCTATTTTTTTTGTTATTCATTATAATGGGAAATGATATTAAAATGAGGAATTAAAATCTCTTGTGCCACTCCTCTTATCAAAAGAGACAAAATAAATTATTTTATATTTTCTTCATCAATCAAAAGGAGTGAGATAGGGTATAGAATAAATTTTGTCCCTTAAATGAGGGTAAAGTTTGAATATTGTGATATTTCTTTTTTTAAAAAAAAAAGAAAAAGAAAAAGAAATGACTCCTCCAAAAGAGTAGAAGTAGTTTTTTGTCAATTGCACTAGTTACCCAACTGGCATTATTAAATCCATCTAGTATTGCTAGAAATTTAATGCAGAATAATCCCAGATTTATTGTTTTCTTTAAGTATCCTAGGACTGGAGTAATTCCTTTCCAATGTTCAAGACTAGGACTGCTAGTGAATCTAGAACGTTTGCAAAAAACAAAAGAAATGTCGAGTCTTGTTGTAAGAGCTATCGTTGACTCATAAATTAATTCACTACTCCCTTTAAATTATAATATAATATAGGGCAAGTAGGATTGATCTCATGAGGAAGCGTGCATTTAATCTGCTAGGATTGCCTTAAAAGAAAGTAAATTACGAATAACAGAAAGGTAAACTACCTACACGAACTACCTAAGAACTAATTAACCTAAACACACGAAAGGGGAGGGGTTTTGAATATGCAATTGCTGAATAATAAAATTCTGGGCAGATTTAGAAGTAGAGAAAAGACAATAAAGAAAAGTAAAGCAAGTAGATCGAGTGCACAATTTAATAAGGCATGCTTAGCATCGACATATCCTCACCATGATAACACAAATCTGATCATCAACACATAGGTAAATTAATTTCGAATAGCTAGACTGTAGAACTTTGTACGACAAAATTCCCTATCTTCCCTTACCATTTGTTTTGTAACTAGAACGTTTGAGCACAAAACCTACCAAGTCCAATAATCTCAATACACCAGTGCATAAGATTTAACTGAGCTTAGAGCATTAAGATCTATGGAAAACATCATTTAACCTAAACCATAAAGGTCCACCAGCAGCTTTATGTAATTCAGATCTGAAATTATTCTAATCAATCCAATTCTAAGATTAACTAGTTGTTACTTGTGCTAATTAATTAAGGTTCCAGACTTACTTAATTGGCTAATAATATGGATCATTCAAATAGGTTGGTTAGCTACTCCAAACAGATCCGAATGGATTCAATAACAATGCTGTCAAATAATTTCACAATACTCAAATTAATTTATCTAACATTAAAAATCATAATCTTGTCTCACAAACTTGGTATCATGGCTTAGATAAGTCTAGCTAAGCATAAAAGAAATTAAGCTACCATACTAACAGATCCAACAAAATTTTAGAATGAAAGCATGGTCGCTTTGAACAAAAATAAACAAAGGATAAAATTACTAGATTCAGCAAAAAGGACAATGGATGAATGTCTTCTCAGCTCATTATGTGTGGCGTCTTCAGCAGTGATGTCTTGTGTGGCCTTTGGTGTGTGGATGGTGTGTTGTGGCATGGTGTCTCCCCTCTTCAGCCTCTTTGGCTATTTATAATATATGCACTCCTAGTTAGACTCAAAATAAGACTCTTAATTAAATTATAATTCTAAGTACAAGTCATTCCTAATTATACTCTAACTAAGACACTAAGTGGATATATTTTTCCAAGACTTTAATTCCACTTGAACTATGATTTCATAGAGTCTTTTGAGCTTAGGAGTCTCAATCCTTGTATGACAAGGCTTCCTGGTAGTTGAATTGACTTAGAATTCCTCAAAATCACACCAATGCAAGATCTGGGCGCCACGGCGCCCATTGGCAGCATTGCCATTTTTCTGCTTTGCTTCCCTTCGACACTTGAGTTGAATTATGACTTTCCTTCCATACTTTCAGCTCACCTATTCCTTTAACATATTCTACATAAAAGAGAGGTTAATATCCATCAGGAATTCAAATACTAATGAGAACACAAATGTCAACTAAATTTATGCAATTAGGACCAATTTATATTTTCACCTATATGAACTCAAGAATCTGAAAAGTAATCTAAATCAAATAGAATAGGCTGAAAATGTGTCAATAATCCAAAGAATTATGGGCTGAAATGTGATCAAAATAAGTCCTAACACTTGTACTATAAAACTACCAATAACATGGTCAGTTTGAGCAACAGCTCTCTTGGTATTTTCTTTCAAAATTTGTGCACATCATAAGGTGTGTTTGCCTCTTTTATATTCAGGTGTTGGAATTTGGTTAATACCTTTTCTATATAATGAGATTGATTTAAGACAAAATCCCCACTTGGTATGTTTTGTAACTTTAATTCCTAAGATTGTATTGCCTCTCCAAGATCCTTCATTTTAAATTGAGTATAGATACTTTTTAGTCTCATACACAATAGTCATATTTGTCCCAAAGATAAGTACATCATCCACATATAAGCAAATGATAGAGAAAAGCTCCGTGTACACTTATTATAACATACCCATGTATACACCCTTTTTGTTTTAGGGACAAAATCTGCTATCCTAAATTCTATCCCATAGCATGTCCCAACGTTCTCCATTGGCTATGAAACTATTAAAATATTGCTACAAGCATTGAATACATATTATTTTATCATTTTCATAAGCAATGAATAACCTTGGGATAGGCTATAGGGCAGAGTTTAAGATAACAAATTTTGTCCTTTTATTTCTGTTATATTGCAAAGGTAAAATTGTAAATAAAATAGTAAGAGAGATATAGGGAAAAAAAAAAAAAAAAAGAAGAAAAAGAGGTATAAAAAGTGAGTATATATTTAAGGCAAGAGGAAAAGGGAGAACTGAAAGGAAGAAAGAAGGAAATTAGAGGAAAATAAAGAGAAAGAGAGGCTAGATTGAATTTAGCACACCAACAATAATCATTTTTTTTGTAAAAAAAAATAAAAATATAGTGTCGGCTCGGATTGATGCTAATGTTGCGAAATCAACCAATAAGCATGAGATATTTTTCAGAAGCTGATGCTAAATATGCTAGTCAACTTCATTTGACCAACAACATCTACTTCTTCGTAGGCTTGATCGATGCTAATGCATGTGCAAATTTAGCATGGGCGTGGCCAATGATAATTACGTCAGCACAAGCTAACATTAATGTTCCTCATTTTTTTTTTCCTTACTATCAATTTGTGTGGGTTTAGCCAATGCTAATTGCGTCGGTGCAGGTCAACACTAATGTTCCTCATAATTTTTTTTTCTTTACTACCAATTAGTGTGGCTTAGCAAACGAGGCTGACACTAATTTCTACAGCTAATTTGCTACTTTCTAGTAGTGATATACTATGTGATCAATATTATAATCTTAATAATATTCATTCGCTAATCAAATAGGCCCAATTAATTGGATCATAGTCTGCCCAATTAATTGCAGTCCAACTCATAACCCTTTTGATGGGACCTTGTAAGTTCTTGCAACGTTAGCCATGACCCAATTTGGGCCATAGACAATGAGCATTATCTAACAATACATCACTATCACTCAACTAACAAGAATATATGTGATCCGACATTTACCTATACCATGTGACACAATCACTTTTGTATTGATATCTAGACTAAAATCAAGGTATAAAATGTGTCATCCTAATCAACTTTCAGTCTATGTTTCTTGATGCCAAGTGGACTAAATAATCATTAATATCTCATATTGATCCATTCGAGCATGAACATGCATTTTGTAGTCACACTCATCAAAGGGTCACAAATATCTCTCCTTTGGTTAGGAGGGACAATAGCTCATCTACATTACTCACATTACTCCACACAATTCAAGATACGCCCAATCATCACCCTATAGGCCATTCTGGTTAAATGTGACATAGAATGATGTCAAAATGCACAACTCTTCATGTGAGGAATGCAGTTACTTCAAGTCAAAAGACTACACACACTCAATTCACATGTGAATTGCTAATAACACATGATAATCGATATATAGCAGTCTCATAATGAGTTAGTCCAAAACATATGTTCTCTAACAATACACCATTGTACTAATTTGATATAATATATGTATGACTCAGCCATTCAGTCACATACATCTAGTTTCTCATACATTATTGTTATGCATTCGCAATAATACTTGACTAAGCACATTTTAATGACAATATGACTATTCTAGGGACATTTATTGTTATCTTGTGTGTAAATCAAGCTTTAAATTTATAAACACTAATACTTAAATGGCTACACAAGTCATGGCAAGTGCACTGGACATGAAGTATAACATAGTAAGTACCGGTATCAAACCCAAAGATCGTCAATAACTATGCCTACTTTAGTGTCACAAATTTAGCTATCTTATCACAATAAGATGAGAATTGAACAATGCACATAAAAAATAAAGCGAAATCAAAAACAGAAAATAACAAAATAAATTAATCTTGTAGAGTTTAGGATCTTTTCAATTCTAGATTACACATGTGAATTGATGTTGCCAAAATTCCTCTTGTGAATTCTAAGGCCTTGGTCCAATTTAGAGAATTCTAACAATTTGAAAATGTTAATTGGCTTGGTCCACCTTGTTAGAATCCCAAAAAAGTTCAATCGAATCAAGAACCCCCCAAAAATTGAGTTGGTTTTGGCGCCAAAATCCCATATACCCCCTTTTGTCAAAGTAAGGTTGCATAGGAACCACTGGGATGCATGATCTATCAATTAGATTAAGAAAATTAGTTATTCTAAACAAAATTGAATAAGAAATTCAAGGGGGCAATATGTATATCCATAAAAATTCATTAAAAACTAATCATGATCACAATTCAACATGGATAATACTATGGAAGCTTCCTCAAACTTCTTGTTTGTTCAGAGTTCATGCAAGTGTTTCAATTCCTTTGAAGATTTAGTAATCTGCTTGAGTGTTGGAGCATTTTAGCTCAAGTGTGTAAAGTCTTCAATGTAACTCTCTATTTCACCTCCAACTTCTACTTCCTCTTCTTTGATAACTTCCACAACTTCTTCAACACCTTCATCCAACCCTTTATTTCTACCCTTACTTTATCCTCCACATGTTTTGCTACTATAAAGCAATAAAGCTCTCTCTCTCTCTTTAATCGCTTCTCTTATTCCATGCTTGTCTTCCATCACAAAAATAGCCATAATCTTTTTTCACCCTTGTTTAACCTTCTTGGATTAGGCTCAATGTTTCTAGGAATCAAACCACTTGGCCTATCTAAATGAATCTTGGCTATTTGACCAATTTGCCTCTCAATATCATGAACCACTTATTGTGTTCTTTGGATAATGTTGTCTTTAAGTCCAACCAAATTCTAAACTTATAAATTGATTAGTACTTGCTATTGGCTATTGAGAGACGACAGTGCACTAGTTGAGATAGTAAGTACCAAGTTGTACCCAGAGATTGTCGAGAACTATAGTTACTTGAATTTTCATGATCTATCCATCCAAAATCAAAATGAAGAGGATACAAAGCATGAAAGAAAATTCTGAAAATAAATCAAGCAGTAAGAATAGAAATAAAACTAAAAATAACAAATCAAGATAAAACGAAAACTAATGAAATTAAAGCGAGCCATGGGGAGTGGTTCAATTGATCTCATGGTTTAGAATTGGTTCATTCTTGGATTACATAAGTAAATTATGTTGGCGAGAATTCCTAATGTAAAGTTCAAGGGTTTGGTCCATCTTAAGAACTTTTGACACTTTGGAAACTAAACCAGATTCGTCAACCTAGCTAAATTTACTAAAATGAAACACACTTGAATCCCCAAAATCCATATAGATTTTAATGACAAAATCTTTGATTATCCTCCTCTCTCAAAGTAGAATTGTGTAGGAACTACTATGATGCATGATTTATCAATGGAGTCTCAAGGATTGGTCACAATTGACTTAATTAGATTTAGATAAATCACAGGGACAACATGCATATCCTCAACAATTTCAACTAAAATTCATCATAGTCATAAATTACAAAGGTAATCTGAAAAACTTACCAATTCATAACACACACTACATCAATCTCATCATCCACAATCTTTAAAAAGATTTAGCTACTCATACTATTGTAAAAATGAAAGAAACTACAGAAGCACAGAGCTAGGATTAAAGTGATGTTCATCTATGGAGAGATCCAAGCTCAAGTGTTGAATTTTCTTCAAGACTCTTCAAGGTTGTGTGCACCTCCTCTACTCCAGAGCTCTTTCTATGTAAACTATCCCAAAACTACAAAAATGACAAAAGATACTCAAAGAGAAGCACTCAAGCTATTTATAGGGGAAGAACTAAACTACACGAGTGAACTACACAGCATGTAATCCAGATCTAGTTGTGTAGTTGTCATCCGACAATCATAGCCACTAATTCAACGCACTACACTACATGGCTTTGATGGACTTCTTCCACGTTGTCTGCTCATTTCCCTCCACCCTATAAAATCTCCAATTAAAGATTTACAGGCTGCATAAGTTGCAGATTACATGGTTGTATAATCCTTGCACTTCGTGCACTTGGATTCTTCATGAAAATTATGATTTTCTTCCCCAAATCTCTGTGATTTCACTTCTTTTAACTTCTAAGGGTGGTTAGGACCTGAAAATGACAAAAGGAACGAATTAAGCATGAATCCTAACATTCTTTCATCATTGGAAGTATTGATAGACAAGAAAACACTACAAATAAGTGTATAAAAATACACTTATAAAACCCCTACATTTGAACTTTTGCTTATCCTCAAGCAAAGACAAAATCAAGACATATCCCATAATTTTATGGTCAACAATTAAGCTCTTAAAGATAGATTAAATCATGCTTCTCAATTAAGTCAATGTTCACTAGCAAGTCAACTCTCCCATCAACAAAAAAATGATGTACAAATGCCTCACCCAAGATAAGTATTTCACTCAACAACTCTCAAGGATATGGCTTGTATTTGCTCTCAATAATCAACTCAAGATTGTACACTACCATAGGCTTGCAAGTGTTCTAATCTCCACTACTCATATTCATATGCACACAAATGATCAATGAGGACTTTCTTAGGGTTGTAGTTAGGCCAATGTAAAGGTAGGATAAAAGAAAGAAAATAAGCTCAAAAATAGTTTAAAACATTCCCAACTCTCCAACTCTTATTCAATTGGAATCAACAATATTTTTTTCTTTTTGTACTTTTGACTTTTGTATTTGTTTTTCCTTTTTTTATTCATTTGCTTTTGAACTTTTTTTTTTTCAAGATTTCAAATCTTTTCCATATATTTCTTTTTTCTTTTTTCAATTTTGGCCATGCTTTCTCCAAATTGCTACCTTATGTCCCCTTTTCATGCAAGCTTGACAAATTCAAGCACAAGAGCCAATTACAATGCATATCAAATTCATAAGAATGTACCTAAGCTTTCTTCACTTCTAAAGTTAAGGCCATGACTTGGTTTTTCACCTTAGGGCTTTGTAATGAGCTAAACCTTGAAACAATGAATATATGAGGCTCAAAAATTGGTAACTGGGGGCATAGACATGTAGGGTAGGCCATCTAGGATAAATAGTATAAAAATAAAAATAAAACAAAGCCTTAATCATCTAAAAGAGTGCATATGACAAAAATGTAGCCTTAAAAAATGTAAACGCAATTTCTAGAGCATATGACTACATGAGTGGTCAATTCATACAAGAAAGAAATTGAGCAAAACAAGAGATTATGCATTACCATTGCTCAAATAAGTCCAAATCTCACAAGGTAAACAACTGCAAATATACACATCATTTGAATCAAGAATCATCAACAAGCTAGTTAATCCATCAAACAAGATCAATTTGTAATCAAAGATCACTAAAAAAAAAGTTCAAATATCATCAAAAAATAGTTCAAAATAGCCTAAAAATTTAAAACTTTTGTAATAGGCATCTAAAAACATCTTTGCATGCACAAGGAATCATAAGTCCAAGATTATAAACAATTCAATGGATGAACATCCCCTATACTTAAAAGTTGAACATTGTCCTCAATGTACTTAATTAAAACTAGAATAGGATCAAGAATACTCCTTCTGTGTATGGAGTTCATCTCTCTCAAATGGAGCATGTTCCCTTAGCATAGAACACATTTTCACTGAAAATTAAACAAGAGTGATATGCATTAGAACGTGAAATGTAAAGTAAAGTGTGTATGCCATTCAATTGAGCTCAAAATGAAAGCATTAATATATAATAATTGTCTCAAAAGTAGAGTGAAGTAATAATAATACAAAACCAAATGTCAAATATTGATAAAACATAAAGTCCCAAGGTAGTGCTATTGCTCTTTAGAGGGATCTACAAGCTAATCAATTGTGGAATCTAAAAAGAATTAGTATCCTCGGTAACTAGAGTTGCAGATGGAGGTTTCTCCTCTAGTGGTAGTAATGGTGTGAGAGCAACAATAAAGGGTACTAGTGGTGGATCAATGAAGTGTATGCCTCTGTCAAGGGCAAACTTTCTCATCTATTGTTGATGCCACCCGCAATGTGCATGATGGAAGCTCAACTAGATCCTCATGGCTACCTCCCACTTGTCTCTAGGAGTGATAGAGGTGGATGCTGGTGGTATTGGTGCCTGATTTACAATAGGAGGAACAAGGGCAAGAGTAAGAGGAATCTTTGGCTATGGAAATGGAGGCTGAGGCTGATCATTTGTAGGCTCCACATATGGCATATAAAGATTAATGTATGTATCTCCCTATGCTACCTCTCTCAATGGCTAATCAATTAGTGTGTAATAAGTCCCCTAAGCATCTCACCGCTTCCTGATCATCTTCATATGCAAGAGATTAGTAGCCTAAAAAAGTCGAGGTAGGGAAATCTTAGTAACTCCCCTCAGGTTTTCCTTAGTGATAACCCCAAAGCTCATGGCCAATCTTGTAGTCATAGCTCCACAGGCCATGGCTGCAAATTTAGATGTCTTCCTATACTTCTCCATAACCTCAACACAAGCAATCCATAATGTGAGATATCTCCAATCCTCATGCACTTATGATGCATCAAGTGTTTCTGACTCACTATCCCAAGGCTATCTTTGTTGTTACAAGTAGGGTAGGAAAGTAGCATGTTGATGTACCTCATGGCTACATCAGTGAAAGTAGTGACCTTGGAAGAACTAGGTTTGTATCTGGTGGTATTAGTCATGGATCTCCAAAAGGCCAACTTAGTCTCATCATCCTAACTCCATGTAGTAATGCAGTTCAAGTATGCTGGGGAATCTATGAACTCCCTGATAAAGATAACACTCCCTCAGTGAACTAGTTCAAGCTACATTCCCTCTAGATGTTGCCTAATATAAAGGCAATGGTCTTGGGCTTCCCCTACTTCCCAAAATTAGTGAAGGTGCTAGTGATATCAATAATAGCTATGAACTCGTACACCAGTTCTTTGCATATAAGATTATTCAGTACCTCCAAGGACTTGTCCAACTTAGGGTTCCCAATCATATGGGTAACTCTCTCATGTATTCCAACCTCCTCCAACAAACCAATATCCAACATCTTTGTTGAAAGGAAGGTCTTGGTCTGTAGCTTTGCAATCAATCTATGTTCCCTCGGACCTCAAATCTGATGTATCTATGCGAGTCATGTACTCTCTTAGATCTCCTCTTAGTACTAGGAGATATTGATGCAAATGTTACACTCCTTGTAGGCAAATTGGAGGTAACAAGTAGATTGGTCTCTGACCTCTCTGATGAGGAGTTAGTCTCTGAAGGTGTGTGTGAAAGATGAAGATAGGGTTGGAGCTCTAGAAGACAAGGCTCTCCCCTTAAGAGGGGTCCTAGATCTTTCCATGCGAAGAACTTGCTTGATTCTCATCATTATACCTATAGAAGACTCATGTCATTAAGATTATGAAATGCCTTAGGTCAAATATAAAATGGGTTCAAATTGCACTCCTTGCAATTTGAATTTACACATTGTATACTTCTGTGTGTAAGTCGTGTAATTACCCTTTTTAGCAGAAAAGTGAATTTCATAATTAACCCATGTTTCCTAGTTAAAATAACAGTAGGCAAGCTTAAAGTTACACATAAATCAAACACAATTCATTCATCTACCATGTCAAGTGTGAATCTCCATTTAAAATATGCAAATGAATCTATGTTAAGTCACTCAAATGTCTCATAAGAGGTAACAACAATTAAGGTGTTTCTAACCCTTCCAAATTAGGTCTAATTCAGTTATAGCAACAATTAATCTAAGTCCCGCATGCATGGTTAATCAAAAAATGAAATTGGAGACATATATTAATTGCATGGCTTGGCAGGGTCCATATGCACGATGTGGACTTTCTTTTGCAATCCGTGTAATTCAAAGTTTATGCAGAAAATTCCAAATTCTCAAAAAACCAAAATCTTCCATAAAGTTTCATACACAGAGGTTTGATGACTTCCTTTTTACCATCTAGTCATATTTAGACAACTTAACAATAGCAAAAATTCCACAATTAGTATAGAGTTTCTCCTATACCCACATGTCAAAGTCCACAAATAAACCATCCAATCCTAGTCACATTGTTCAAGAATCACTAGCAACAGTCTCAGAAGTTCATTCTTAAGCAAAATTATATGGAGAGTTGAGAAATATACCTTAAAAGTTGTTGACTTCAAGTTTGGACTTGGGATATAGCTTCAATTGGTACTACCCACACTGTTAGGGCTTTAATCCACAGAGTAATTGGTAGAAAAGTGTGCAAATGCACAATGGAAGCTAAAGGTAGAAGGTATGAATCAAAATTGCTAGTAAATTTCAAGTGAAGATGAAGAGGTGGAGAGGTTCTAGAAAGCATGGTGGAAACAGTGGGGCTTCCATTAGTGCATACTTAGGACCTAGGCCCTTTATAGGTTTGCCGCACAAACCAAATTACACGGCCTTATCTTCCACATTACACGATGTGGAGTTACAATCCACACTTGTGTAATTAAGGGTTTTATTAGAAAAATAAAGCATGGCCACTAAACCTCCCTTAGTGCAAACAACCCTAGATCCTAGTTTAACCAATTTCCTAACCAAGCATTAAGCCACATGACTTAAGGTTCATTATAAAAGCTTGTGTTTTCCCCAATAAAAACAATAATCAAAATTATTGACTAAGTAGATTTACTAAAAATTCTAAGTGAATCTAAACAAACTACCTTTTTCTAATTGGGTTACCTCCCAGCAAGCGCTTGTTTATTGTCATTAGCTTGACTAAATCATTTCAATCCTAAGGAGGATAATATCTAGGAAAAGGCAGAACTCTCTTCCTTTTCAAGAAAAATTCTTAAATTTTATTCAAATAAAAAAGTTAAAAGAATAAAAGTGACAAAGTAAAACTGGATCCAAAAATGGAATCATTTTGTAAATGTGACTTATATGTGTAGCTGATAACAAATGACAAATCAGACAAGACAATCCTAGCCACATTTATTCTCATGTTTCTTCTATTTAGTGGGCAATCTATTTATCAACTTAGAGCAAGACCAATGACCATGTAATTCAATCATAGTTACATTGACAAAGATAGCATGGAGGTGTAATGGAAGAGTTACTTTATCATAAGAATAATCATCATATGCCTCATTACCTTCCAAATGAATTTGAGAACTAGAGACACCTTCAAACACACAGTTATCACAAATTGAATCAAATAAATCGTCGTTATGAGTTTGTTCTCTAGTATAATAGATTCCAATTCTTCTCTTTTAGTATTCAACTCACATGTATAAATGGCATTTCCTACAAACAAGTGTCTCGTACATGGAGGAATATAATCAATCCTATCAAAAGAATTTTCAAATTCATCAATAGTTTCAATTTCAGGTTCTTCATATCCATATTTCCAACAATCACCCATATAAGAATCATTATGCATAACAAAATCAATAGGTGGTTGAGGTATAGTGGAATAATAGGGAGTCATGTTCTTTAAATCAACATCATTTTCCTCATGATCTCATTATAATCAAAATCAAAGTTCCTAGGATCCATGTATTCCATTTTTTAGATTTTAATTTTTTTTTTAATTTTTTTAAAGTTTTCCATATAGAAAATGATAACATAGCGGATAGTCTAGATCAAAAATTGTTTTGGTATATTATCGATTACTGATTCACTGGCAATGGGACAAAAAATTTGTTGTCCCTAAGTCCAACCAAATTTCAAATTTATAAATTAATCAATACTCATTAATGGCTATGGAGACATGATAGTGCACTGATTGGGAGTATAGTTGATAGTAAGTACTGAGTCGTACCTAGAGATTGTTGAGAACTACACTTACTCTGATTTCACAATCTACCCATCCAAAAGCAAAATGAAGAGGGTAGAAAGCATGAAAATAAATCAAGTAATAAGAATATAAAAAACTAAAAACAACAAATCAAGATAAGATAAAAACTAATGAAATTAAAGCGAGTCACGGGGAGTGGTTCAATTGATCTCATGTGGTTTAGAATTGGTTCATTCCTAGATTACGTAAGTGAATTATGTCGGCGGAAATTCCTAATGTAAAGTTCAAGTGCTTGGTCCACCTCAAGAACTTTTCACACTTTGTAAACTAAACTGGCTTGGTCTATCCGCTTAATTTACCAAAATGAATTATGCACTTGAATCCCCAAAATCCATATAGATTTTAATGCCAAAATCCTTGTTTACCCCCTTATGTCAAAGTAGAATTGTGTAGGAACCACTACGATGCATGATCTATCAATGGAGTCTCAAGTATTGGTCACAATCAACTAGATTGGAGTTAGATAAATCATAGGGACAACATGCATATCTTCAGCAATTTTAATTAAAATTCATCATAGTCATAAACTAAAAAGGTAATCTAAGAAATTTACTAATTCATAATACACACTACATCATTTCATCATCCATGTACTCTAAAATGATTTAGCTACTCATACTACTGCAAAAATAAAAAAAAAATATAAAAATAAAAACTATAGAAGAATAGAGGTAGGATTGAAGTGGTGCTCATCTATGGAGAAATCCAAACTCAAGTGTTGAATTATCTTCGATACTCTTCAAGGTTGTGTGCAACTCCTCTGCTCTAGAGATCTCTTCGTAAACTATCCTAATACTATGAAAAAATGACAAAAGATATTCAAAGAGATGTGCTCTAGCTATTTATAAGAGAACCATAGAATTACACAAGCGAACTACACGGAATGTAATCCAGATATAGCCGTGTAATTGTCATCCGACAATTGTAACCACTACTTCAACACACTACATGGCTTTGATGGCCTTCTTCCATGTCGTGTACTCATTTTCCTTCACTTGTGTAGAATCTACAATTAAAAATGTACAGGCAGCATAAGTTGCAAATTACACAGCTGTGTAATCTTTGCATTCCATGTACTCAGAACCTGTGTACTTAGATTTGTTAACTCTAATAAAGTAGAGTTAATCTAGCTCTTTTACACTTGGTTCTATGAGATTTCATAGTAATTTTAGTAGTATCTTTAGGAATTCTAACTATTTTTCATGGTTAATTGTGTGAGTGTTTTATTATTTGAAGAAGAGATTCTGCACTAATTAAATTTTACACCAGAGGTTGAAGCACTCAAATGGAAGCAAAAGAGGAGTTTAATTTTGGATAGCTGGCGCCTAGCGCCAGAGTGGCAGAATAGAGAGGTTTGAAGCTAAGGTTGGCACCTAGTGCCAGACTGTTAGGACTCATTTTAGTCACATTTCAGCCCCATATTTGCTTGGTTTAGTGGCACATTCTTAGGCTATTTCATTTGATTTAGATCACTTTTCAGATTCTTGAATTCATATGGATGATAATATAAATTGAGCTTAATTGTATGTTTTTAATAAACATTTGTATTTTCACAAGTGATTAATTTCCATGTCAAGAACAAGCATTGACAAGCATTGAAGAGTCAAGTTGGAAAACAGAAAAATGGCAATGCTGCCAGTGGGCACCATGGCACCCAAGCCCAGTGCCGTGGCATTGCATTCCAAAGACCATCGCTGCCAATTCTGCCAATGGATGTCGTGGCCCCCATTCCTCACTGTCGTGGCACCCAGAGCCTGCATTGATGCGATTTTGAGGAGTTTTAAGCCAAGTCAATTACCAGGAAGCCTTATCATACAAGGATTGGGATTCCTAAGCTTGGAAGACTCTCCAAAGTCATAATTAAAATGGAATTAAAGTCTTAGAAAAATATATCCACTTAGTGTCCTAGTTAGAGTATGATTAGGAATGACTTGTACTTAGAATTATAATTTAATTAAGAGTCCTATTTTGAGTCTAACTAGGAGTGGATATATTATAAATAGCCAAAGGGGCTGGAGAGGAGGAGAACAACCACACCACGCCACATTCACAATTGCTACCAGAATAGGAACCACGCATCCACAACACAACACATCAAGAGCTGAAGTCATCCTTTGCTGCTTGTCCCTTTTGCTGAAACTAGTATTTTCTCTTTTGTTTATTTTTGTTCAAGGTTACCATGCTTTCAGCCTAGAATTTTGCTGGATCTATTAGTATGATAGCTTAATTTCTTTTATGCTTAGCTAGACATATCTAAGTCATGATGCCAAGTTTGTGAGACAAGATTATGATTTTAATGTTAGATAAATTAATTTGAGTATTCTAAAATTATTTGACAGCATTGTTATTGAATCTATTTAGATTTGTTTGGAGTGATCAACCAACCTATTTGAATGATTCATATTGTTAGCCTATTAAGTAAGTTTGAAACTTTAATTAATTAGCACAAGTAACATCTAGTTAATCTTGGAATTAGGTTGATTAGAATAATTTCATATCTGAATTACATAAAGCCGCTGGTGGACCTTTATGGTTTAGGTCAGATGATGTTTTCCATAGATCTTAATGCTCCAAGTTTGGTTAAATCTCATGCGCTGGTGCATTGAGGTTATTGGACTTGGTAGGTTTTGAGCTCAGACGTTCTAGTTACAAAACAAATGGTAAGGGAAGATAGGGAATTTTGTCGTACAAAGTTCTACAGTCTAGCTATTCAAAATTAATTTACCTATGTGTTAATGATCAAATTTGTGTTATCATGGTGAGGATATGTCGATGCTAAGCATGCCATATTAATTCTGTTACTTAATCTACTCAATTAACTTTCTCTACTTCTCTTTATTCTCTTTTATTAACTTTTAAATCTACCCAGAATTTTTAATAGTAGTTCATAATCAAACCCCCCCCCCCTTCGTGTGTTAGTCCTTAGGTAATTCATCTAGGTAGTTTACTTTTCGGTTATTTCCTTTCTTTTAAAGTAATTCTATTAGATTAAATGCATGCTTCCTCGTGGGATCGATCCTACTTGCTCTAAACTATATTTTATTTTAAGGGAGTAGTGAATTAATTTGTGAGCCTACGATAGCTCTTACAAATTTTGGCGCCGTTGCCGGGGAAGCAATAATTTAATCTTTTTGGATTGTTAGTATTTTATGTGTTTTCTTTGTTTTTATTTTTATAGGGTTCATTGATTTATGTTCTTAAGGAGTGGAAGAATACTTTCCAGCCGCCAAGACCAAACAGAATTGGAAGAAAGGTTCAATATCAACCCATTATTCGAACCTGACACTACATCTGAAAGGGAGATGGCAACCTTGAAACAGTTGGCAGAACTGGACTTAACAATTCAGCCATTGGCGATAACATATCCAGTTCTTGTTGTGCCTTTGAAGCTCAATTCTGGATTCATCAACTTGCCGCCCAAATTTCATGGAAGGCCAGGAGAGGATCCATACCGCCATGTTAATGAATTTATGATTACTTGCTCAACCATTCAGCAAGAGGGAGTTACCGACGATCAAGTGATGTTGAGAGCATTTCCTTTCACATTGCAAGATGTAGCCAAAGATTGGTTGTATTACTTGATGCCCGGATCTATCACCTCATGGCAGCAACTACACAAAATGTTTATGGAAAAAAAATTTCTAGCATCTCGCATTGGGTCAATTCGAAAAGAAATATGTTGAATCAAGCAAGCCAGTGGTGACACTTTGTATGAGTATTAGGAGCACTTCAACAAGCTATGTGCTTCATGTCCAAAGCACTAAATCAACGACCAACTTCTCATTCAATATTTTTATGAGGGATTAACATCCCATGATCGAGGAATGATCGATGATGCAAGTGGTGGAGCTCTCGTAGACAAAACACCTGCACAAGCCTGAGCTCTAATCAACAACATGGCTCAGAACTCTCAACAATTTGGGGATAGATGTGGTTCTTTCTTGCACCCTCCTAATGCCACAAGCAACACTAATGCACAACTTACCCAGCTGCAAGGCATAATAAATCAAATGGTGATTGGTTAAGCTACAACACCTGTTTGTGGTATATGCACAGCTCTTGGACATATGACTGATTCATGTCCTAATTTACAACAACAGGGAGAGGTGAATGCCATGTACAATAATAGAAGGTATGATTCCTTTGCTCCCACTTACAATGAAGGGTGGAGAGATCACCCAAATCTCAGATATGGGCCACCCAGAAATAATCCTCCAAGAATTTGATCAAGTTCAATGCCCTCCACCACAAGTTCAAGCTGCTGACAAAACTCAGTTAATGATTGAGTAACTAATGAAGCAAATGGGCTCTATGCAAACTGAATTCAACAAGAATTTCATTGATTTGAGGCGTGATCATGAAAATAAATTCCAAACTCTAGAAAGCCAAATCAAGCAACTACAAACTCGCCTCTCCAACCATGAAGTCACTCTTGGGAATTTCCAAGCTCAAATGAATAATAGGTTGCCTTCCCAACCGTTTGCCAACCCGAAGGAAAGCGTGAATGCTATCATGACCACTGTGAAACCAAGAGAGAGGGAAGATGAAAATAGGTACATCCCAAAGCCACCATTCCCTCAAAGGTTCATGCAAAAGGAGCAACTACAGCAGCTGCTACCAGCACTAGAACAGCCCGAACAGATTCTGCAAAAAGCACCGAAACAAGGCAAATCTGGGCAACTGCAAGAGTAATGCTGCCAGAAAAATTCTGGACAGCAAAACAGCGGCAATAAAATGCCATTCCAGCAGCAGAAAAAGGAAGAAACAAAGCTGGAAAGATCTGGAGAAAATAGGTACATTCTGAAGCCTCCATTCCTTCAAAGATTCAAGCAAAAGAAGCATGAGGAGGCTAATCAAGAAATTCTGGAAACATTCCGAAAGGTTGAGGTAAATATTCCACTGCTGGATGCTATCAAGCAAATCCCAAGGTACGCTAAATTTCTTAAAGGGCTTTACACTTCTAAAAGAAAATTAATTGGCAATGAGAAAATTGCGAAAATGTTTCTGCTGTTTTTCAAAAGAAAATTCCCACAAAATGCCAGGATCTAAGGATATTTACTATCCCCTGTAAAATTGGTAACACTTCTTTTGGAAAAGGTATGATAGACCTAGGAGCATCAATTAATGTCATGCCTAGAAATATCTATGAAAAATTGAACCTAGGAAAATTGAAAGAAACTGGCATAATAATTCAATTAGCTGATAGAAGTAATGTTTACCCAAGTGGAGTCATAGAAGATGTTTTTGTGCAAGTCAATGGATTAGTATTCCCTGCAAATTTTTATGTGTTAGATATGGGAGATGAGGGTAAGCCAGGGGACATTCCATTGCTTCTAGGGAGGCCATTCTTAAAAACTTCAAGGACCAAAATTGATGTATACAATGGTAGTTTAACAATGGAATTTGATGGTGAGGTTATTAAATTTAATATATTTGATGCCATTAGATATCCTGCTGATGTTAACTACTTATATGCATTGGATGTTGTTGATGAAATTTCCCAAAATGATTATGAATTGGAAAAATCTGATGCATTGGAAGCTGTCAGTACTAAGAGCATGCTTAGTAGGGATTTAGTTAAAAATAATTTCATGTTGCATGATGCTTTGGTAGATAAAAATTCTGCATTGAACCCCTCAAATCAAGTGCATGAAAAATCATATTTATCCCTCCCTGCACAACATGTTAAAGTTGTTTCATCACATGTTTCACCTCCTACATTAGATTTAAAACCCTTGCCTGAAAATTTAAGGGAGCATAAAGAAGCTATTGGGTGCACATTGTCTAACATAAAAGGTTTAAATCTTACATTAGGCACCCATAAGATAGCTCTAGAACCTAAGGCAAACCCCAAGCCCAAATCAAAAGCATTGCATGATGCTAAGTTAACTAGGAAAGAATTTCATATAGGCGAAAAGGTGATGCTATATAACTCAAAACTGAAGTTGTTTCTTGGAAAACTTAAGTCAAGGTGGCTTGGTCCTTTTGTTGTCACCCATGTCCATCCTCACGGGGCTATAAAGATTAGGAGCCTCACTACTAATAAAATTTTTAAAGCAAATAGACACAGGTTAAAGCATTTTTATGAAGGTCATTCTGCCTGGATGGTGGAAGCAATTCAGCTGGAGGATCTTTAAGCATGAAGAAGGTCGAGCCAATGACACAAAACAAAGGCACTTCTTGGGAGGCAACCCATGTTAATTTTAGGGAAGTTTGCATTTTTAAATTCCGTCTATTTTTTCTTTATTTTTTCTGTCATGTTTTGTTACTTTTATTTCTATCAAATTTTCCATTTTAGTATGTTTTATTTTTCCTTGCATTAGGGACAACGCAAAATTTAAGTGTGGGAGGGGGGGGGGGAGAATGGAAAATTCTGCATGTTTGCATGACACTAAATACTCCCTACATCTAAATTTTTGTATCCTTCTTCTTAATTCTGCATTCAAGAGAAAACAAGAAAACCTCTTGAAAGTGTAGTCTCATGTTAATCAAGTATAACCCATGGCATAAGTAAGTATGGCTATGAGGACCCTAACTCAAAAGCTAAATCTCAAACCTATACATTATATAATGTGATTGATCATGAGGTCCAAGTAAGCTATTTGAGCCGAGTGAAAGGTTGGGACATTCATGCCAACTTAAGAGTTCATATATATATTTTTCATGTGTATTTTGTTCAATCTAAGGTATAGACCTCTGAAATTTGCCAGATGTTTAGAGTTATATCTGCATGCTTGAAAGTGATAAGGGCACTTAGGTTTAACCAATTTAGCCTTTCATAGCCCACCTTGCATAATTTCCACTAGTAGACCACTTTTGACCCTTAGCCTTTCCTTTCTTTTAAGCACATTATAAGTCATATACCATTCCTTTGATATACCCAGAATTTTGAACCCAACACTATGAAGGAATATATGAATTTGAGACATCAAATTGCTGCCTAGTTAGTAACTAGGGAAGTGGAAAGAAAAAAAAAAAAAAAAGCCTCAAAAGATGTGAAAATCTCCCAAAGCAAAGTGCAGAAAAAGAAAAAGAAAAAATCTTGAAAGAAAAACATCCTGGAAAAGCTGAAAAGAAAAAGAAATCTGCAAGCAAAAGCAAAAGAATGAAAAAAAAGAAGGGAGAAGCAAAATATGCAAATATGAGGCTTGATAGTGGAAAATAAGTGAGCTTGAAAAGTATGCTTTGAATTCACATAATCTCTTCTTGGTGTAATTTAACCCTTTATTCCATCATCCATTAATCCTTTATACCTTACCAAAAGCCCCATTGCAACCAAGGGAAAGTCCTTTTGATTCAAGCATGCAATGTGCTCTAAGAGGTGGAGGTAAGACTGAAAATCAAATTTTGGTAGCTCTTGCGTTATGATTATGAACTTGAGAGTGAACACTTGAAACCTAAACACTTGAGAGAACTTGAGCGTAAACACATGATTACTCCTTAGTGAGTGTCACGAATGGATGTGTATGTGGAACAATATGTGATGTGTGGAACACAGTGCAAGTATACACTATCAGTGCAGTCAGCAAGTATTTGGGGGGTTGTCGTACCCAAGGGATTGTTATTGATTACCAGAGTAATATAACTCCAGTATTGTTCAAGCAATCGAATTGTGATGAGATAGACAAAGTAAATAAGTTCAAAAAATAAGTAAGTAATAGCAGAAAACTAAATAGCATAATAGAATTATGATGAGAGATCCAGGGATTCAGATTTCACCATAATCTTCATGTATAGACTTCCTTGATTCAGTTATGCAGTTGTAGAATTATCAATTGCTAGCCAGGATTCCCTAATTTAATTAATCAGCCTTGGTATTAGGTCAGATTAAATCTAATTATAATTACCAACCCTGCTACTAGTCTGTGCGAGTTGTAGCAATTATAATTGCATTAAGATCTATGGACATCCCTTTAGGGAGATTAGGGGAACGCCCTAATTCCCATGTGACTACACAGGGTCCTCGGTACTAGTCTGTCCTTAGCTCCACTATGGATTTAATTCTCTTGGTCTAGGTTAACTAATCTCTGGTCGGTATCATAGCTAACCCACTGATTTCCCCTAATTAATTAGCCAGATCAATCAAGAGTAAAGTGCAGAAAAGTAAATCTCAATTAAATAAAACATGAACTGTCATAACTTCCTCAATTTGTCTATACAATCAGATTGGGCTACATCTTAGCCTTAGAAGGAAGTTTAGTTGCACATAATACTAAGGAAACACATAATCATAAAGTAGGAAAACATTAAAAGAGTAAAAGAAATAAAAGGGAGTGACACCTTACTCTTGGATCTTGATGTTGCTGCTGCTCTCTTACTTCGTGTCCCCTTGTGTTCAGCCTCTTGATCTATTTATAATGCCTTCAATCCTAATTAGACTCTTATTAGGATTCCAAATAATAATAAAAAACTAATTACAAGTGTATCCTAATCCTATTCTAATTAAGGCTTTAATTGGGCTTCACACTTCAAGACTTTAATTCCTCTTAAAACTCCGATCTGGAGAGTCTTCTAGGTTTTGGACTTCTAATCCATGCGTTGCACAACTTTTCGGAAGTCCATCGAGCTTAGAAGTCATCAAACAGCTCCAAAACAGGCCCTGGGCGCCACGGCGCCCATTGGCAGAATGCCAATCTCGCGTCTCTGGTTCTGGGAGCCAAGACACCAGTGCATGGGCGCCACGGTGCCCATTGGCAGAATTGGTGATTTCTCTTCTGGTACACGGCCCCAAGGCTTGGGCGCCACGGTGCCCATTGACAGAATGATGAATTCTTCTGTTTTTGCTTCTCTTGCCTTGTGTACCTGCAACATAAAGAAATCTAATCAAAGCCAAGTGTTTTTACCATAATTGGGACTTTAAATGTAAGGGAATTGAGGCTAAATAATCTATATAAAATGTAATTATCAACACATATATCTAGTGAGGATCATTCACATTATGCATTGTAAAATCTGAGATAGGAGTCTTTGCTTAATGATATATCTACTTATGTTTGTGAGGTGATAACTTGCTTGACATGGTGAATTACAATTTTCGGGAGAGTTTTCTTTGTTTTGTTCTTAGTTTGATCGAGGACGATCAAGAGTTTAAGTATGGGGGAATTTGTTAGGACTCATTTTAGTCACATTTCAGCCCCATATTTGCTTAGTTTAGTGGCACATTCTTAGGCTATTTCATTTGATTTAAACTACTTTTTAGATTCTTGAATTCATATGGATGATAATATAAATTGAGCTTAATTGCATGTTTTTAATAAATATTTGTATTTTCACAAGTGATTAATTTTCATGTCAAGAACAAGCATTGAAGAGTCAAGCTGGAAAACAAAAAAATGGCAATGATGCCAGTGGGCGCCATGGCACCCAAGCCCAGCGCCGTGGCACTGCATTCCAGAGACCATCACTGCCAATTCTGCCAATAGACGCCATGGCGCCCATTCCTCACCATTGTGGCGCCCAGAGCCTACATTGATGCGATTTTGAGGAGTTTTAAGCCAATTCAATTACTGAGAAACCTTATCATACAAGGATTGGGATTCCTAAGCTTGGAAGACTCTCCAAAGTCATAATTAAAGTGGAATTAAAGTCTTAGAAAAATATATCCACTTAGTGTCCAATTAGAGTATGATTAGGAATGACTTGTACTTAGAATTATAATTTAATTAAGAGTCATATTTTGAGTCTAACTAGGAGTGGATATATTAAAAATAGCCAAAGGGGCTAGAGAGGAGGAGAACAATCACACCACACCACATTCACAGCTGCTGCCAGAATTGGAACCACGCATCTACAACATAACACATCAAGAGCTGAAGTCATCCTCTGTTGCTTGTCCCTTTTGCCGAAACTAGTATTTTCTCTTTTGTTTATTTTTGTTCAAGGTTACCATGCTTTCAGCCCAGAATTTTGCTAGATCTGTTAGTATGGTAGCTTAATTTCTTTTATGCTTAGCTAGACATATCTAAGTCATGATGCCAAGTTTGTGAGACAAGATTATGATTTTAATGTTAGATAAATTAATTTGAGTATTCTAAAATTATTTGACAGCATTGTTATTGAATCTATTTGGATTTGTTTGGAGTGATCAACCAACCTATTTGAATGATTCATATTGTTAGCTAATTAAATAAGTCTAGAACCTTAATTAATTAGCACAAGTAACAACTAGTTAATCTTGGAATTAGGTTGATTAGAATAATTTCATATCTGAATTACATAATGCCGCTGGTGGACTTTTATAGTTTAGGTTAGATGATGTTTTTCATAGATCTTAATGCTCTAAGTTTGGTTAAATCTCATGCACTGGTGTATTGAGGTTATTGGACTTGGTAGGTTTTGACCTCAGACGTTCTAGTTACAAAACAAACGGTAAGGGAAGATAGGAAATTTTGTCGTACAAAGTTCTACAGTCTAGCTATTCAAAATTAATTTACCTATGTGTTGATGATCAGATTTGTGTTATCATGGTGAGGATATGTCAATGCTAAGCATGCCATATTAATTCTGTTACTCAATCTACTCAATTTACTTTCTCTACTTCTCTTTATTCTCTTTTATTAACTTCTAAATCTGCCCAGAATTTTTAGTAGTGGTTCATAATCAAACCCCCCCCCCCTTTCGTGTGTTAGTCCTTAGGTAATTCGTCTAGGTAGTTTACTTTTCTGTTATTTCCTTTCTTTTAAAGTAATTCTATTAGATTAAATACATGCTTCCTCGTGGGATCGATCCTACTTGCCCTAAACTATATTTTATTTTAAGGGAGTAGTAAATTAATTTGTGAGCCTACAACAGCTCATACACAGACTTCTAAAGAACAATGCCAATTTAGCCAAAGCCAGTGCCTAGCACTCAAAACCTAGCACCTAGTGCTAGCGTTGGACCATACCCCACTTATTACAAATTCTTTGGCCCATTAACTGGCATAAAAGGCTTAAAAACTTAATTTTAGGTATTCTAAAGTGCGTGGAATGATAGGAAAGGTCTATCTACAAGTGGAACTAATGAGGAATGCAAAAAAAAACTCTTGGATTCTATCATAGAGAAGCTCTTTTCTACTTTGTCTTTCTTCAGAACAATGACTTTCTTGTCATTTATTGTGTTTAATTATCTGATTATGTCTAGCTAAACCTTTCACTAGGGGAGGGATGTAGTCTTGGGTTTCTACTTATGGATTCATTATTTTTATATACTCAGTTCTATTTTAATTTTATGAGCAATTGATTCAATACTTAAAGCTTTATATAGATTAGTTACCTATAGAATGATTAGATGTTTATAATTCATACAAAGATGTGGTTTTGTATAATTGCCTCTAGGATTAATTGCAGTGAATTAAGTGAAATCTAGAGATAGGTAAATGTGATTCATCTTGTCATGTACAATTCCTAAACTTAATGCCTAGACTAGATTAAATTATGCCAAGAGATTGGGTAATTATTCTAGGATAGATGTTAATTTACCAAGAGAATGGGTTTTAACTACATTAGGCAATTGGACAATAATAAAATTTATTAGAATTAGTATATTGGGTAACTCCTATTAATGGGTGGAACTCTAGATGAAATCCCGAACTTAGGCTTTCTTTCATTGATTTCTTACTTTTATTTGTCAACTTTGTACTCTTTTATTTGTGAATCTCTACAATTTGATCTCCTAAATAGTAATTGCTAAATGAACTTGGTACTTGATTCCAATTCCCTGAGGACAACACGTGCTCTCCCTATACTATAGGTGTGATCTAGTGCACTTAATAGTAGTAATAAAATCACAAAAAAAAAATTTGGCATTGTTGTTGGGGAATTGGCGACATCAATATCAATTACTAGTTTTAAAATTACTAATTCGGTACTTTTCTTTTCCTTTTCTTTGAGTTGCTAGGCACTTATTGTCTTGTTCTTTTTGTCTCTGTGAGGAACAGTTTATCCTAATCATCTACTATTTGATCCTGAAATTGAAAGGCCGCTAAAGAAAACAAGAGGCGAGCTAGACTTTAGGGGATACAATAGAGACAAGATACTATGGCTAAGCAACAAAATCCACCTCCATAGAGAACTATGAGAGACTATATGAGACCACCTGTGGACGATTGCACACCTAGCATTCACAGACCCACTATCACTATGAACAATTTTGAGATCAAGCCCTTACTCATCCATCTGGTTCAACAAAATCAATTCAAAGAGGATAAGGTAGAGAATCCATACATGCATATCTGTCTTTACTCATATCTACAATACTCTTAAAATTAATAGAGCCAGTGAAGAAGCTATCAAGCTCACAGTATTCCCATTCTCGCTGACTAATAAAACTCTTCAATGGTATCAAGCTCTAAAGTTAGATAGTATCACTAGCTGGGGAAGATTTATTATAGATATTCATCAATAAATTTCATCCCCAGCTATCAAAAACAAGCTTGGAAGCTAGATTGTAGCTTTTCAGTAAGCTACAAATGAATCATTACCCACTGCTTGGGAGAGCTTCCAAGATCTGCCTAGATAATGCCCACTCCACTACTTGAAAGATTGGTAACAAGTGGAGATTTTCTGTCATGAGTGTTCCATTAAAATTCAAGTATTGATAGATGCAGCTTGTGGAGGAGCTTTGCAAAGCAAGTCTAGAGGAAACTTATGAGCACATTGACCTTCTAGCCTCAAATCACCAACCACCTGTGAGTAAAAGAGAAGTGAAGAGGGGTCTATATAATGTAGGCACTCTAGATGCAATTATGGCTCAAAACCAGTCTTAACACAACAATGTCTAATCTAAACAAGTAGTTTGAGGGACCCCAAGCTACTTCTTATGTTGTAGATGGAGAATCACCATCAGTTACTTATCCTCCATGCTCTCTTTGTTCCATTGTGCATGAATTGGGAATTTGCCCTCATCTTCAACTAGAGGAGTTGGTTCACATTAATCATATTGGGCAATTGGATGGGCTATGAATCTTTCAACTGAACACATATCAACAGAAGAATAGAAATCATCTAGGTTTCTCTTAGAGTGACAATGGCAGTACTGTGAATCTTCTCACTCAACAGCCTAAGTAGACATATCAACCTCTTCACATAAAGCATAATCAATAAGTTGAGACAACACAATCAAATCTCACAATGGAATCTTTAAGACGACTTGTCAAAGAAATGACAACCACCTTTAAGACATTCATGGAAGAAACTAGAACTTTTATGGGTGAGCCTAAAGCAATATTCAAGAATCAAGGGGCATCCTTCCAAAGATTAGAAGCTCAAATTGGCCAAGTTGCACAACAGATAGTAGAGAGACCTTTTGGTGCTTTTCCTAGTTCAATAGTCCCCAATCTTGGATATATAGCTAAGTTGAAGGCAACTACTACCAAGAATGGCAAGGTCATAGAGCCTAATGTTAACCAAAGGGCCAATAGGAATGCAGATTTTGAGAAAGATGATAAATTTCACAAAGAAGACGAGGTAAGAGAGAAAGAGGCAAGGGAATCTAAGCCCAAAACAGAAGAGAAACCTAAGAGAGTCCCAAGAGAAGGAGAAAGAAGGAAGATGGCAGAGAAAAATACAACACTCCTAGGCCTGGTGCAAGACTTCATTTTCCCATAGGTTTATAAAGAAGCCAAAACAAAGACTTTGCTCAGTTTTTAGAGGTATTCAAGAAGTTGAGTGTCAATGTTCCTTTTCTAAAAGCTATAACAAAGATGACAACTATTCACAGTTCTTGAAAGAGCTTCTCACTAGAAAGAGGAAGCTAGAAGATGCAGATAAAATCTTATTGAATGAAGAGTGCAGTGTCATTATTCGGAAAAACCTTCCAATAAAAATGAAAGACTATGGAAGCTTCACAGTGCCCTGCAATATTAGCAACATTAATGCGGGGCAAGCACTATGTGACTTGGGGGCCAGCATCAACTTGATGCCTCTTTCCCTATTTAGAAAGCTAGGTATCAAAGAGGTCGAGCCTACTATAATGACCCTAAAGCTTGCAGATCTCTCTCTCAAACATCCATATAGGGTAATAGAAAATGTGCTTGTCAAAGTTGGTAAGTTCATCTTCCTTGTGAACTTTGTTGTGTTAGATATAGAGGAGGACACTATCCCCTCATACTTGGGAGATCTTTCTTGACCATTAGGAAAGCTATTATTGATATGGATACTGGAGAATTGAGGTTAAGAGTTAATGGGGACCATGCTACTTTCAAGATTTTGAGAACCTCAACCCTCCTTACAAGAAGCCTGAAACTAGTGAAGAAATAGTATAAGTCAAGGTTGTAAAACAAGTTCAGCCTCAAGTTCCAATGAAAATCATTTTCCTACTATGGAAAAGAAGAAAAAGAAGGCCAAAGAGAAGGATATTCCAAAGTGGTGTTGTTTGGGACGCCCAAAGTGCATAGAGAAAATTTTGAAGATTATTGGGAACCCAAGCAAAGCTAGAAAAGGAGTTGGGAAGTCCATAAGCTCTCCCTACAGTCCTCCAGATGTACATAAGGAATTAGAGACAGTTAGGATGATGACTATAAACTTAATGCTTCTTGGGAGGCAACCCAAGTTCTTTTCTTTTGTTTCATTTTATTTAATTTGAATTTTATTTAGTATGATAGTTAAAATTGAATCAGTTGCCAATTAGATGCTTATTTGAGTGTTATTTTGTTGTTGCAAGTCTTAAAGAGTTGGGGATGCATTGAGTGGAAAGATATCTCGATTAGTTGTAGGAAAAGTGGCTGCAGTAACCACCACCTCCAGAGCAAGATTAGGGAAGTTTCTCTTCTTTTCTTTTATTTTTTGTATATGTTTTCATTGCACATTAAACACATTGTGTCTCAAAGTTTGGGGGTGTAGAACAGCTACTACTGATGGTAGCTTTATTTATGCTTTTATAGTACACATTGTTTAGTTGCCTAGTTAGTTTAACTTTAAGTTTTCTTTAAAAAAGAAAAATTCTTGCTGTGATTTTCTAGATCCCAATGATGCAAACTAAACAATATGACTTCATGATGATGAGTTGAGTGTCTGACTGTTTTGAAATTATTAATCCTATGATTATGGATTCAACTGTGAACTATACTTATAGTTCTCTCTGTAGATTTTGGATGATTAGTGAAGAGATTATCTAGGCTTTTATTGTGATTTTGAACTCTCTCTGTGCATATCTATTGATATATCCCTTGCTAACCGTTAGAGCCTAGCCTTTGATTGCATATAACCCATGATGAACCATGATTTTCCTTGATTTTATGCCTTCATGGATTGTTGTTCTTTGGGATACATGAAAGGTGAAAAGAGGGAAGGAGAGTGAATACAATAGGTGAGAATGAATTAGCTTTTTTCTTGTCTGGAATGCATTTAGTGAATCCATTGCTCAATGATCGTGTGTAGTTAGAAATGATTTAGGCCATTGTTCTCAATTTTGAGCCTTATTGAATTTTTTTTTTTTTTTTTTTTTATCTTGAGAGATATCTTTAGTTTCCCACTTTGAGCCTAGCAAGTGCATGAATTGCATTTATCTTCTTCCTTTGAATTACATGAACACATATATTTATCTTGAGAAGTTATAAGGTGGAAGCAAAATGGGGCAATGACCAAAGTTCAATGTGAATGTGATAAGAAAGTAGCTAGTTAAGGTGGAAAAATGTTCAAATGAAGCTGCAAGTGATAAAAGTGAGCTATTAAGTGAACCTTAGCAAACAATAGTAAAGGATGAATTTGCATGGAAAGTGGAATGCCTCGTCTTCAATTTGAGTGGAACCCCTTTCATTTACACTAGCTTGACATTACAAGCTTAGAAAGCCTTTTTTATTTGACTTGCGTGATTTACTGAGCTTTGGAATCCTAGGTGTCATTACTTATAAGATTAGGCGAGTGTCTGAGTGAATTGAGTGACATGATGCTTTCCTTGAGTACAAACACATGAGTAGAGTGTTCACTCGTGCACCTTAAATAGATCTTTGGGGAATATTGATTTGCAGAGGTATTAACTGATTAATTGAGCCTAATTGCTTCATTCTGACCCCTAACCTTATTAAATCCTAGAGATCGTCATGATACGTCTATTGAGACAAGAGGAGAACCACTTTGTTGCACTATATTTTGAATGATTTTGATTCAGTTGAATTCATTACACATGTTGTCTTCCTACTTGATTCATTGTCTTTAGTTGTATTTGCTTCTTGAGGATTATAAATCACAGTATATTATCCTTGCAGAGTGTTTTAGTTGCTTTCTTAGATAGTGTCTTTGCATGAGGACAAGCAAAACTCAAGTTTCAAGGTGTGTTAACTCTATGAAAGTAGAGTTAATCTAGCTATTTTTACACTTGGTGCTGTGAGTTTTCATAGTAATTTTAGTAGTTTCGTTAGGAATTCTAGCTATTTTATAAGGTTAGCTGTGTGTGAGTGCTTCATTGTTTGAAAAAGAGATTATGCACTAATTAGAATAGTTTCAATGACTTTGTGTAGGTGCACGCACGTTTGGAAGTCCAACACGTAGCACTAAAGGTTCAAAATGTATTTATTCTCTTAAAAATATGACTCTTCTCATAATATTTCTAATGTTTGTATTTATCAAGAAGTATTTATTTATTTATTTTTAAACTATTCAACCACAACGTACTTGAATAAGTACATTTTGAACCAAACTAAAACACCTCTTTTCAAATAGTAAAATTAATTATTCTTAACATTTCAAACTAACAATATATCTCAACAAGTACTAACATGTATGCGTGTAAGTCAGTTCACTTTGGTGCAGTTTGGGTAAAAACACACCAAACCAACATAGGCAATTTCAAAAATATTCAAACTAACATTGCTTAGGCAATTTAAGAGTTGAGGCAGTTTAGTGTAGTTTGAAAGCGGTTTGAAACCACCTATTTGTGACGATTTGAGCAAACAAAGACCCATATAGCATACCCAATTAAAAGCAAATATTAGCAGTAGAAAATTTACTAAACAATTCACCAAGAGTTCTAACAAAGATCACATAGCAATTCCTAATTTCTACAAATGAGCTTTACATTTAGATCCCTCTACCTAAGTAAAAAATTCCGAACTGCATACCCACGTAACAATGAAGACAAACATCTATCGTTGCTTAAATTAAATACCAAGTAATTTTTGGGAGAAAAGACAGTGTAGTATCTTGATAAATTTTGTAATTATTTTATTTATATATATATATAACATAGATTGTCTTTTCGGTTTAGTTCCTAGTAGTATGGTTGTTTTGAAACCACCAATAACCAAACTGAATTGTTGGTTTGGCAACATTGAAAACACCTAAGGTTATGTTAGTTCAGTTTCAGTTCAGTTTAGTACAGTCTAGTGTAGTTTGCTTACACCTCTATTAACATGGTCACATTTATTTTAAGTTTATTAGCTATGGCAAATGAAGAAATGGTACAAACTTTATTCAAGGATTAGATAACTCTTAAGATATTTTATTTTGTAATATTAACTTCACATTGTATGAAATATTGCTTTTACGTAATAGGCTTCTTTTAATAGTGACATCATACTAAAAGAAAAAACACTTCCTGCAATTAAACTAGGTAAAAAGAAATACAAGCTAGAACATAAAAAACTCTAACCAGCAATTGAGCAAAATGACAATAACCAAAATGAGTGGAACAATCTAGAGTGCATAAGTGAAAAAAAAAAAAAAAATTAACCAAAATAAAACAAACATAGATGACACAACAAAATGTGCATAAACACAACAATATATATATACACACAAGCCAAAGCAACCAAACACGATGAAGTGGAGGAAGGAGAGAAAAAGATGAAATCAATGGAGAAATAGAGGACATCAGTGGAGAAGAAATGAGGAAGCCTTACCATGATTCTAATATATGGCCAAATTTTAGCGAACGATTTAGCAACTAGTTTAATGATATATTCGGTTATGGAGGGAGAGTTTGATTTCCGCTCCAATTAGCAACCAAAATGTTATTCAATTGCTAAGTTGCCACAAGCAATAAATGCTGATTTAATCCAATCGAATAGAATTTAATTGAAATTAAAACTTGTGAGGTCAGGTCTGGGCGTTCAACTTAGCAACCAAATTGAGAATTGGTCACTAACACAATTATTACTAACATATGTGGCATTACAAGTTCCAATACCACATTAGCAATTAGTGTATATTCGTCCCCAATACATTATTAACCCGTTGCTAAGAAATTGCTAGTCAAAGACAATTCTCATTCTTGACAAATTTAAATTCAGTGACCAACCATATCAGTTGCTAAAAGTGATAATATTTTGACACTTCTTTCAAATTTGATTTAACTTTTCATATCAAGGAAAGAGTTTTGCTATCAAACTAATTATTGGTCACTAGGTCGAACTTGATGTTTCATCTATCTCATAGCAGTAACAAATTTATCTCACAATGTTTTGTCCAGCATGTATAACTTTGATTAATTCCATTACAAATCAAATAACCTTCCAACTCTTCTAAGCTTACACATCTTGTGTAGCAACAATTAAGACAAGGACATACAAGATATTTTAGGTCATTTGCATTTTCAATTGCAAACCTAATAAACTTCTTCACTCCATTCTCATATTCATTAAACAAACAAATGGTAGACATCCACCTTCAATCTATACTTCTCAATATGTAGCAATTTCATCATTTAAGTAAACACTTACAAAACACATACTCATAACTCAAATCTTATACATAACCATGTAACAACATATATACCCATATCTAAAGCTTAACATGTAACAAGGAGAATCACATATCATCATCATCACAATCACACACACACACACACACACACACACACACACACACACATATATCCTTAAGATTGGGAAAAGAAAGTTTTTAGCACATATCTTCACAAGTGTCCTTTCTTCCTATAATGAACGAATGGATTGACTAACCACATATACACCATCTTCACATAACTAAATAAGATTTTAGCACATATCTACCATCTTATTTATATTCTGTGTGTTTCAACACTTACTCAACAAAAAAAATTAACCACACGAGAACACATATGCACAACTAACCATTTAATCACATACCCAAAGCATCTACACCAAAATACATGCCCAAAATATAATTGGAACCTAAAATGGCTGAGAATACAAAATATTCATAAATCCACATGAGAAATTCATAAACACAACATGCATCAAACATCATAGATAGGAAAGAATTAGTTTAAACGAGAAAACCCCCTTTTCCCCCGTGACACTGACCTCGTGGACAATTACCCCATGACACTTCAAGTTTCCCAAATTAAACCCTGACACTTCAAATGTTTCCTATATCGAACCCTCTGTCCACATCTGTCACCGCCCACTAACGGTTTTGGCCTACGTGGCACATTCAGTGTTGACGTGGCCGTTAATGGGTGATGTGGGAAATAGAGAGCGGGTGATGTGGCAGAGCTACTCCAAACGCAGCCAAGCGGTGTCGTTTTGCCATGCCCTGTTTGTTTAATCAAGTACTTTGATTTGAAAGCAACGACAGAAATGAAAGACGCCCACATCGTTGAAATCCCAATAGACGAAAAGCACCAACAAAAGATCTTCTCTGCAATAACTAAGATCACTGAAGCAATTGAGGATCACCCATTAATGGAAATCTCTGAAATCCCTGGTCACCTCTTGCTCCTCAAGCTCTAGCAGAGAGAAGAGGACCTTTTCTCTCTCCGAATTGTTCAGAGAGAATCCATAATGGACTCCATCAGATAAGAAATTTTCTAACTTTGCTCCTTCTTCTTCATCTTCTATGGATTTTTATTAACTTTACTCTTCACATCTTCCGTGAATTCCGAAGACAATGCTTGCAAGAAATGGTGGATCCCTTCTCTTGTTTCCTTCTCAACCTCGCTTGTGTTTTGCATTTTCGGTTCAGGTTAAGCTTCACGGTTATTGGAAGGTCTCGAGGCAATTGCAGAGGGAGAAGAATGATAACAGAGCACTAACAAGGTGCATTCAAGAGTTGAGGATGAAAGGAGCAAGCTTTGATTTGTCTAAGGAACCACATAGTGGGAAGAGCCACTCTTTTTCAAACTCAAAACTCGGAGCTAAGTGAGAGCTATTAAAGGTTCGAAAGAGCCACAGAGATCGAGATTCTCAAGGATGAGTTGCGAAACTTGGTTCTGGAAGCACAAGACACCAAACCAGGTACAAAGGTCAGTGCTGGAATTCCAAGTCGAGAGCTTTCCGTGTGTATCCAAAGCAGATTTGAAAGCCAAGAGAGCTTGTAAATCTAGATTTTCATAGCCATGAGAGAGAAGAAGTAAGTGGAAAATCAAAGAGAAGAAGCTCAGGGGAAGAAGAAAATGAGAAGGTGCCACCATTGTTGTAGCTCTACAGAGGAAGAGGACGAAGTGGTAAGGTAAGCAGTGGAGTGAGCAAGGTGGTTGATAGAAACGTGGCCACCAATGCTGCTAATGGAGGCGTTGCTGCCAGCACTGCCAATGGGGATGTTGCTGCCAAAGGAAATATTCCTGCCAAGTGGAGAAGAGACCCACTTGAAGTGCCACTCGGTCCCATGACAAGAGCTAGGGCAAAGAGGTTCAAGGAAGCACTAAATGGGCTAGTGCAATAGGCCTTAGAGCAAGCTAGTTCGTGGAGGCCCATGGAGCAAGATCAACTGAGAATAGTCAACATGTTTCACACCCAAAATTGGCCAGCAAACTAATTAGGAAATTATAGGGCTGATTGCATTAGGATTAGTTATTTGATTTAGTTTCCTAATTCTAGAAGCAAGCTGATTTGATTAGATTACTTTTATTTTATTTCTTTTTTGTTTTGAACAAGTTTCCTATTTTTGTAATGCCTTTAAATAGGCCTCTTTGAGTCAATAATATGCAGATTATGAGTTTTGATTAAATTGTGAGATTGCATATTCTCCTTAGTTCTTTGAGAGCTATTCGACTTATCAATCAAGTTTCCACCCTTGATTGTGGCGTCTTCACTATACCAAGGTTCACACCTTAATATAGGTGCTGGGTTGCAGTTCTTCCATACAAACCTGAATTAGAAACGATTCTTAAACTAATTTCGTTATGGGTTTCGTTACAATGTTGGTAGAGTTCGTATCAATTGGTATCAGAGACTGCTTCTAGTCTTAGGTTTGGTTATCTTTAATTTGCTTTTCTTTGAGTTTATTTCAATTCTAAACTTCTTCTTCATTCGAAAATCTGATAAAAAAAAGGACAACAAAATAAAATATAAACAGCAAAGGGGAGAACGTGTTCTTGGTTGCCCATATTCAAAAAAAAAAAATGAAAAAAAAAATAGTCTATATATATATTCCAGAATTCAGATTTGGGTATTGCGAAATTAATATCCAGATGTGGTTATTTGAATTATGAATTCTTGAGTCCAAAATTCAGATTTGGGTGTGCAGAATATATTTTCCAGATTTGATTTGAATTTCTGCATCCTTGTTTTCCAGAAATTCAGATTCGGTGTGTGCAGAATATATTTTCCAGATTTGATTTGAATTTTGCGTCCTTGTTTTCTAGAAATTCAGATTTGGTGTGTGAAGAATTATTTTTCCAGATTTGGCCACTTAATTCGTGCACCTTTGTTTCAGAAATTCATATTTGTTTGGTCTTGTTTCGGGTGTGAAATTGTGCCCAGAAAAATTCTGTTCATGGTTAATTAGCTTGATAAGAACTCTTGAGAGAATTAAGAGTGGAAAAAGGCAAGAGTGATATATATTCTAGAGAGCAAAAGCCAAATTATTCTCCTTGTAAACACGGGTGAAATTAGAGTGTCAATCTTTGAGAGGAAACACGTGAGTTGTGTGAAGTGAGGATTTTATTTTACTAACATTTCTTCTTGCAGCAAGCATGTCTCATGAAAGTGCTTCAGTAGGTGCAAGGGTGTTGTAGATCACAACCAATGATGGAGGCAATGACAAGAGAGGTGAGGAGAATTATGAGAGCGGAGCTGGAAGCCTTACATGACAGAAAAGAACATGCACGCAAGGAGCCACCTCGCGTGCCTAGAGGAGGACAAGCTCCACTAAGGGGAGTAAGAGCTGAACCCGAGGAGTATGAAGGGGAAGGCTTTGATGATGAAGATAATCGGGGTTCAACCATTGACCCTAGGAGGTATGGTGGACGATTCAGAGGATTTAGAGAACTCATTCATGAAGATGCCCTACCCATTAAGCAGCTTGAGGGAGTTGGTGGTGAGAGGCAACCTAAACACTTCCAAACTAGATGCCATGTGAACGAAAAAGTATGTAGCATGATTATTGATGGTGAGAAGAATGCTAACTTTGCTAGTACTTTAATGGTTGGGAAGCTAAGTTTACCCACCTTAAAGCACCCTAAACCTTATAGGTTGAAGTGGCTGGAAGGCAGTGGAGATATATGAGTAACAAAGCAAGTGTCAGTTGCATTCTCCATTGGCAACTATAAGGATGAAGTGCCTTGTGATGTGGCACCAATGTATGATTGTCACTTACTCTTGGGGCATCCTTGGGAGGTTGGAAGAAAGGGTACTCATGATAAAAAGAATAGATACATTCTTTCCATGAATGACGAAAAAATTAAGTTAGTTTCTCTCAAACTAGAAGAGGCACTTGAAGATCAAAAGAGAATTCAAAGGCAAAATTCTGAAAGAATAGTGAATGAGAGTGCAAAAGAAAATGAGGCAACTTTTGAAAGAAAATAGTGATAAAAATGGAAGTGAGAGTCCAAAAGAAAAGAATAGAGTGATTGAATGTGAGAATTGTGAGAAAAGTGAGGAGAAAAAGAATGAGGAGGAAAAAGAAATAGAGAGAAAATTTGAGAGAAAAGAAATTAAATATGAGTTTGAAAAAGAAGTGAGTGTAATTAAGAAAAATGAGAGTGAAGAATGTGGCCAGAAATGCAAAAATGAGAGAGTGCTTGAGATAAAAGAAAAATTCTTGCATGAGTGTACAGAAAAAGTGAGGATAAGAGTGTGAGTTTTTCTCATGATTGCATCGCCTAACTCTTGTTCTAGTGATGTTTCTTTCTTGCAGAATTTTCATAGAGATTTCTCAAAGGAATTGCCTAGTGGATCATCATGTGTTATAAAGGTGAAAACTCCAAAGGATCCTAGAGGTAAATCTAAATTGATTGAGGAATTTGAATATTTGTTTGAGTATGATCCTAATATTGTCATTATGATTGATGTTTGTGGTGGATTACCTCATAAAAACTTCTACATAGGTGATTTTATTCTACTCTCTAGTAGTAGAGCAAAATCTTTAGGACTTGAGCATGCTAATACATTGTATGAGGATCATGTTACTTGTTCTAACATGTTGAATGCAATTGGAACTGCTGAACATAAATCTATCAATACACATGTTAATTCCTTGATTTGGGAGCTTGAAACTCATATGCATGAAGATCACATGTGTAGATCCTATTGTTAGGAAAAGGAGTGATGAATTTTTCTTATCGTGTTCTATTAATTCTTTGCTACACTTTAAGGATAATATGGTTCTTAATTCTTCATGTTAAAGGAAAGTATCAATCCTTAATGCAAATAAGTTGGGACTTGACTACTGTGCTTCTATGTCTTTCTTGCATGATTTTAAAAGTCGTTTCATTATTGATTCAATATCACCAAGGACTGTACCTGTCATTGCACTTGATTTGAATTCATTGGAATTTGATTTCATTAAAGCTTCAAGTACTGTTAAGTTGAACTATTTTCGTGTCTTCAATGGACGTGGAATTACATTGGACAAGCTTGAAAAACATGATAGTCTTTTCTTAAAAGGAAATCAATTATGTGTGATTCTTAGTTTCTTTTGTGCATTTTTGTGTAATTTTGCTATTGAATATTTTGGAGATTCTTTGGTCTATAATGGGAATTTCATTGAACATCTTGAGCATTTGCAAAATGTGTTAATTGATTTGAGAAAAAGAAATTTGAAGAAATGGCATGAGAAGTGGCTTGAATTCATGGAGCCCTTGCTATATGTTATCAAATGCAAGCATGAAAAAGAACATACAGGTGTTGAAAATCTTCCTTTAAGGTACATTCTTATTCCTATTTTATGTGAGGTGTCATTGGAATGTAAGTCCAATAGAAGATTACATGCAGATCTTGATTTTCAGAAAATGCCCAATGCTTGTTTGGCAAATGTTTTTATGCAAATCCATAAACATGTGAAATTTTGGAAACATCAATTCTGTGAGGCCAAAATGATTAAGCTGAATAATGTGCATGAGAGAGTTTTTAATGCTTTCAAGGAGCTTTCTAATGCATCACTGTTGTGTTTGCTACTACATAGAGAATTTAAGTGTGATAAATTTATTCATTCTAAAACTTCATATTCTCTTTTTGCAAGTGTGTGTGGTGATGCAAGTATTCATAAGAGTGCTCATGTTTATGACACTATGAATCCTAATTTGGTTTATATTCCTTCAATAAGGGGTACTTCTAATCCAATTTGCGATGAAGAGTTGTTAGAATATAAGTACTTTAGAGAGTCTTGTGTTCTTAGCAATCCTTGTAACATGTTTAGTACTTGCTTGGGAATTGAGTTTTCAAAGTTCTTTGAGCATTTTACTTCCTTACTTGAAGAAGACAACAAGTTTGTGCTTGAAAATTCTTTGTGTGATTGGGAAGAACATATCATAGGATCAGTAGATTTTATCATTCCTAGGATGACATGGTTTGGTGATTCTATGTCATATACAGTGCAATTTAAATGGCATATAAATAGAAAAGTATTTGTGTTGGTGATACGAACCCTGCCAACATTGTGACGAAACCCATAACGAAATTAGTTTAAGGATCGTTTCTAATTCAGGTTTGTATGGAAGAACCGCAACCCAGCACCTATATTAAGGTGTGAACCTTGGTATAGTGAAGACGCCACAATCAAGGGTGGAAACTTGATTGATAAGTCGAATAGCTCTCAAAGAACTAAGGAGAATATGCAATCTCACAATTTAATCAAAACGCATAATCTGTGTATTATTGACTCAAAGAGGCCTATTTAAAGGCATTACAAAAATGGGAAACTTGTTCAAAACAAAAAGGAAATAAACTAAAAGTAATCTAATCAAATCAGCTTGCTTCTAGAATTAGGAAACTAAATCAAATAACTAATCCTAATGCAATCAGCCCTATAATTTCCTAATTAGTTTGCTGGCCAATTTTGGGTGTGAAGCATGTTGACTATTCTCGGTTGATCTTGCTCCATGGGCCTCCACGAACTAGCTTGCTCTAAGGCCTCTTGCACCAGCCCATTTAGTGCTTCCTTGAACCTCTTTGCCCTAGCTCTTGTCATGGGACCGAGTGGCACTTCAAGTGGGTCTCTTCTCCACTTCGCGGGAACATTTCCTTTGGCAACAACGTCCCCATTGGTAGTGCTGGCAGCAATGCCTCCATTGGTAGCATTGGTGGTCACGTTTCCATCATTCCCCTTTTCTTGAAAAGGATTTGTCCTCAAATCTGTAAAGTATACATAAAAAAAGGAATATATATTAGAAACAAGAGTTACATTACCCAAATTGTACTTACCTTGAATCTCTAATATATCAACTTCAGTATTGATATATTCAAAAACTTGGATCAAATCTTCTTCTCTTGTTTTCAGCTGAAATCTTGTTGGAAACATATGTATCTTCTTTCTCTTGTGTAATAATCCTCCAGGGTCAAATATTATGCTTTGGATAGCATTGTGTTGAACTTTCTCATGCAATTTTACTACAAAGAAAACTTTCAATTTCCCACTTAAGCTAGTATACTTATCAACATGTGATAGTAATTGATTCATGTGGGTTAATGAATTATAACTAATGTGAAATAACAACATATTAGTATCCAACTGATGGAAACGTGGCCACCAATGCTGCCAATGGAGGCATTGCTGCCAGCACTGCTAATGGGGACGTTGCTGCCAAAGGAAATGTTCCCACCAAGTGGAGAAGAGACCCACTTGAAGTGTCACTCGGTCCCATGACAAGAGCTAGGGCAAAGAGGTTCAAGGAAGCACTAAATGGGCTAGTGCAAGAGGCCTTAGAGCAAGCTAGTTTGTGGAAGCCCATGGAGCAAGATCAACTAAGAATAGTCAACATGCTTCACACCCAAAATTGGCCAGCAAACTAATTAGGAAATTATAGGACTGATTGTATTTGATTGGGAAATTATAGGGCTGATTGCATTAGGATTAGTTATTTGATTTAGTTTCCTAATTCTAGAAGCAAGCTGATTTGATTAGATTACTTTATTTTATTTCCTTTTTGCTTTGAACAAGTTTCCTATTTTTGTAATGCCTTTAAATAGGCCTTTTTGAGTCAATAATATGCAGATTATGCGTTTTGATTAAATTGTGAGATTGCATATTCTCCTTAATTCTTTGAAAGCTATTCGACTTATCAATCAAGTTTCCACCCTTGATTGTGGCGTCTTCACTATACCAAGGTTCACACCTCAATATAGGTGATGGGTTGCGGTTCTTCCATACAAACCTGAATTAGAAATGATCCTTGAACTAATTTCGTTATAGGTTTCGTCACAATGTTGGCGGGGTTTGTATCAGTGGTGTTTGTGTAGGGAAAGACAGGTGGAGTAGCTGAAAAGTGAGGAGTGTTAATTCTATAATTAATAAGGAAATGCGAGGACTTAATGGTAATATCGGTGGAATAATCTCAAAGTACTGGTGGCCACATCAGATGAGTATTATGTGGGACGTCACCCATTAAGGGCCACGTCAGCGCTTAACGTGCCACGTAGGCGAAAACCGTTAATAGGCGGTGATGGAGGTGAACGGAGGGTTTGATTTGGGAAACGTTTGAAGTCTTAGGGTTTAAATTAGAAAATTTAAAGTGTCAGGGAATACTTGTCTATGAGGTTAGTGTGAGGGGGGTAAAATGGGGTTTTCTCTAGTTTAAACTCACTAAGAGCAACGTGTGACTGAAGACAGTGCAACCCAAACCAAACAAAATGACGATAGCAGGGGTGAAAAGAATAGATGTAGGTGACCAAATTAGCAATAGAGAGAGGAAAGAGAACAATGAATGGATTTAGAGTCTCGAATATGCGAACTTGAATAGGAAGAATGGTTATATGAGAAGAAATGGACTTTGCAATAGATCTAAGTTTTTTTGAAATGTGTAGTATATCTTTGACATTGATTTAGTTTGGAAGGGCTGTCTATTAAGTAATATAGACAACAATTCTTTGGGGGATTGCTATATATTGACTTTAAATATCACGACATGCTTCTCCACCTCACCTATTATAGCACATATACTCTAAGTATTGTAAAATATGAACTATTTGAAATTTTTTGTGGCATAGTGATTTCTCTTAACAAGATCAAATATTTGAACTCACTACATTAGTTACACTTTTTTCATACTACCTACAATCACCAATATATTATTGTACTTAATTTAATCTAAGGTTTAACAAAGCTCACATACATTACACTATCTCAAATAGTGAAATTCATGAATATACTTAATTTTATCTAAGATTTAACTAAATTCACATACATTACACTTTGACAAAATCCATTCCAAAATATTTCTCATAGTTTGTCCCACAACATTCTATTGGCTAAGAAAATAATAAAATAATAATACAAACATTAAATGTACATTATTTTATTATTGTTTGACTAATAGAATGCTTTGGGATAGAGTATATGGTACAATTTTGGGTTAGTAGATTTTCATCATATTACAATATAAGGATCAAATAGTGAAATTCATGAGAAGTAGAGTTGACGTAATGGTTGTTGCCTCCTAGCAAGACTCTTGTTAGTATTCTCACCAAGGATTGATCCCCTCTAGGACCAGATTTAAGGTCTTGAGTAATATATCCCACTCCCTCTCCTATCTACAACAACAACAATAATAACAATAAGCCTTGTCCACTAGGTAAGGTTGATTACATAGATTGCATGATGTATTGGACTCTATCAAAAATTAAATTTTCAAGAATATTATTAATCATGAGATCCCTTTTCATAACTTTTTTCAATATTATTTTAGGTCTCTATATGCACCTTTTCACAAGGCTAAAGATCATATGATCAAATTTTTTCATTGATATCTCTATAATAGCTTTCTTTGCATATATTCAAACAATTTTAATCAATTTTTTTTTCATCATTTTCTCCTCAATAGGTGCCACCTCAATATCTCCAATCCAATCATTTAATATTATGCTATTTCTTATGCCACCCCAATATCTGTTTTGTCATGTCATTAGAAGGAAAAAAGAGTTAAATTTCATTTGAACTTTTAAAAAATTGAGGTTCCAATATTAAATTCCTATTTTTTATATCTTTGAGACAAAATGTAGCTCTATCTGTCTGATAAATGAAAGATAACCAAATGCTGCACACTTCACGCTCCTATTTTATATTTCCAGCGATGGATTACACAATTTTGATTGGGCAAACCATTTGAAATATTCATTGGCAAGGCATCTAATCTGGGAAATGCTAAATGTGCAGTCATTTATGTATAGTTCTGTGTACATTTCTCTATTTATTAATATTTGCAAGGGTAAAATTATAAGAGAAAAATAATTGAAATAAAAGAAAAATAAGAGATATGCATAAGAAAAAATTGGTGTAAAAGTGAGCGTAGAGAAATAAGTTTACACACAGCATATCTCATCTAAAATATTTACGGTTGAAATCAATCAAAAGTAATAAAAAGAAAGGAAATAAAAAAAATTAAAAAAAAAAAACGCAAAACTTGTTTTCCCTTCAACGTTTGAGCCAATTATTGTCAGAAATCATTATCATTCTCACCGTCATATATAATCATTTTTGTCTGCCACTGCCACTGCCTCCGCATAAATTAAATATTCCTGCTGATATATTGCTCTATGTGAGAATATATATATACACACACAAGGGCCTTCACCCCTTGCTCTAAAAAAGTCAGCAAAAATCAAGAGTATTCCCATATACTAATTGTCAATTAAGTCTGCAAGTTCAATTTTTTTTCTTTTTTTTGTTTACAAGTATTCTCATATCTTATTAGGTGAAACTAATTTCTTTTAAGTGAAATAATTACTATTACATTCCCTTACCAACATGTTGTCTTGTAGGTTTGAATTTTTTTTATTTTATGAAGAGACATCAACTACTAAACTCAATGTATTTACTAAATACATCACACCTTCTTCCATATTTGGTGTTATTGAAAGCTAAAGTCAAATTAATGTATATCGAGTAGAGCTATCATTTGGAATATGAATCAAAATTTTAGAGGTTTTGATCGTGAGACACATTTTATCAAAATTCCATTGAAGAGTGTGCTAAAAGTTGGGGGTTTCTGTTGAACCACATTACCCACTAGTGCACTGATGATGAAATTTGCATATTTTATGATAGATATGCTATAATAAAAGTTCAAAAGGTTGGAAATCTATTAATACAGAGAAATCGGTTTCTTTGTCCTCCTACAACAAGACACACCATGTACCCTAAAGTTGATTCAATATTGTGAAATCCATGAAAACGAGCCTTCAAATTTATATGCATATACTCCAGCCACAGATTAATGGCCAACCAGATCATTTCCATTGCATGTATAACAACAGGTTATGGTTAAGTAACATTTTTCTGAATTTATTAAAGGGGAAAGCAAAGAGTTTCTTTCTTTCTTTCTTTTTTTCTTAAGAAAAAGAATTGAGGTCAAACTCAGCATTATCATCTGTAAGACCTCAAGTTAATTTGGACCACAAGGTCAGGTTAATTAATTATTAATTAGCGTCATATGGGTCTTGTACTGAACATAAGATTGAGAATGAAAGAGCATTATTGAAGGGACAGAGAGAGAAGGAGAGGTCACTTGGCGTTGCTTTTTACTTTCATTAACTTTGCCTCTAATAAGAGATTAATATGGAGAAGATGAAGATTGTAAACAACATAAAAGAAAGCGATGACACCTGTGATTAAGGAGAGCTAAGTAGAGAAGAGATCAGAATTATTGTAAATCAAAAAAATAATACAATCAATATAATTACTAGTATAACATATTATATATCAATGATACATAAATTAATTCACACAATGGTACTAATACAATCAAACAGAGTTGCTAAGTGTCACCTCAACCTTTTTCCCAGAAATTTAGAAGACTGCACGCATGAGATTCTAGCTAGAGCACAAAGGAGATAATAGTTTAATGCAATAGCATAACTTTCACAAATAAAAACTCTTAACACTCTCATTTCTTAAAATCATACTCGTCTCCTTCCCTCAACACTTAAATTAATATTAAAAACTCATTTTTATCCTATTTATAAAATAAAATAAAATTACTAATAGAACATATTATAAGTCATTCATTAAATTAGATGATACATCGGATTGATTTGTGTAATGGTGCATCAAGGACCACATTAACGTATGCATTGAGCAGAAAGTCCAGTTTTGCAGGGAGGAGTCAACATCCACAGTTAGCGACACAAAATTATTAGATAAAAGGCTTGCAAAAGTTTCAATCACATGTTATTATGAAATGAAACCCTAGCTAGTTAGTAGTTAGTTCAAGTTACCTCCCGTTTACTCAAACAGCCAGCTACATAAACTCCAATGGACACTAGGGTTTTTACTTTTTGGCCAGTCCAACCTTAAAAGCAGAAAACTGGCCGCTACTGGCTACTGCTACTGTTTCCAGACTCACCTCATTAAAAATTAGAACTAACTCATCAATCGCCTCTCAGAAAACCAATATAAAATTGCAAAGCAATTCTGACCTCTGTCAGTTACTTTTAGAAAAAAGATGAACCCATTAATTATTTTGTACTTGAGTCAGCCGGTCAAGGCGTCAGAGTGTGGCTAGCTCTTCAAAATATCCTTCAAAACACAGCGTCCTTCTGGAGAAGAGAGCTCTCTTCTGTAGACTTGCTCTAGAATCTCGAGAAGATAAACTGACCAGAAATAATAGAAGGGTATAAAATAGATAGAGAATAATATTAATATTAGTTATTTAAAAAAAAATTTATTCGATAGCAAAAACAGCCATCAATTTTTCTCGGAAAACTAATTGAAATAAAAAAAAATATATGCACAAAATAGAACTGTGTAGTGCAGTTGTTAACGTAAATCAACCCGAATGGTTTGATTAATCAATTGATGCACAACATCTGCACAAATCACTATCACTATATAGGACATCCTCTTAGGTACTGCAAAGAAATTGGATCCATGTACATATGGATTCAACCCCAAATTAACAGAGCCACACCAAGTTTCTGTGAGGAGCTAGAGCGAGTAGAATTAACCCAGAGTTGGGAAAATGAGGAGAAACATCAAAATGAAGGAAATAAAGTAATAATGAAAGATGAAAGTCAAAGGATTAGAACGAAAGTTCAATACACAGAGAAAACAAAAGTTCAATTAAGAAGAACAGCTGATCATCATCACCTGATTCTGGCTCATGATAAAGTAAATACAGAAAGGAAAAAGAAATTAAAAAGATAAGATTTCAACACTGAGATTGATCTGGTCATGCCCACCATGGTTTCTCATTGCACAGTATGGAGAACCCGTGAAACTCAGGATAGATAGCGCCAAGTGCTATAGAATATGTTGGAAACATCATTCATCGGCGTCTGGCGCTATCCCTCCTGAGCTTTACAGATTCTCCTCTACTATCTATTCTCTGTTTTCAAATTTGGTGCCATAATCTCAATTAAGCCACGACCAACTCAAGGGCTATTTATAGGAGAAGATAAGGTACAGTGCTGATGAAGAAATTATGGAGGGGCCAGAAGGGGAGAGTAAAAGCTAGTCACATGGTGATCAGGAAGGAAGAAGAGGTAGAGGGTGAGGGCCTGAGCTGGGAGAAGCCTATTTATAGGAGAAAACAGTAACGTGGTACTCTTTGAATTGTGTCCCTCTTTCTTTATTTCTCTCTCCGAGTACTGCAAAGAATTTATCCAAACTCTCCAAAATTTAAATGTGATTTTGAAATAAATTGCTGCGTTGAAATGGTAAAAATTAAATCAATAAGACTATTCTCAAAAGTATATATAAAAAAATGTTTCATCAAAAATATTTTAAAAAATAGAATGCATTGGTCCTCGTAATAATTAAAGTTTCAAGTTCACATTTAGTGTTTGAGTAAAATTATTTTTAATAAAATATTATAAAAAACCATTGTAAAAATAATATTTTGATAAAAAATTTTAGTTTATATTTAGGTTAATTTTACATTTTTAAATATGAAATTAATTCTAAGAGTTTAAATTTAAAAATTATAAAAAAATAATATTACATGTATATTTACATTTATATTTTATATTTTTAATTTTTTGTTTAAAATTTTACTTCAGAAATAATTAAAAGAAAATATATATAAAAGAAGTGTACATAGTGTAAATAATATTTTCTAAATTTTAACTTAAAATGCTTATACCTTATTGGTTAACTGATCTATTTGAAAACTTTGCAGCACGACGCCAGCAGGCAGCAGCTTAATTAGACTGAGTAAAAGTGAGCTTGTTGATAGTTTAGCTGCTTTGTGGGGATGGGACGGCTTCCTTTCTTTTTGGTATAAAAAACTCTTTGTGGCATGACCTTTTCAATGGCCATCTTTATATTTTTATTTTTTTAATACAAAGTACGTTTTTCTTAGTTTGTACGCTGCCGACTACGATATATTTGTTCAAAAAACGTGGAATACGGTAACGGGTATTAGGGGGCGTACCTCAAAATCAAAACTCTCACACCAAGGTAGCCTTAAATTTCTCCTCTGCGGTAACTTTGCCGGCAAGTTGCCTGTTAACTTTCAATATGGTTAAATTTTTGAGTTAAATCTAATTTTGGTAAGAATATTTTAAATTATTCTCAAATCACTCATTTAAATTTTAACTTTAAAATTAACTTTTTATATTTTAAAATTTTTATTAATTTTTTTATTTTAAATTTATCAAATTTATTTTTTAAAATATTTGTGTAATTTAAACTTTTAAAAAAATTAAAAAATTTAAGTAAAAAATTAAAATATAATAAATTAATTTAATAATAATTTAAAATACGAGAGATAAAATAATATTTAATCGTAAACTTTCAACTAGAAGAGTGGGCTAGTTTCACAAAGAGCTTAATTTTATATATCATTATTTTCTCATCAAATGTGTTCCTTGTTCAATTCGAATCCTGTTTTAGGAGTGTGAGAATTGCATATTAGTAATAACTTAAATAAGTATTTATAAATTTTACTTTTATATTATATTACTCAACGGATAATTTTATTAATTTTATCTATTCAAATGGTTAGCATGAGTATTTTTTAATTCTACTTGCATATTATAGCTTACCGTTTCTTGTTGCAAAAACAGAAAGGTTAACTATGCTCATGTTACTTTCATATCTGTCTCTGATAACACAATTTTTTGTGATATTTCTAATGAGAAAACATTTTGTCTCTTTTTTTATAACACTTGAAGTATTGTTTTTAAAATTTTTAGACCAATTCTATTACAATAAGGCAAGAAATATAACAGAAAATAAAATAAAAGATATTATCTTATTTTGAATAGAGGACATTATAACAGTTGATTTACATCTGTGATGCTTATCAAATATAAATTGCATCTAACGACACTCAAATTATTTAAAATTTAAGATATGTTATTACACATTTATATTTGTACATCCACTTTTTATTTATTTATTTTTTTTTATTTATAATTTTATCTTGTAAATAAATTAAAATCATAAAATGTATACTCAAATATATAGAAAGGAATGTGGAAACATCTTTTCCCCTTAAAATTTAAGGTCAAATCTAATAATAGTACTCAATAGTACCCTTTATTCCTTCTGATGCCATGACTCAAAAATAATCATTCTCATCACATGCCTAGTACATTTTTAATTACATCGTAATAGATCAATTGTATTGCAAATCCCAAGGGTTTTGTCTAATGAATAAAGACGCAAATGAATTTATTCAGGCTTAATAAGAACTTGGCACCAAAAAATAAGAAGCTTGCTAAGAATTTGCATTCTTAAACCAGCATTAAAAAAAAAAAAAAAAATCCTTAGAATACAAACGTAGAAAAAGCCCACATTTTGACCTGAAGATACTCCTACCAGTATTAAATATCAAAAGAAAGAACCAATTTTATTGCAACAATTTTTTCAAACTTGAGGAGGGGGTTCAATTTAGTTGTTTAGCTCCTTCCGCAAAAAAAAATAAAAATTACGTCTCTCTCACCCATATTCAAGCCCATCTCTTCCCCCAACACGTTGTGGGGATTAAATTTGTTGTTTATGCAGTGTTCATATATTGTTCCATTATAGTAGATTAGTCAAAATATATAAGAAAATAAGACAACTACTTTATAAATTGGTTTGTTTATTTTATTTTAAATAATCATGAGAAGTAAGACAAAAAATGAAATAAGAAGTAGAACATCAAATTTTAATCCTACATTTTGTGCCTAAAATAACTTTCGTCTCCATCCTACTTGAGACAAAAAAAAAAAAAAAGAAAAAAAAAATCAAACCTAAAACAAGAAAATAAAAAATGTTGTAAGAGCCTGAGTAGCAAGAGTTAGGGCATGAGGATGTCTTGTACAAAGATTATTTTGGTTAGGACTGGGCATCGATCAGTTTCAGTCAGTTTTGGCTACTCTATCAACCAACCGACACTAACCAATTATGTGATTTTAGTCAATTAAAAACTGATTAATACATTCTTACAACTGAAATTTTGGTTTCAGGCAGTCTCATATTCAATTTCCATCAGTTAAGCTCCAACTAACTAGAAAAGCATGTCATATTGTGAGTGTTACGTCTATTGGGTGGGTATTGATTAGCATCAAAACCAATTAAGAGTGTAGAAATCATTCTTACATGTATTGATATGAAGCAAAACTTGTTGGTTGAGCAGTAGTATCAAAACCAGTTAATAATTGTTATGCAGCAAAACAAGCAATTACAAAACAATTGAATAGAGGACAAATAGCCTGAAATGGTCCACAAAATGACAAGGGAGCCCAATTGATTGAGAGAGAAAATTAGATAATGTTCATCTACTCTTCTCAAGGGCTCCACTTTACAACAATTTAAGAGATTATGTTCAACTATTGAGTACCTAGAGTTAGTTATCGTGCGAGCACACAAGCAACTTCAATCAAAGACTCTCTTTTTTTTTTTCTTTTTTTCTTTTTTTTTGTTTCTCGACATTGGTCAGTTTAGTTCCTTGATTCTTTGAGTCATAGCAACAAGGAGGACCCACGAAAGAATTAAGGGAGTTCATTCCCCCCCCCCCCCACTTTAACATTGGCCCTCTAATTTTTTTTTTTTTTTTTTTCTGAAACTGCCCCTCCGCACTTACAGACGGACCCCCTCTTCTCTTTCATTTCAACCTAACTTAGCCGCCCCTCCCCCCCCCCCCCAGCACTCTTTTCTTCCATTTCTTCTTCATTGCCTACAAGCTCTTTGTTGGATTTTCTTCATATTTCAAGGTATGCATGTTTATCTTTTGTATTGCTTTGATGTTTTACTTAAACATTGTGAAGTTTGATGATGGAAAAATTGAGAAAAATTGTGAGAAATGGTGGAAAAACTTAGAACGGCCGTGAACATGTGCTGTTGGAGCTTGAAATGGCCATGAAGAGCCGTTTGGGGCTTGATTTGGCCATAGAGAGGCGTTTGGGACTAATTTCGGCCATGGAGAGCCATTTGGGGCTTGATTCGGCCATGGAGAGCCGTTTGGGACTAAATTCGGCCATGGAGAGCAGTTTGTCACTAGATTTGGCCATGGAGAGCAATTTGGGACTAAATTCGACCATGGAGAGCCGTTTGGATAAGGATTTGGCCATGCATAGCCATTTGAGTGTAGATTCGGCCATGGAGAGCCGTTTGGGTGTAGATTCGGCTATATACATCCGTTTTTGGTCGAAATGAACAAGGGAAGAGCAAACGGCCATAGAGAGCCGTTTTGCTCTTCGAACGGCCTTGCAAAGCTATTATTTAGGGTTTAGTGTTAAGGATTTAGGGTTATGGGGTGAGGGGTTTAGGTCTAGGGTTTGGGTTTAGGGTTTAGTGTTTAGGTTTTAGGGTTAAGGGGTTGCAGGTTTGGGTTGGGGTTTAAGGTTATAGGGTTAAGGGGTTAGGGGTTTGGGTTGGGGGTTTAGGGTTTAGGGTTTTAGGTTTAGTGTTAAGGATTTAGGGTTTGGGTTTTGGGTTTATGATTTAGGGTTTAGACTTTAGGGTTTGGGTTTAGGGTCTAAGGTTTGTTTGAATTTATTTGATGGTAAATGATATGTTTAACACATGATGTTAATTGTTTTATTTTATTTGATATTAAATGATCTGTTTAAGACCTGATCTAAATTGTTTGAATTTATTTGATGTTAAATTACATGTATTAACATTGTTGCAGGAAAAAAAATGGTTAGGAGGAAGAACCTAGTTTTCGGAGATGTCGAACCAGCAGAAGAGCCTAAGCAGGCTGAATGCCGTCGACCCACGGCATCTGAGCGGAAACAACAGGTTAACCGTAGGCAGGAACTGGGCCTTGCTCAAGATCCCTCGGTTCATGATGTTCGATCAGTGGCTCCCTCGGATGACTCCGATTCTACAGATGATGACAAAGGAGCTGGACGCGATCAGGTAGTGGAGGTGATTCGGAGAGGTGACCTCCTGACGTCTCCAGCCCTAAGTGGTCCATACGATATCTCAGTATTGAAGAGATATGGCGGCCACACTGCATTGCATGTATGGGCAAGTGAGCTAGTAAGTTAGCACAGATAAAAAATTTATGCATAGATTAATTTTTTGTGGTTATGTTATAATGTAAAACTAACAAGCTGTCGTGCTAAAAAAAGACCGTCCTCTGTTAAAAACAATGATTCACAGCAACAAATTGAAAGCCTTATACTACGAGGTAATGCCTGAGGAGGTTCGACATATAATCAGGCATTTAGGGCTAGAGCCACTCCTCTTGCTGGACTACTAGATGGTGGACAAGGCACTGATAGCTGTGTTCATTGAGCAGTGGCACGCGAATACCAACACATTCCACATGCCCACAGGGTAGATGACCATCACTCTAGATGATGTGTCATCATTGTTGCACCTCTCTATGGGAGGTAATTTTGTTTTTGTGCCAACCTTCACAATGGCGCAGGCGGTTGGTCAAGTTGTTGATGTGTTGGGGGTCCCACCAACGATTGTCATTTAAGAGTTCGAAGTGTGCAGGAAGCCTGCATTATGCTTTGAGTCATTGTTGACGATCATCATTGCGGAGCTTAGTTATGGTGGGTGGCTACAAGCAGCGAGGACTATCATGCTTTTTGTGTTAGGTTGCACCGTCTTAGTTGATAAATCATCCATGTCTGTATGAACGAAGGATCTAGAGTTGCTACGCGACAGTTGTCTGGAGACAAAAATGGCCCTACACAATTGTCTGGAGACAAAAACGGCTTTATACAGTCGTTTGCAGTCAAAAACAAGCGCGTAATGTCATAAACGACTTTGGAGAGCCAAAAAGAGAAGAAAACGGCTTTGGAGAGCCAAAATAGAAGAAAACGGCTTTGGATAACCAAAAGGAGAAGAAAACAGCTCTGGAGAGCCAAAAATAGAAGAAAATGGTTGTACACAGCCGTTTGAAGAGGACAACGGCTCTCCATGGCCGTTGTCCTCTTCAAACGGCTGTGTACAACCATTTTCTTCTATTTTTGGCTCTCCCTTACGTTTTTCAAGGAAAAATGGCTGTGTACAGCTGTTCCAAGAAGAAAACGGATGTGGAGAGCTGTTTTCTTCTTGAAACAGCTGTACACAACCTTTTTTCCTTTCTTTGGCTTTCCATGGCCGTTTGCACTTCTGTCGTTTCTGCTGTTTTCCAACATTTTTCCTCAACTTTTCAACCAACAAACTTCATATTTTCCAAATAAAACATGAATGAAAGTGAAGAAATAGACCCAGACCTTCAATTTGTGTTGAAACTCCAAGAAACTATAAAGAAATTTGGAACAAATGAGAAGAGAAGTACAGCTAGGGTTTATAGAAAGAAATAAGAGAAGAGGTTTTGGTTGGGGGGGGGGGGGGGGGGGAGAGGAGATGAAGACCCAAGAATTAAGGGTATGGGAATTTACGAGAAAAGGGAAAGTATGAGCAAAAGATTTAAGTCGTGAAGAATGGATATTTGAGAATTTGACCTTAGTATATGCTTACTTTAGCTTTACTGATTCACTCTTCAATTTATCACAAAAAATGATAGAGTTGAGCTATTGAAACTGGAATTCATTATACTCAATTGGTCAGTTTCGGTTTGAGTCGATTTGCAGAAATACAAATAGAATTTAAATAAAACCAATTCTTATATTTTTAAAAAAACCAATTTCGACCACAATAACCGTGCCTAATTGATCAACATATTTTATTTTTGTTCGGTTTGGCCGATTTTGCTTAATTATTTCAATTTTGTTCAGCCATAATTTTGGCCATGCTTGGTACTCAACTAATGCCCCGAACATGATTGCTTTCAATAGTGCATACACACAGGAAATAAAAAAAAAAAAAAAATGTACTTGTAATGTAATACTAGTCATTAGCAACATTTTGGTCTTTTCATAAAATTACGTGGGTGGTTGTGATGATGAGGTAGTAGTTAGGTATGCTAGTATCTTCTACAAAGAATTAGATATTGGATATATTGGGCAAAATTAATTGCGAGCTTATAGTTATATAACTAGTTAATTAAATTATAATTATTTAACAAAACTAATTACATAATCAATTAAAATATATTAAATAACTTAAAAATGTAATATTATATTAATATAATATCTATTTTATTATATAAATCAATTTATTTCAATATATCGCTATCTATCTATTTCAATATGTAAATAGACATTAGGTTTCTTTCTCAGTGTGAGCACCTGTACACACTTCCACAAGTGGCAATCAATATTAGGCTAATTTAGTGATACTTGTTTTGGCTAAAATACACCAAATATTATTAAATCCTCTCACTCTCACGTGGTTAATGGGATGAAATCTAGTGCTTCTCACTCATTTCGTTATCTTACTCTTTCAATAGGTTTTTTTCTAAAGTGAGCACCTATACACACTTCGACAAGTGGCAATCAATATCAGTTTAATTTAATGACACCTGTTTCGGCTAAAATACACAAAATATTATTAAATATTCTCATTCTCATATGTTTGAATGTGGTGGAATTTAGTGCTTTTCACTTATTTTATTATCTTATTCATTCATTGCTTCATTATTTGATATATGTACCTTTTTTAAAAATATTTTTATATTTTCTTTTTAAATATTTTAAAAATATTATAAAATTTTTAAATTATTATTTTTTATAAATTTCATTTTTAGTTATTTACTTTTAACATTATATATTAATCTTATCTCTTGAACATAGGTGAATATGTTAAAAGGGATAATTGATTTCATTTATAATTTCTCTAATTAATATAGTAATATTTCGGTCAATTCCAATAGCTTTTTTGACACACTACTAGATTACAGTGAACCACGTTTTTCAATGGTTTGGTTGACACATGTATTTTAAAAAAAATAAAATTCAGACTTTCCATGTGCTTTGCACAAAGTTACAGGTTTGAGCATCTTTAATATTATTTGAGGGTTTTATAGATTTTGTATAATATTATATTAAAAAAATTATTATTAGAGTAAAATAATGTGGAGAAAAGAGAAGAAAAGGAGTTGTATATTTAATGATTGGTGCACACATAAAAAAAAAGTTTAATTTGTACTTTTGTTAGAAGAAAGAGAAAGTTTATGAGGAGAAAAAAATAATTTGTGAGATTGATTTAAAAAATTTTAAGAATAATATGAATAGAGAAAAAAAAGTTGTTTAAGTTATATAAAATTAAAAATATATATTATTATAAGACTCATAAAAATAATATAAATAATGTTATATAAAACTCTTTTGATGTTCATGACTATAGATGATCTTAGCAAGTAAAGTCAAACGAAAAACATTTTTATTAATCCAAATATCTAAGTACAGATTTAAAACTCTCGTTTAAATTAAATATAATTTATTTTATTTTATTTATTATTATTAACTAAATAATTAAATAATTAGATATTTATTTATCATCAACTAATTAATTAAATAATTATTTTTTTTATCGTCAACAAATTAATTGTTGAAAAAGATGAGGGGTACGAAACGAGAACGAAAGTGGTTAGGGGAATAATTATTTGAGGGTAAAATTGTCATTTGATGAAAAGGTTAAGTGTAAAATTGAAAAGTAAATTATTGGTTGTTAATTTTTAAAAGTTAAATGCTATAATCTCCTAAAAAAAGCTATAATCTTTCTTTACCAAACACAACAGGCACGTTATAAGGAGTATTACTTAATTAATTAGTGGCTTTTTTATATGAATTGATTGGAGCATGTTTGGGTTAGTTTTTTTTTTTTTTAAAAAAAGAAAAGTTAAGAGGAGAAATAAAAAGTAAAAGTTAAAGGAGAATGATAAATTATTTTGTGTTTAGATTGAGTGATAAAAAGTCATTTTTATTTTTTATTAGGAAAAGTGTTTAGATACATTAATATAGAAATATTTTTAAGATATTAAAATGACAAGAAGGGACATACAAAAATACTTCTATTTAAGAGCACTTTATTATAAATTTTTAATTATTTATTTTAAATTTAAATTAAAAAAGAAATAATTGATATATTTTGTAAATTTATTTATAAATAAAAATGGATTATTTATATTTGAAATTTATATAATAATTAATAAATTTATAAATAAAAAATTATTACAATGATAGAAAAGTTTGTCAAAATAGAGTATTATTGTAGCACTTTAAGTTTTAAGCAAAAATTGATACCATTTAATTAGGAGTATTATTGTAATTTAAAGTTGGTCAAAATGATTTCTGGTTCTCCTTTTTTTAGAAGCACTCTCATCTGCTTCTAAAAATAAGAGGTTTTTGGCTTTACAAGTATTTCTTTTTTTTGTACATAAACGAATTTAAATAGTAATAAATTAAATAGAAGTATTTTTTTTTCAAATTAAAAAGAGAAACACATTCTCAAAAAGTTAATTTAAATGGGCTCTTAGTTCTCTTTTAATAAATTATTAAATTTTATAATATTTAGGTTACCATAGCTTACTATATTTATTGTGTCTAATTTTAAATTATTTTGTACTATTATGCAGGCAAGCAACATTGCCAATAATATAAGCTACGAAATGATGTGATAGAACGAGTGAGTTTTAGTTTCTATGGGACCTGGATTGTTCCTAAACAGAGTATGCTCAGGAATGAATATGTTCATAGACAAATTTTTCTCTCAGTCTCCTTCCCAGCTCAAAACCGTTTTAATATTTTTATATTTTTTTGTCATAAAGAAATTTGAATTAAATGAGAAATATTAGCAAAAACTTTGTTAGAGGTGTCAACAACTAAGCTAAGTCTATTTCTCAATCAATTTTACCATTTTAGGTCAACTATTTTTACCAAAGCAAATTATTTAGCCTAAGTAAAATTAAATATTTTCTTGATCTCCAAGTTAAATTTAAAGAGCATTTGTAAGATACGTGCTATTTCATAACTCTTTCATGGGTTTACATACAATGACTTTTTTTTTTTTTTTCTTTTCATAGATAAGTGGAGATACACTTTGTGTATTTTAGGGAGGAGTTATGTTTAAACCTATGATCATGAGAATGCTAGTATCTTATGATATTAAAGAGAGACACTTAACCACTTAAACTACACTTACTTATCTGATGACTCTTTTTATTGGTTGGTGGATTAAAAGACCTTATGAATGTAAATATATACTCCCTAAGAGGTTTTTTTTTAAAGAATAATTTATACCATAAAAGGTTAATCATTCAAAATAAGTGGTATCATTGTCGTAAATGTAATTACTTCCTCTATTTCTTTTTGTCTATCACTTAAAAATTATTGTACATATATTAAGGGATATAATTAAAATTGTGAAAACTTTTAAATTTTGTAATATATCCTTATTTATATTTATTTATTCTCTCATAATTATCTCTTTATACACATTTTTTTTTTCATAGGTATCCTCTAATTAGAAGTAGTTTTATTTGAGGTACTGTTAGGTAGATGCTTCTTCCAACAAAGATTTGAACTTAAGTTCACTATATTTTTAGAGACTAACTCCTTTTGCTAGGCACAACCTAATTTTTTTAGGACTCACTAGTATCTTTAATCTATATTAGAGATAGAACTAATCTTGTTTGAGAAATGAAACAATTATGGTCACTTCTCTCAACAATATATACTTTCTGCAAGCTTAAACTATTAACATTATAGAAATCTCTCAACTATTAAGTTAAATTTACTTATCAATTAAGTCTCTTTGTTGGTATTAAAAAGTGAATTTAATAAGCTTTGTTGCTGCTGCATGTACCTCTTCGAACCCTAGAACCTATGGCGTATGGGTAATCTCAGGGCATAACTAGTAAATTTTAGTAAGCTACTAAATATATTTAGGGTCTAACAAAGCTAGCTGAGAGTTGTGAGGTTATAGTTGAAAACAATGAGATTGTAACTAAAGTTTACAGTTGCATAGGTAGTTGATTGAATTAGAAATGTTTAGTAAAAATCTAATTAAAATGTGTTAAAAATAATTTTAAAGGATATGTAATATTATATTAATATAATATCAAGAGCCTAAATATAATCCATCTTACTTATTTTTAAATTTATTACCAACAAATTAATTAAATAATTAGATATTTATTATGAAGCAATTGATTAAATTATCAGTTTTATTTATTTATTTATTACCAATAAATTAATTAAATAATTAAATAGAATAAAGGGAGAAAAAAAAAAAAAAGGATGAGAGGATGAAAATGAGAGGCGGCAAGAGAGAAGTAAAATTAATTGTGTGAGGAGTAAATATTATTATTTGCTAAAACAATTATGGGTAAAATAAGATTAGATTATTGGTTGCTAACTTTTAAAACACAAATATTACTCAAAGTAGCTTTCTAAGAGCTAACTTTTAAAAGCTATAATCTTCCTTTATTTTTTATTTACCAAATAGTTCTACTAGCTTATTAATGTTGGTTAATAAGCTATAATTTTTTAAATAAGTTATAATCTACCTTTTCCAAATACACTCTTAATAATTTCTATAAAAATATTTAATGATAACAATTTAAATAAATTATAAAATGTTATATATTTAAATATTTGTAGCTTATATATAACCAACCAAAAAAAAAAAAAAAAGTGAGTCTGGTTATATAACATAAGACACAACTATTAAAAAAGGAAAAAAATTAATGTGCTCGATAGCTACAAAATTATAAAAGCACATTTCTCCACAAGCTACACCTATATATGATATTTATATTTAACTAAAGTCATTGAGAATTTTAAAAATTCTACAAAAAGTTTTATGTAAAAACTCAAAATCAAGAGAGATTGAGAAAGTATGTACATAACAATGTGCATCTATAATTTTTTCTGCACATATACACCTTAACTGTATAGGGATTAAATTTGCTATCCCATGTAGTGTCCATAATCCAGCAAATTGTATGTCTTCTGCTAGTAAGAAGAGATACTAGTAAAGAGAAAAGGGAATTATTAAGGAAATGCCCTCATTTATGTTGGGAATAACTTTCTATCTCCGATTCTCTATCTTATTTCTTTTGTCATAGTAAGACTGTCCTATTTCTCTTTTTGTTGATTAAAGAATTTATTATTAATGATTTAATAATATGTATAATATTACTTATATTTTTACCAATTGAAAATAAAACAAGAAATGTGATTCCATTGTGCCGTGAGTTTTTTTTTTTTTTTTTGTAGAAATAAATTTACTCATGTTTGACTTTGTCACATTTTTATTATGTTTATATCTAAATCATTTATTAATATAAATCATTACAGAAGTAGGTATGTGGTACACATATGATAAGTGATAGATAACTTATATTTGAAAATGACAGTCATATTAATGAAAACACGAACAAAGTTATTTATTTATTTATTTATTTTGAGATTTGAGATCGTTTAAAAGTATTCATCATGAGTTAATTATCTCAAAATTAACAGTCAGCAACATCAAAATTCTTTTTCATCTTCTTTTCTCTTCTCTTCTCTTCTCTTGCACTGTTTTCTAGTCATTACTTGCATAATTAAAATCAGAATATGTCCTATTTGTAAGATTTTGCTTCAATCACCTTACAGCTTAGTGCTTAAGTGACATATGGGGTACGATGCCCCTTTGTCTTCCTTCTATGGCGACCCATTGAAAAGAAGGCTATTATGGGGGCAGTTCCTTTTTTACTGTTTGCATTATGTGGGAGAATATGATTCATTCTAGTAGACAAATTCTTCCTTGATTGACAGAAATATTCTTCACTGACCATCATTGTGTTTTGAAAACCATGGAGACCAGTCATCTTTTCACCCTTTTTTCCCCTTTTCTAGAACTTAATCCCTTATTATTATACTATGCTATATAATCAAATCAAACAACCAATTGATGATAACTAAGATTTTGTTCTCCATCAATATTGATTATTTGTAATTTGTAATAAAGAATATTTTATGGGATACATATATAGTAACATTAAGCTTTTGCACTTTTGTTATATAAAAAATTAGGTATCATCAAGATGGATCTAAAAATTAATTGAAATGAGAGCCAAAAGAACATATTCAAGAAAATCAGGAGGACGAAGTCTAATATAAAAAAGTTTACCTATAAAAATCTAATTATAAAAAATTTACATATAAATGACTAACAAAAAGTTTGAGGATGATGTTTCTGTATAGCCATCGTAATAAGATTGACAGTTTTCTTACCTTGGTTCCTAGCTAGAGCTTGGTAGTATTGAATGCATAGAGCACTTGCAAAACCAGAAGGGGAAGTCAGGTGGAGGGTAAACTTCAACGCTCAAGTCAATGCTGAGCTAAGTGAAATATGAGAGAGGTCAGATAGAGATGAATGGAGCTCAGAAAAACGTCCCTGGCATCAAACAATATGGGGTATTTATAGTTGTGGAGTCAGTGGTATTCTTGTAAATACTGGAATGAGTAGATGGGCTGGATACTCCCTTTGGGCATTACAATTGGCTCAAATGCCTATTCACATGGTCCATATCACGAGTTCTCCAAGCCAAGAGGTCGGCATAGTCGAGCTTCTAGCTATGGTGCAAAGGCTACTTTGTGGCTTTCTTTTTGTGTAATTATATTTTATTTCTTTTTGAAAGGGAGGCGTAATCATGACTTAATGGCACGCATTTATCGTTATGCCAACGTGATTTTGATAGCTTTTCACCTTTTGAGGAGGGTAATGGCATGCCCCTTCATCTACCTGAGGTGATGATGCTTTGCATCGTGTTCATTGGATAGGTTGATTTCCTACCGTCAAATCGAGCAAGGTCTGGACATCTACGGTCAGTTTACACTTCAGCTTATTTGTTTGTATTTGCTCTAATTCGTCAATTCTAGGTAGGTCGGTTTCTCTTCTCTTTTTAGTTTCAAATATTCTAGTTAGTAGGTTTGGGTTTAGAAGTTTGTATGGTGTTCTTCCAATTCTTCTTTCTTTTTATCACTTGTAGATTGTAGATTTATAAAGAAATTTGTAGCATTTTTTTTAGTATGGCGAAGAGGTCAGGAGGTCCGAGTTTGAGTAAAATGGTGAAATTTATGGCTGAATATGTGAAAATGAGCATTGATATGAACCACGCCAACATTGTGACGAAACCCATTATAACCGTTTGGATCTCAGGCTATTTTCTATTCAGATTTGGGAATGGATGAAAATTGCAACCCAACACCTATGTTGAGGTGTGAACCTTAGTATGTGTAGACGCCACAATCAAGGAATGAAGCTTGATTGATAAGTCAGGGTATGAACACCACAGATAGAAATCTGATAAGTTCGAATATCTCTGAAAGAACTAAAGAGAGAATGAATTCTCACAATTTGATCAAAACGCATAATCTGCATTGTATTGAATCAAAATGCCTATTTAAAGGCAATAAAAGAAAAGGAAACTTTGTTCATTACAAAAAAGAAACTAAATAAAGGAAATCTAATCAAATCAGCTTGCTCTAAATATAGAAACTAAATCAATCAGCTTGCTTTAAATTTAGGAAACTAAATTAATTAGCTTACTCTAAATTTAGGAAACTAAATTAATTAGTTAATTCTATTACAATCAGCCCCATAATTTCCTAATTCATTGGCTAGGCAATTGATAAGTATAATTTATATAGATATTTTGATATCATTTTCCTTGCATTTCAGTCCCCATTTAAGGTAAAACATGATGCTTTTAATATCATTTTGTTGTTTTGCACGTCCCACACATCAACAGGAACCAAAGGAGGTGAAATTGGCCATTTCAGCCAAAGCTGGCGCCATGGTGCCCATTGCCAGTAGCTTGCTACCATCCAGCGCCGTGGCACCCAGAGTTCAAGCTGTGGCGCTCTGGAGACCTTCCGGAGTGAAATTGAAGAGTTCCAAGTCAAGTGAACTTTCAGGAAGCCTTGTCATGCAAGGATTGGGACTCCTAAGCCTAGAATACTCTTCGGAATCATGGTTCAAGTGGGATTGAAGTCTTAGAAGCATGAACCTACTTTTGGTGTCCTAGTTAGATTAAGATTAGGAATGACTTTGTAAATAAAGTTGTAATTCATCTAAGAGTCCTAATTCAAGTAAAACTAGGAAGATAATTGTTCTAATTAGAATCCTAGTTTGAGTAAACTTAGGGAGACTATCAAGAGTCCTAGTTTGAGTGAAATAAGGAAGAATCATATTATAAATAAGCATCATTGATAGCTAGCAAGAGAAAGTAAGTGAGGAGAGGAAGGAGCAAGGAGTTTCTACTACCCTTTTATTTCTATTCATGTTTTCTTTCTTTTACATTATATGTTCAAGTTATATTATGTGTAACTAAACTCTTTTCTAGGGGCTAAGATGTAGCCCAATTTCTTGTACAGACTAGATTGATGAAGTTATGAAAGCTTTATGTTTTATTCAATTAAGAGTTAATTTTCTGCACTTCACTTTTGACTGACCTAGCCAATTAGTTTAGGGAAATCTGTGGGTTCTCTATGAATCGGGTGACAATTAGTTAACCTAGACCACAAAAGTTAAAATCCATAGTGGAGCTTAGGACAAAACTGTACCGAGGATCATGTGTAGCCGCATGGGAACTATAGAGTTTCCCCTAGACCTCCCTAAGGGATGTCTATAGAACTAATGCAATTATAGTTGCTACAACTCGCACAGACCATAAAGGCTTACAAGGAAGTCAGTCTCATTAGAGGTTAGTTTATATAATTGTCTTCAAAGTGCAAGTTCTCTTATTTCCATGGCAGCATAGCTTATGTTCCATAAGTCAAACTGTATGGATTATGTTCGATGGTGATATGGAACGTAGTCTAATAGGACCATAAAATCTATGAAAGTTCTATCCTATGAAAGTTCTATCCATTGGCCTTTCTTTCTTTCCAATCTTCTCTTTGAGCCATTCAAAATAACATTGTTGCTAGTTTTTACTTGTCTATTAGCTTGAGGATGCTCAACTAATACTGGGATCAAGGTAATATTAAGGTTGACGTATGGAATCACCAATCTATTAGTTGCTTTCAATTGTTTATGACTAGTGCATAGGGGACTCCAAACCCACAAATAATGAAGTCAATAATGAATTTTTTAGTTTGTTTGGTAGTTATGTTGGATAAGGCTTGAGCCTATACCCATTTCAAGAAATAATCAATTGTTACTATCAAAAAGCATTTTTGACCCATAACTCAGGGTAGTGGACCTAGCATATATATTCTCCACTTTGAAAAAGGCCATGGTTTTGTGACAAAGTGAAGCTCGATCACATGTAAACAAGGTAAGCTCGAAAACCTCTACGTTTATTGCAATGCTTAACCAATCTTGCAGCTTCATCTCACATAATGGGCCAAAAATAGCCGACTCTCAAGGTTTTGTGGCAAGGCTTCATGCCCATATGTGATGGTGAGAAATGCCTTCTTGAATTTCAATTAGCACATACTCAACTTGTTTAAGGGTTAGACATCTTAGTAAAGGTTGAGAATAACCCTTTCAATAAAGTTGTTCTTCTTTTAAGCAATAGTGAGCAACAGTTTGAGCTTGCTTTCTAGCTAAAGCTTGGTCAGGAGGTAAAGTTCCATCTTTAGGATGGTGCGCATCATCCAATTTGTGAGGATTATGCTAAGATTTATGGTCAATCTAGCTATGCTTGGTTCTTGGAAGGTTTTTTGAATCAGAGTGATGACCACCTAGAGATCATGTGCTAGCAAGTTTAGATAGCAGGTCAGCTTGTGAATTTTGTTGTCTTAGAATATATCGGATCTCATAATTCTCAAATAACTTTAATAGCTCTTTAACTTTATCAAGATTTTTATGTATTTGTTCATCTTTAGCTTGAAATTAAAACACTTGGCTCGTAACAAATTGAGAATCAAAAGTCTATATTCAGCTTGGTTATTAAAGGTAGGGAAATCAAATTTGAGGGAGCATTCGATTGCCATTCCATTTGGCTTTTTTGCAATGATTCCAACCCTAACGCCTTTTTGGTTAGATGAGCCATCGATATGTATTATCCACTTAACTGGAGTAACTTGAGATTTGACATTTTCTTCCACACCTCAGTTGTGAGTTTAGTGACAAAGTCTGTCAAGACTTGTGATTTGAAAGCCCTTTGATTCATAGAGTATCTCATACTTGAATAACTCTATAAACTAGGCTAGCATTTGCCTTAATAGGTCAAGGTTTTGGAGGACTTGCCTCAATGGCTAATTTGTTCGGACCACCACTTGATGGCTTTGGAAATATGGTCAAAGATGCCTAGTAGATTGTAATAATCCCAAAGCCAATTTTTAGTATCTCATCTCAGGTGCATAAAGTGCCTTACTAGTAAAATATATAGGATGATGTTGTTTAGATTCTTCTCAAACTAACACCAAGCTGACAACTTCTTCACTGCAAATAGATAAAGGTATAATGTTTCCCTGAGCTGAGGTTTAGATAGCACGGGTGGTGCTAACAAGTATTTCTTTAGGTCATCAAAGTTGACCTAACATTTTGTGGTTCATTCAAAATCTTTTGCACTTTGCATTAATTTTAAAAAAGGTAAAGCCCTTTATGCTAATCAAAACATAAATTGGGATAGCATGACTATTTGACCAGTTACTTTCTTGACCTTAAGGATTGACTAAGGAGGTTGCATTTTACAAATAACTTCATATTTGTCCATATTGGCTTCTATCCCTCTTTGAGTGAACATGAATCTTAAAAATTTACTAGCCTAAGGCCCCAAGGTACACTTGGCTTGATACGTATGCATATTGTATGCTCAAAGGATGGCAAAGGTTTCTTGAAGATGTGATAGGTGCTGTTCGAAGCTCTAAGACTTAATTAGTGAGGATATCATCAGTGTACACGGCAACATTCCGACCTATTTGTGAGTTAAACATTTTGTTCATCAATCTTTAATATTGTAGCACTTGCATTTTTAAGGCTAAACAACATCACCTTGTAGCAATAACAAGCTTTCTCAATTATGAAGGTAGTTTTGTCATCATTTTCAAGATAAATTTGGATTTTATTTTATCTTGAATATGCATCTATAAAGTTTAATATGCCATAATCTAAGGCTTGAACTACAAGTTTATCTATATTTAGCAAAAGTTATTGGTCTTTCATACATGCTTTGTTTAGATCGATATAATATACTCACATTCTCCATTTTCCATTGCCCTTTTTGGCTATGACTACATTAGAAAGCCATGCCAAATAGGGAACTTCCCTAATAAAACTGACATGTAGAAGTTGTTGAACTTCCTCTTCTATAGTTGTTTAGTGTTTAGGGCCAAAGACCCATTTTTCTTAGCTATAAGACAAGCTTCATGCCTAAGGTATAATTTATGGCATATAATAGAGGGATCAATACCTGACATGTTTGTTATTGTTAAAGCAAAAATATCAACATTTTGACAAAGCATAGACCCAAGATGTGCTCGTTGGTTGATGAGCAAGTACATTGAGATGTCAAATACCTGGTATGCTCTTTTGTCAATCTAGGTTAATCTCAAACTCCCCTTTTAGCTCCAGTCGAGTTCCTAGGAGATCTACACGGACTTCAAGGTCAGAAGTTGGTACTTGTCTTGCTTAGTTAAAACTAATCGTGGACAAGCGAGGATCTTGGGGGCGAGAATCTACCTTTAAACTTTTGTGGTGCAATTCTTAGCCACTACTTGATCACCCCTAATTTTGTCAATGGTACCTTGAGGAGTTAGATACTTCAATGTGAAATGTCAGGTGGAAACTATCACCTTGAGTTGGTTGAGGGAAGCTTGGCCAAAAATATCATTGTATGGTGAAGGGCACTTGGTTATTAGAAAATCTACTTGATGGTTTACATGGCTAGATTCATTGCCAAATGTGATCCAGAGAGTATTTCCCCTAAGAACTAGTACTGGAATTCCTAAAAATCCAACCAAGACTCTATTATGGTGCTGGAGATCACTAATAAGGATTCCAATTTAACTAATAGCTTTGTAAAATATATTTGTTGAGCTCCTTTGGTCCACAAGAATCTTGTAAACCTTGTAATTGTGATCATAGCTTTGATGACCACAAGGTCATTGTGATCCCTTTGGATGCCTCATAATCTTCGTATGTGAATATGATTAGAGTATCTGGAGGCTCTCTACAAGGTTATTTTGAAGATTTGACCTCATTAATGAAATGCATGTTACGCTTGATAGCTTGGAGGCGCCAATTTCAATCTCCTAAAGTGGGTCCTCCTCCAGTAAAGTCTTCGAAAATGGTATTGATAATTCCAACAATGTGACTAGGCTCATTTCTCACTTTGGTGTAATCATGTTTCTCAAGTGAGCAATCTTGGAGTCTTCCATTATACCTGTCTCTATATCAACTCAATGAGTCATCTTCCCTTTTATTAGTGTAGGGGTCAGCCTAAATTGTTTTAGATGCCCTTGTTGAATAAAACTCTCAATGAGATCTTTCAATTGTTGGCAATCTTTATGTGTCATGACATGTCGCTCTATGGTACTTGCAATATTTTTTATTATGAATAAAACCATTTTTAGATTATGCTTCTACTTCTACACCTTAAAGACATTATTTTTTAAAATGTTAATCCAAATGAGCTTTTAGAGCATTTTGATTGGGAGATGTATAGAGCTGCACAAATCTTTGTGCAATTGGTATACACTAGTTGTATTGTTGGAGATGCAAGAAAATATACTAATGTATATGTAGTAGTAGCATTGCCAAGAAGCTCTTGCAAGCCCCACAAACTTAATTCTTCTAATCAAAAAATAATTAGTCTCACTCTAAAAAATAATTAATGAAATACAAAAATATGATGTGACTTGTATTGATGAACTTTTTAAGATTACTTAAGTTGCATTAAAAGAAAAAATAAAGCCACATGGTAAAACCCATACAAAAATTAGAAAATAAATTTATGCAAGTAAAACAAATAATTGGAGATACTTTGAATTTCCAAAAGAAGCAAACTCATCTAAAATTTAATTACCAAGCATGACAAAAGTGAAAAAAGAAAAGTTGGGAATGAGTTTGCCAAAAAAATCCAAACATAATTTTGAGAATCACATGGATATGTATTCTAGAAACAAAAACAGAAACACGGATAAAAAAAAAAGAAGAAGGAAACCAGAAAAATAACAACATAATTTAGAAAGTCATTCTTTCTCTAGTAAGATTACAATATTATTTCCTTATATAACAAGGTTGCAACTAAGATCATCAACCAAGTGTGCCTACAAATTAAGAAGGCCTTAACAAACATGATAGCTCATCATTCAGACCATACCCTAACTACAACAATCTTTACTAAACTTCATAATCCCCTAGCCACTTGGGCCTAACCATATTCCTTTTGGCTCTTGTCTTTGGTACAATCGAGTCCCTGTAGTAGCCCATTTCTTCTTCAACCATAGATCCCTTTGGTTGTGGCACAACATTCCTATAATTCGCTTGTGGTTGAATAAACACCTTGTCCTCAAGGTGTAACTTTGGGTAATCTCTAATTACATCAACCAACAACACCCAAGTGGACTCTTCTAGGCTAAGTCCTTCCTATTGGATCAAAACTTTAATATTAGGATCATGCTTATCCTTGAAGCTCAAACTTCTTGGGGCCGAATTTTTGGTTGATTTCCCAAAGCATCAATGGGCAATAGTAGCTTAACAAAATTAGAAATCCCATGAAATGATTTCAGCTTAGAGGCATGAAATACATGGTGTATTTTTTATTTTTTTTTAGCTCTATCACAACTCCAACTCAAAGACAGTATCTCCCAAGTATCTAATAATTTTAAATGGCCCATAATATTTCTTTGCCAATTTCTAAACTATAACCCCAGCTATTGAACTCTGTTTATAAGCCCTTAACTTGACCATAACTATAGATCTCCCAATTTGAGAGGATGGGAAATGCGGTGTAGATCAACATAGTGCTTCTTAGATTCCTAAGCTTTCTTCAATTGTTTATGGAGTTTGGTTAAAATTTGCTCTCTTATCATAAACTCTATCCATGTTTTAATGCTCTCTTACTTCCTTTAGTTTTAACCTCCTTTGGGTCTTAATTTCTTCTTCTTTTTCTCTTACCATTCCCTTACCTTGGCCACATTACAACCTCAATAAAAGTCCTTTTGATCTTTTTGTGCATGTGTAATTGAGTGGTAGAAACTAGAATGATTGTAAGCATATGGTTGTGTTCATTCTTGATTTGATAATTTTAGTGCATATACAAGTCTAAACACTTTGGAGCATGAGTGAATCAATTTTTGTGTGAGGCTTTTGTTCTTGATTCTTGTGGAATATGAAGTTGCTTGCAAGTTGAAAAGACAATTAAACCATCTTGCATGACTTAGTCAAGTTCTAAATAGCAAGTTATGCCCAACTTATATCATTACTAGAGCATCTCCTTAGATTTATTCCTTAATTGAGGACAAGCAAGGCTCAAGTGTGGAGGTTGATAAGTGCAAAAATGCACTTTTCTTTGTGCTTAAATTTGATTGACAATGATTAATTTGATGATAATTTCACTTAGATTTGGTAATTAGATGCTTCCTATGTTGGTTTTAGGTTTTAATATGGTGTTTGAAAGCATTTGGAACAATGTGGTGATCAATTCCAAGCTTCTCAAGACTTATTTCATGAAGAAAGAATGTGCATAACCCACATACATGACCCATGTACATTTCTATTTAGCATTTCAAAGTGCACACCTCAAGTACATGCCCCATGTACAATGGTGTGTACATTTCTACCACTCAGCAGAAGGGAGAAAAACAAATTTGAAGAAGTACACCAGTCAAAGTACACAGGTAGTGCACTTTGCCTCTTACTTGAAAATTGAAGTTTTGGACTCCATTCAATGGGGTACATGTCCCATCTACATGGGCCATGTACAGGGGTTCTACTTGGCCCCTTGAAGCATTTTCAAAGTGTATAAATACCACCAAGTTACATTTATGATCTAACTTTCATTCCATACTTGGAGAGCGATAGCTAAAGACTAAAGGAGGCATTTTTTTGGAGCAAACCCAATACTTCTCCACCATTTTGGAGTGGATTCTAAGTGAATTTGAGTGGTTCTTACAAGATTCTTGAGAGAGCTTCATATTTTGTTTGATTCTTCTTTCCTTCGTTATTTTTTCACATTTTTCTCAACATTTGCACATTAAATCCATAGTACCCAGATGGGATGAACCTATTAATGGAATTTTGTAGTTGATTTCTCGTTAATCTAGTTTGGTTTACCATTTATCTTTGGTTTATTATGCTATTCCTTATTTTCTTGAATGGGTATTTCCGAGATGCTTATTCTTGTATGGTTTTATTGCCTGAGATTGAGAAACCTGAATAATGAAGTAGACTTAAGCACAATTAAAAGGAGTTGTATGCAATCCTAGAGATTTCTTTTAGTTCATTTATCTTATTTTCAATTGTATTCTTGTTAGTTTACTTTTCCTTCTTTCTTTTGCATTGCAAGAATTCTATGGTGCATGACAAGAAGAAAATCCATCCACTCTCATCAAAAAAGAAAAAGTGCTCAATTGCAAGATCAAGTGGAAAACAATCAAGTAATATGGATTTCATGGATAGTAGGTGTTTTGACTTTGATCATGCTCAAATCATAAGAAATATGATTGATGACCTTCAGAATAGAATGTCATTGTGATCTATTAAGCCTAAACAACCCACTCCCCATGTTATGTGAAGTGATTTTCATGCAAATAATTACTATGAATATTATTATGTTGAACTTGAATCTGAAAGTCCTATTGAATCCAATAGTTTTTCTGTGGATTGCTTAAATGAAATGCCATATTTGAGTCACTTGCATCCTAGATATGATGAAATTTCTAGGAGAATAGAATTTTCATGCCAACATAGATATGACTATGCTACATGTGAATTGGACACAAACATGGAAAATATGGGGAATGTGTTGATTGAAATGAATGGATTTGAAGATAACTATCCTAGAGAGAAGAATGAATTTGAGTTATTTGAATTAGAGCAAGATGTGGATGAGTAAGCATCACATGATGACTTCTTTAGCTCACAAATGGTTGTTTTTGCTAGTCAAGATAATTTGCATACACTTCAAAGACAATTGGAAGTTAATTCAAATGATGACGGTGATTGCATATATTTTTTTTTTTGATTGATGAGAAAATAAATTTTCAATTGATGCATAGTGATATATTTGCTAGTGTTACATTTCTTGACTTGCATATACCTTGGACTTGTATGGAATTGATTGATAAATTTGATGTTTGTCCTTTGAAAGGAGAAAACATAAGAGTTAAATTGGCTAGAGTTACTTTGCTTGAGACATCCTTATCCATTGAATTTTAATGAAAAAGTCCATGTGTCTTTGAATGAGTCTCTTGCTATCCTTGAATTTGATATAATTGTATTTCGAAGTCATTGCACTCTACAGTTTGAAAATTAAAAGTATATGTTAGCTAGTATTGAATATAAGCAAAGGGAAGGAGGTAGTCTTCATGCATTCTCTTATTGGGATCCATTTCTTGCTTTTGACGGCTATGGTATGGATTTTTAAGAGAAAAGAATGAGTTGAAAATTTTTCATCACATGCATGAAGAAATCATTTGTGTGAAGAGAAAGAGGGTGCTGGCCCCTCGTAGATATCATCCTCCTTGATGGATTCAATATAGTCAAGATAATGACTATAAACAAACACTTCTTGCGAGGCAACCCAAGTTTTGATGTTTAGTTACTCAGTTTTTGTAATTTCTTTTTGTTTGTTTAGAGAGTAAAGGTTTGTGTAGCAATGTTTAGATGATTTTTCTGAGGTTATTCTTTAGGAAATTATCCAAGATCTTTGAAAATTTTGATCTTAGATGATAAGTTGGTGAAGGAATAGTGTAGGGTGAGTTAGAAATTCAAAAACAAATAGAAAAGAAGATAAAAGAAAAGAAGAAAGAAGGAAATAAAAAAAAAAAAAAATAACAACACAATTTAGAAATTCGTTCTCTTTTTGGTAAGCTTACAACATTATTTCCCTTATATGACAAGGCTACAACTAAGATCATCAACCAAGCATGCCTACAGATTAGAAGGGCTTAACAAACATGACAGCTCGTTATTTAGACCTTACTTTAAGAATAACAATCCTTACTAAATGTCATAATCTCTTAGCCACTTTGGCCTAACCCTATTCCTTTGGGCCCTTGTTTTTGGTACAATTGAGTCATTGTAGTAGCTCATTTCTTCTTTAGTCATAGATCCCTCTAATTGAGGCCCAACATTCCTATCACATTCTAAACTAACTGATCTAATAACCAGTCAGATTATGAACCATGCAATATCTCAATCAAGTCAGTTCTCATAGAAAAATTGTCAAGTAATGATCTAATCAGAGAACCTATAGAATTGATCATGATTTAGCAATTCAAGCACTAGTACACTACTTATTCACCAACAAAAAAAATATCTAGAAAATGTCCATCAAAGAGTTTGAACCCAATCAACTTAAAAGTCATGTGCTCCACTTAAATTATAAATTCAGTTATATAATTTATATATACTCCCTCCGTTTAAAATTACAAAGTACTATTGCCTAGTTTATATCCCAAGGAATATAGTTAGATAATTAGAATATAATACATTCTTCCTGTGGTGCCCTTATTTAATATTTGGTCTTTTGAGTTAAATACATGAGGAATGATCAAAACAAGACTTTAAGTAAAGACATTTTTTGAAAAAAAATCAATAGTTATTCCTTGAAATTAAGACAATGTCTTATATATTTAAACATGAGACTTTCCAAATAGTGCCTTATAATTTTAAATGGAGGGGTATATATTTATATACCAATATATATAATATTAAAATTAAAAGATTATATGTATAAAACTAGCTTACACTCGTATTATGTATAAGTTAATTTTTTTTCTTTTTTTTGTGATGGTCTATTAACTTGAGAATTTTTTACAAGTTAAAAAATGAGATAATTTTAACATAAATATATAAACTCAGGGAAGACCTCTCCCTCTCTTCTATGACATCTGATAAATATACATATCATGCATAGAAGTTATAATAGTCTTGCTCTTGAAGGTAATAATTTTTAAAAGTTGAAGACAAATGGACGTTTCAATTTCATCAATACTTTTCAGTAAAAAATGATTTGGATTAACATAGAACTTAATATTTAAAAATACTAACGACAAACATTCCAATTTCACCAATAAATAAAGCAAAAATATGGATATCAAATAATGAAAAATAAATTAAAAATGTGACTGTACATATATATTATATTATTTTTATTTTAATTATGACATTAGTTATCATTTTTATATTATTATTTAATTTTAAGAAATTGATGAGAATTACAAAAGAAATCAGTTTTTATGTGTTGTTGACCGTGGACATTACAATTATTTACTTAACTTTTTCATATTTTATAATTTACTAGAGATTCACATAGACACAAACACACGCGCACACACGTGTGTGATGATTTTATACTTTTTTCATGAAATATATATTTAAAAATATCAATTTGATTATGCATTGATTCTAATTGAACCATTAAATTGTAAATAATTTCTCTTACCAAGACCCATTCAATTCACAAAATATGAACCCAAAGATGCTATTAATGATATGAACACAATCACGGACAAATTATTAAATTTTGGAATTTTGTCACTCAAATTCCCCAATACTCAATTTGTTTCAAAACTATTGCAAATATATATATATATACACACACACACACACAAGTCTTTCTAACATGAACTCTTAGGATTGATGTTATGAATTATTGTCCAATTAATTGCATTAGGAACTTACTCTTCTTTCCTCTCTTATACTAATTAATTATATTGTCTTTCATCACCTAAATCTTAAACCTTAAACCGTAAACCGTAAACTTTACTCCCTATTCCATTTTGATTATTTTAGAAAAATATTTTTGTCTCACTCTAATTGTCATTTTTTATTCCAGTGATTATCAAATACTCTTTTTTTTTTTCACTTCTATCCTTAAGAAATAATTTATGTGTAATTTTTGAATACTTAAAATAAATAGTGATAAAATTTATTATTAAGGACAATTTAGTAAAATTGTATTTATTAAGCTATTTATTGTATTTCTTAATCTTTATGTAAAAATCTTTAATAACGATCAAAATTGGACAAAAAGGGTATATGTTAATTTTTAAATCTTAAACTCTAAAATCCTAAACCTTAAAATTCTAAGCATGACATAATACTTCTATTAATTACATTAAAAATTATTAATTATTTATATTAATTAATGGATCTACTTACTCTAAAAGTAAGTTAAGAACACTTATTGTCTTTTACAACATCTTTTAGATGACAATTTTCACCGATCTAACTATTGAATTATGTCATGTTCTAACATAGATTATTTTTTGTCAAAATTTGTATAAATTTAAAATTTCTAAATATTTAATATAGATTAAGTATTTTACTTATAATTCAAGACATTTTTGTACATTAAAATAAGGTCCTATGATGAAGTATCAATTAATTTTAAAATTTTATAAGATCTTGTGAGTATGATCTATCATATAAGATCTTTCAATTTAACAGTTAGATTTATAAAATTCAAATTTTTAGAACAAGTTGTAAGAGGGAATAAATAAGGGAATGCTTATTTTTTTAATTAAAAATAGCTCACTTCTCTCTTGAATATGTGATATTGACTAGATATGTCAAATGAAATAATGAGAATCAAATAAATATATTTTGGTTAACTTATTACACTAATTAATAATTAATGTAATTTTCTTAATAATTTTAAATTTATGTGTGAAAACTTTAACTAGAATAATTAGAATAAATGAACTGAAGTGTAACTAGCAACACCGGAACCAAAATGAACAATTGGATAACAAGCCCCCAAATCCTTTAATTCCAATAATGTTTATTTAAATTTGAAGCTAGATACTCCCCCAATATCTTTTGGGATTTGATAATATCACATATAGATTAAAAAATCATTAATTAGAATAATACATTAACTACAATGTCCTTGTCTAATTTCTCTTAGTTTATGTCATTTAGAGAGAAAATGAGGAAGTTACATTTAAATAAATAAGGGTGAACATGAAAAAAATAGTTTAATGAAACCTTACAATTTTAAAAATACAATACTCCCTCCATCTCATATCTTTTGCGGTTAAAGGTTGTTGCACATAGATTAAAAAATTATTAATTAATGTACTACATTGACTACAATTATCTTATTTAATTCTCTTATTTTAAGTGTAATTAAGAGAGAAAATATGTGAGTTACCTTTAACTAAATAAAGATGAATATAAAAATAAATTTAATAAAACTTTGAAATTGTAAAAATATAATAGCTTTGAGACAAAAAAAAAAAAATCTTTAAAATAACAAAAGATATGAGACAAAAGAAGTATTTTTGGAATAAAATGAAAATTTTAAAACAGGAAAAGATATACTCCCTCTATTCCTTTTTATATGTTGCTTTGAAAGATTTTTTTTATTTATCTCTCATTTTACAAGTTTAAGGTAACATTAATTGCTATATTTTCAATTATATTCTTGTCATTTTCAATTAATCTCTACGACTTATTATCACTCACATTCTCACTTCTAATAAATTAAGGGCATATTAGGAGACTTGAAGTGAATGTGAGTATGAGTAATGATAGACAAGTACAGGGGCATGGTCGTAGCCGAGGCTTTGGACATGGCCAAGGGAGAAATAATGCTTCCTACCATAGATCTATTCCTTACCACCATAAGTGGAATAGGAAAGAAGAAAAACAAGCAAGCACAAGTGAACAAAAGAAGCTTGAAAGTTTATGTTTATTATTGTGGCATGAATGGACATTGGTCACGTACTTGTCGTACCGCAAAACACCTTATTGATCTTTATCATACATCAATGAAAGAATAGGAGTAAGGTGTTGATGCCAATTTTGCAAATCTATATGATGACTTTGTCAATGACCCTATAAATTCCCCAAACTTAGATGTGTTCGATTTCTTTGTTGATTCACAAGAAAATAATGATGTTATAAGTGATAGAAATATTGAATAGGTTAGTTTGTATGCTCTTATAATTTATCTTTGAAATGATAAAATTTTAAATATGAGTTTTATTAGTTACTTTGTAATGCTTTTGCTTTGATTTGTATAATTTTAGAAATATGAATAGAGATATATGTTTTGCGAATAGTGCAACAACTCACACGATCCTAAAAGAAGGAAATATTTTTCTTAATTAAGCATGGGTGAATCTTATGTTACTAAAATTTTTGGTAGTACAATATTAATTGAAGGGTCTGAATTAGCTATTATTACATTACTGAAAGAAACAAAATTGACTATAAACAATGCTTTATTCTCTTTTAAGTCTCAAAGAAATTTGTTAAGTTTTAAAGATTCATAATAGATATTATATTGAGACTATGTGAAAGAAATGATGAATACCTCCACAGTACAAGCATTGTTTTAGGAAAGAAAGTGATACTAGAAAATTACCCACTTTCTCTTCCGGCTTGTGCTACACAAAAGTTAGTGCAACTGAGATTCATGCTACAACAAACCAGAAGTTTATTGATTCAAAAAAATTTACTATTTGGCATGAATGGTTGGAGCATCCCAAATAACTAAATGATGCAAAAAATTATCGAGAATTCACATAAATACCCATTGAAAAGTAAGGAATTCTTGTGCGTTGCCTGTTCTCGTGGTAAAATGATTGCTAAGCCATCACCAACTAAAGTTGGAACATTGTCTCCAACATTTCTAGAACACATACATGGTGACATATGTGGGTCTATTCACCCACCATGTGGACCATTCGAATACTTTATGGCATTAATAGACACATCTAGGAGATGGTCTCATGTATGTCTGTTGTCAATTCACAACTTGGCATTTGCAAGATTGCTTACTCAAATAATTAGACTAAGAGCAAACTTTCTAGATTATCCTATCAAGTCTTTTTGTCTTGATAATGCTAGCGAATTTTCTTCTCAGGCTTTTAATGACACTATTGCATGTCAATTGGAATAAATGTTGAACATCTTGTAGCTCATGTTCATACACAAAATGACTTAGCTTAATCATTTTTTAAACAACTTTAACTAATAGCCAAAACCATGCTTATGAGAACAAAACTCTATGTTTCTACTTAGGGATATGCAATTTTACATGCAGCAACACTTGTGCGTATCAAACCAACCGATTGCATATGTACTTCCCTATACAATTGGCTTATGGTTAGGAGCCAAATATTTCCCATCTTAGAATTTTTGACCGTGCGGTATATGTTCCAATAGCTCCACAACAATGCACAAAAATAGGACCTCAAAGAAGGTTGAGAATATATGTTGGGTATGATTCCCCTTCTATTATAAGATATCTTGAATTAATGACATGTAATTTATTTACATGTTTTGCTAACTATTATTTTGATGAATTAGTTTTCCTAACATTAAGGGGAGAAAAGGATATGCAGCTAGTTAAAAAGATCAAGTGGAATGCTTTGTCTCATATTGATCCTCATGAAAAGCAATGTGAACTTGCAGTTCAAAAGTTAATCCACTTACAAAGTATAGCAAATCAACTAATAGAAACATTTACTGAACTAAACAGAGTGACTAAGTCACATATACCAGCTACTAATGCTCCAGTATGGATTGATGTCCTTGAAGGACAATCCTTCAATGAAAAGGCTAATGAGTCTAAGGCATGTCAAAAGCATGGTAGACCAATCGGTTGGAAAGATAAAAATCTCTACAAAAGGAAATAAGTGATTATTTAAAATAAGCCCTTTTAAAGAAATAGATATTCCCAAGAGTATGGAGACATAATAAACAATGAAACTCTAGAAGAAGCTCAAGTACCTGAAAATTATGAGATCTCAATAAATTATGTCTTTACGAGAAAAAGATTGAATTGCAAAGAAAAAATTGTTGACAACATTTTTGCATATAATGTAGCACTTAATATTATGAATGAAAATAGGGATCATGAACCTAAATCTATCAATGAATGTTGACATAGAAGTGATTGGCCAAAGTGGAAATACGCAATTGCAGCAAAATTGAAATCACTTGAGAAACATAAGGTTTTTGGACCTGTAGTCCAAACATCTAAAGGTGAAATAATCATTAGGTCCAAATGGGTTTTTGCACATAAATGAAATGAGAAAAATGAAGTCATGTGATATAAAGCACGACTTGTTGCACAAGGTTTTACACAAAGACGTGGAATTGATTACGAGTTCACATATTCTCTTGTGGTGGGTGCTATTACGTTTCGTTATCTCATTAGTCTAGCAATACATGAGAAACTTGATACGCATATTATGGATGTTGTTATAGCCTATTTATATGGCTCACTTGATCCTGACTTCTATATGAAAATCCCATAAGGATTTAAGATGCTTGAAGCTTGTAAATCAAAGTCCTAGGAACTTTATTCAATTAAATTACAAAGATCTTTGTATGGATTAAAGTAGTCTGAGGGAATATGGTCTAACCGCTTTAGTGATTACTTGTTAAAGGAAGGGCATAAGAATGACCAAATATGTCCATGAGTTTTCATAAAGTGAGCAAATTATGGGTTCACAATTATTGTTGTATATGTGGATGATTTGAATATTATTGGAAACCTTGAAGAGATCCAAAAAGCAATTGATTGCTTAAAGAAAGAATTTGAAATGAAAGATCTTGAAAAGACAAAAATTTTCCTCAACTTGCAAATTGAACATTTGAAAGAAGTAATTTTTATACATCAATCAACTTAACCTAAAAGGTCCTTAAAAGATTTTGCATGGACAAGGCACATCCATTGAGTAACCCAATGGTTGTTCGGTCACTTGATGTGAGAAAAAGGATATATTTCAACCTAGAGAAGCTAATGAAATGGTTCTTGGTCCTAAGTACCATACTTTAATGCTATTGGTACACTAATGTGTCTTGCTAACAATACAAGGCTTGATATAGCTTTTGTAGTTAGCTTGTTAACAATGTTTAATTGTTCTCCAACCAAAGACATTGGATTGGAATTAAACATATTTTTCGATATCTTCAAAGTACTATTGATATGGGTTTATTGTGTGTATATGAATTTAGACTGAAGCTTGTAGGTTATATAGATGGTGGATATTTATTTGATCCATGCAAAGCTAGATCTCATATAGACTATCTATTCACATGCAGTGATACAACTGTCTCATGGCGTTCCACTAAACAAATACTTGCTGCATGTCCGTAAATCTGTAAAGCTTATAGCAACTCATGAAAATAAGTCAAGAATGTGTTTGGTTTACATCTATGAGTCGACATATTCAAGAGACGTATGGGCTATCCTCTTACAATAGAACTCCAATAATACTCTTTGAAGACAATGTTGCATGTGTGGCTCAACTAAAGGACAAATATATCAAAGGGGATAGGACGGAGCATATTTCACCTAAGTTTTTTTTCACCCATGATCTTCAAAAGAAAAGTGATATTGATGTTCAACAAATTTGTTTAAGTGATAATTTAACAAATCTATTCACCAAGACATTACCTACAACAATATTTGAAGATTGGTGCACAAGATAGGAATGTTTTCGCTCAAAATTCTTTATTGATGTTATGAACAAGGGGAGCATACAAGGAACAATGTACTTTTTTTTCTTCACTAAGGTTTTTGTTCTATTGGGTTTTTCTTTATAAGGTTTTAATGAGGTATATTTCTTGTACAATGGACATCCATGGAGGAATGTTATGAACTCATCATTATTGAGGATGTCCATTTAGCTTCTCAACTCTCAAGCCATCATGGTGAGTGCTTATTTAGTTTCTCAACTCTCAAATCCATTGAGTCCTCTATGTAACTCTTGATCTTTAGATTACCTATCATTGAATTTAGATTATAGCTCTTGGCTTTTGAGATGTCTACCATTATAACTATATGCCTATAAATAGAGGGTTCTATGGATCATTTGTACACAAGCAAAAAATCAAATAACAAGGCTCTTCTATTATCTCAATTATTGTGCTCTTTTGCATTAGATTAACTTTAGTTTCACAAGAAATTGAATAACAACTTAATCTTTATTCACTTATAACCTTTTTTTTTTACTATTATTATTTGATAAACTTAGTTACAAAAGCTTTAGAATTTGAAAATTTTATTAGATAAATGGGTTTGGGTACGATACTCTCACATATCATTCTATTTTAAAATTATTAACAACTATGATTAACATTTATAAATTAGAAATCTTTAATTAATGTAAATATAATAACAGTTTGTCTATTTTATGCATCCATTCATTATACAATTTCGCATTAAAATGTCATTAAAGATTAGCTCCATTAACTATAGATTATTAATATTAAATTTTCTCAATTTTGTTTAATTTTCTATCTTCATGCTAGTTTTCCATAATGCCTTTAAGTTAATATTTATTTTATTTTTTATTTTTCTCTAAATCCAAACCTTACATTATAAATCTTAAACATTAAAATAGTATTTTAAATTTTAAAACATGAACACCATGAATTATATAAATGCTATATTTTAAATTCTAAAACTTTAACAGTTAGATCTTAAAATTGTGAACTTTAGCCTCCTAAACTCTAAAATCATAAACTTTAAATTTTAAAATCTTAGACCCTAAAATCTAAATTCCGAATACACTAAATGTGATTTAACCTTTATAGTTTGAAATTTAAGATTTATGATTTTGGAGTTTAGAGTTTATAATTTATAGTTTAAGAGCTTACAAACTATATAGTTTTGGGGGTTTAGTTTTTAAGGGTTAAGGTTTATAATTTAAAATTTAAGATTTAAGATTTAGAAAAAAAATAAAAAGAAGAATATTAACTTAAGGGTGTTATAAAAAATTAATAGAAAGAGAGAGCAAGAAATAAATAGGAAAAAATGGAATATTAATTATCTATAATTAGTAGGACTAATTTTTAATAAAATTTTAATATAAGATGATGTAATTAATAAAGTTTAACCTATGCATTATATAATTATAGTTAAACTAAAATATCCCATTTAATAAAATATGAATGAAAAATAAGAAATAAAAAGAAGATGCAATGATTATTAAATAAGATTACGAGAATGACAATCTAAGTTAAAATAAAATTTGAAGTTTTTAATATGAATTAAAATTTAATAAATTTTATTAAAAGAGATTATATCTAATTTGAAAATATCTTTTTCAAGAATTTAATTTTTTATAAAATTAAAAAAATTCTTAAAACTATTAAAATTAAATAAAGTTACACCACTCAGTAAAAGTAACTTAGGATTCACCAAAATTGAAATAACGTGAGATAACAAGACATAAAATGGTAGACGACAATAATAGAGTCTGCGACCTGAACCTGAGACTCTCTGACAATCTTATGAAAGCTGCTGTAACCAGTAAACCCCTAGAGAGACAGAATTCATAGGGCCAGGGGCCATTGCAAAGTCAGAACTGCGTTTCTGAGTTAGTGAAAAAAGGCTATCACCCCAATGACCATTGAAAGCGTAAAAGCTTTTTATGTTTCTAATTATTTTACTTTTTTATAAAGCATACGGAAGGCCTGCACTTACCCCCTATGAGTTATGACAGATGAAGGTGAATGCCGATGCCGCTATGCATGCGAGTGTGATGGCGGTACAAGTGCCGAGGCATCCCCCTGCCTCTGACTTCACAATCACAGGCATGGAATGACCGGGACCCAAGACACGTTTCTGGTTCTCCTACAAAGGCTACAATGCCAATTACGGAGATACCCTTGTGCTGTGCTGAAAGTGATCTTAATATATAGAACAATTCTATATTCTTGTATAATATCTTTTACAATTCTTTTTACTCACTAAATGCATAAACAATTGAATATATTTTATATTTTAAGACGATGATAATGTATTTATTTTTCTTATTTGATAGTTAATCTATATAATATTAAAAGGATTTAAGAAAAGAATATTAAAAAGATATAGCATTACAAATATATATTAGAGAAAAATATTTTTTTAGTTTTTGAAATTCATGGTTATTATTAAATATACTTTTTATATTTTAATTTTATCAAAATAATTTTTAATATTTAAATAGATAAAATTAACTATTTCATATGGTATTTCATCTCATATCTCATTAATTTTGATTGGTTTTAAAATTATAAAATAATATTTTAACTCTATAAGTATATGTATGATTAACTAATCAAAATATATTATAATAAAGAATGAAACACTAAGTAGAATAACAAATTTTGTCTCATACTTAAAAATCAATATTGAATACACTCTTTTGTTACTAACCTTGCTATCTCGTACCATGTGTTTGTTATCTATAATCTCAATTACTTATATTTTGTTGAGTAACTAAGTAAAATATAAAAAAATAATTTTTTATTTTATTTTTAAGGCATTGATAAAATAAAATAATTTTTTTTAATTTTTTTAAGTGAGATAGTTCTAAGTTAGCAAATAAAAGTGACATAAACAACAAGACTACATTTCAACAATTTCTATTAATGGTTGGTGATAAAAAGTGAAGTAGCGCTGTATTTGATAATAATTTTTAAGTAATAAAAATTATTTTGATAAATTTAAAGTGATAAAAATGTATTTGATAATAATAATAAGTATTAGAGGCTAAAATGATGTTTTTCTTTGTATATTATACAAACATTATAATTTCAATTAGATAAAAAAAATATTTAATTAATTAATCAATATAATAAGTTGAAAGTTTTAACATTTTTATTGTCATAAAATAAAATGGTCAATAACATAAAAGAATGCTAATGTGTATTAAGTGATGAATTGATACTTCAAGAGCTAATGTGTATTTTTTAATAAAAGAAAGAGTAAATCCTACTTAATATATAAGACTGACATCAATTAAATATCTATAAAATTTTTGTCATTAATTAAGTATTTTAACTTGAAAATGACATCTAAAAAAACTTTCGTCCATTATTCAATTAAAACTAACTATTCACTATTTTTTTTTTTTTAATTTCCTTCTTGAAATACTATTTAACCCAAAAACCCAACATCTCTCGTCTCTTCTTACCTCCAACTGTATACCATAGCTAACCCACCCCACCTTTTTCTCATCACTCCCTAAACCTAGCCTCCATAACCATTCCTCAATCCATCATGAACTAATTCTCACATTAGTAAAATTTTCAAAAACTATTATATAGTCTAGACCCACCAAATTAATCATGGCAAAATGAGTACTAGAATAAACCATAAAGCACAACATAATAAATAAAAAAAAAAAACAGTTTCACAAATTGAACCAAAAATCATATCAAACTCACAGGAAGTTCTCAAAAAATCTGGTAAAAAATACAAAATTTTCTCAAACTCACTACTGACAATTCTAACCCCAAAACCCCTTCCAGCTATTCACAACCCATGACCTTCTATTTTCTTCCTCACCATCATGCAAAGATTGCTGCCAAGAACCCAATCCTTAAAGCTTGCTTGATTTCTTTCATTTGAAATTTGAAATTAGATATGTTGTTTCAATTTTTTCAAAGGGGTTACAATAGAAAAGATGGCGTATTAAAAAAATTGAAATTTGCTTCTACTTCCATCTTTCATTCTATATTTGTTTTCTTTCCTCATCTCAAAAATAAAATTAGTAGAAGACCAGCAGAAGGTTGCAGATCTAGTCAAAGAACTAGTACTTCATTTGCTATCTACAAATCATCCGAGGTTCTGAATCTAGTAGTACTTTGGTCATTCTTGACACTGCCACCATCGCCGAGTCCATCAAGCGTCACCTCGCCATTTAAGGTAGGTTTGCTAAAGCCCTCGCGTTTACCGTCCTTTACACCAAATTCATTTCAAAGGCTGGCCCTAATAGTGTAAAGGGAGAGATCTGAAGTAAGGGAAGGAGAGAGCTATAGTAAAGAGAGAGAAAGATCTAAAGCGAGAGGGAGATGGAAGGTAAAGAGAGAGGAGTCATGGGGAAGATTGGGTGTGAAATGGGAAAAGGGTATTTTAGGAAGGGAAAGAAAAAAAAAGTTAGTGAGGAGTTAGAATAGAAGTTTTAGGAGTTAAAATAAAAAAAAAATATTAATTTTAACAATAGAATTTGACGAAATTTTGTCATTTTCAAGTTATGGGTACTTTATTAATGACAAATTTTTACAGGTACTCAATTATTGTCAATGTTAGGTAATAAATTGGGCTTTTACTCTAAAAGAAAACAAAACTGCCCCAAAACACAGCCCTTTAATGTCGTTTTGATGCAATCTCAATTATCCATTGATTGTCACTTAGCCAAAGAAAGAGAACATTATTAGACAAAGGAGAAAGGAGATTTCCCATATAGAATTCGGTTTTGATCTTGACATAAAGAGATGAATTCAAGGATGCCCCTTAATTTAATTCTTATCCATCCTTGCTTGAGTAGAACTAAAGCACATGAGCACTAAAGATTAAGAGTATAGCATTTCGTCCAAAAATTCAACATCATCTTTTCTAATATGCAGCTGCATGTAAGGGCCTATAGAGTTGGTTATCCCACCTCTAATCAATAATTTTCCATAAAGGTTCAAAACTACTAAAGAATTCTAAAATACTACATTCTTCAAATGGAAATGCAAAAAAAAAAAAAAAAAAATTAATAATTAAAATTCAGTGAGAAGAAATTAGAGAAGTTTACCTTTTCTTAACATTTTTGACATTTCTTTTTATCTTCTCTTTAGTAGAATCTATGGCCCTGTATATGAAACTCGTGATGGGTTTTTATCTAAAGCCAACAAGCGAAGGACTACTATGAGAGGAGTAGTAGCCTTGATACATATGATTATGTTCTTCTATAGCTGACAATCAAAAGCTATGTGTTGCAGTTTCATCCCATCTTCTGTAGATGCAAACCTACTTGATTTCCATTCATCTAAGCAAAACATGTTCATCAATGTTGTTTTGTTATCATTTAGATAAGAAAAAGTCAAATAAGCAGTGGCAAATAAAGTTAAATAAGGCCTAATAAAGTCCTTATCATTAGTGAACTTCTCTAACATACTAACAAACATAGTTCTAGAATATAGGTAGGTGGGGAACTTTCTTCTCTTTTTACTAGTTGCTTGATGAACCTTTAAATTCTTTTCAAAATCCTGCAATATCAAATCAATACAATGGGCAACACAAGGAGTCCGATATAGATTCTTTTTTTTTTTTTTTTTTTTTCAACAACATTTCTCCTACTGCTTTGTAATTTGTAGCATTATCTATTACTACATAATTTACAACATCATCTAACATCTTAAAAACTTTTTCATTGGTTTTAGAGATGTTAAAAGTATCAAATGAATAAAAAAATTCTCTTCTTTTAGGAGTATTCACCAAAAAATTAGAAATTAAATACCTTTTCTTGTTTGTTCATCCATCAAACATGACGGAACAACTATTTTCTTCCACTATTCCCTAAATTCTTCAAGCACTGTGTTAGTTTGAGGCACAATTTGTTTCAAAAGCTTTTCCCTAATGTCCTGATAAGAAAGAGGTTGATAGCCAATTCCATATCTACCAATCATCTTTCAAGTTTACCTTTCCTTAACATCTTTGAAGTTTCTTTTTATCCTCTCTTTAGCAGAATCCATCTATTTATATATGAAACTCATGGCAACTTTCTTATTTGAATCCACTAAACGAAGGACTACTATGAGAGGAGTAATAACCTTGAGACATATGATTATGTTCTTCCATCGTTGACAATTTAAAGCTATGTGTTGCAGTTTTTTCCCATCTTGTGTAGATGCAAACCTACTTGATTTTCATTCATCAGAGCAAATACATGCTCATCAATGTTGTTTTGTTATCATTCAGACAAGATAAAGTCAAATAAGTAGTGGCAAATCTAGTTAAACAAGGAGTAATCAAGTCCTTCTCATTAGTGAACTTCTTCAACATACTAACAAGCATAGTTCTAGAATATAGGTATGTGGTGAACTTTCTTCCCTTCTTAATAGTTGCTTGATGAAACTTTAAATTCTTTTCAAAATCCTCCAATATCAAATCAATAAAATGGGCAAAAAATGGAGTCCAGTACAAATTCTTTTTATTTTTGCATAAACATTTCTCTTGTTACTTTTTAATATATAGCATTATCTATTACTACTTGGACCATATTCTCCACCCCTACATAATTTACAACATCATCTTAAAAACTTTTTCATCAGTTTTAGAGATGTCAAAAGTATCTAATGAATAAAGAAAAACTCTCCCTTTAAGGCTATTAGCCAAAAAGTTAAAAATTAAACACCTTTTCCTGTCTACCCATCTATTAGACATGATGGAACAACCAAATTTCTTCCACTTTTCCCTAAAATTTTTAGATTGCACTAATTTGAGTTACTACTTGTTTTAAAAGCTTTTCCCTAATATCATGATAAGAAGGAGGTCTACAGCCAATTCCATATCTACCAATCATCTTTCAAGTTTACCTTTTCTTAACATCTTTGAAGTTTCTTTTTATCCTCTCTTTAGCAGAATCCATCTCTTTATATATGAAACTCATGGCAAGTTTTTTATCTGAATCCATTAAGCGAAGGACTACTATGAGAGGAGTAGTAACCTTGAGACATATGATTATGTTCTTCCGTAGCTGACAATCTCAAGCTCTGTGTTGTAATTTTTCCCATCTTGTGTAAATGCAAACCTACTTGATTTTCATTCATCTGAGCAAATACATGCTCATTGTAACACCTTATTTTCACTCTTATATTTTTGAAAACACCTTTCATTTAACTCTATTTCATAAGGCAATTACCAATTAACAGTTTAAGTTTCAATTGGACAGCTTACTGTTTTAGACAGCTTGCTACCCTGTTCTTGTAAAATATGAAAACGTGGCGTATAGATGTCTAAAAATCATAAAAAGCTCCAGATTAGAAGTTAATGTGTCTAGAATATGTGGTAAAAATTTCAAACAAAATCTTGTTGGTTTGGTGGGTTAATTAAACAAAGTTTATACGCTGTCCGGTTTAGCAGTGAAATCCTGAAGGGTAACTTTGAAGAATTTTCTGTATTAATTGGCTAAGCCAAAAATCTTGAAAATTTGCACGGATAAAATATGGTGTTTCATGAGCTTAGAAAAATTTATTTCATGCAATTATCTCGTGATTGAAGGTTCTAGTAAATTATTACTTCAAGCTGGCCAGAAACAGAATTTCAGCACAAAGCACACTAGAAAATACTTGTCTTCTTTAAAATTTACATTAGTACACAAAACACATAGAACAAATATATGTTTCACAATAATCTTTAGACTACTCAATTTACATCACATAATTCTAAAAAATTTACAACACAAAAATTTATCACAAAAAGGGAGGAGAACAGCCAGCAGCTACATCTAACCTTGGTTTACCTCTTTTGATTGTTCACCTGTATAAAATTACCAACATTAATAATATGAGAAATCAAGAATTTCTCAGTAGTTAGTCCATTCAAACAAAGTTAAGGAATGATATAAACTGAAGACAAGTAAAGGAGAATACAAAGAAAAATGCATAACCAAGTCTAGGGGTTTTTGTGGACGGCATACATGGTTTGGTGCTCCCTTTTCGGCACCTCTGCATATTCATAGAGTGAGGCACATTTAGTGCACCCTTATTGAGCTAGACATAAATCATTATATCCACAAGTGCCTCTTCTATTTCCATTGTGGCACACCCCTAACACAAGGTTACACAACTTTCTTTATATTCATTCAATAGCTTCTTGTTGAATTGCAAGCTACCATCCATGTCAGAAATATGTAATACCAAACCATCATAAATACAGCCAACTAAACATCCATTCCAACACACAAGACAACAATAATTTCACTACACAAGTAATAAGTAGTAAATATAGCAAGAAGTGCATAATAGAAAAATCTACTACTTGTGCTTGAATTAAACTAACTACCTTGTATCTTCAATTCCTTCTTGTACAACTCTTAGCTTTCTCTTCTATGATCTTTATAACAGCTTTCTCCTTCTATTTGATGATGTTTGATGGCTTACACAAGTGGTTGAAACTACAACACTCCTTATGCTTGAAGACAAGCTCTTCTCCTCTTGTTTCTCTCTTTTGCTTCTCACGCCCTCCTCTTCCTTCCTTTCTCTTTTATTTTTCTTTCCTTCCCTCTTCAGTTCCCTCTCTTGCCGACTTTTCCCCTCTAGAATGCTCTAATTTTATTTTATTCCAACCCTCCTAATTATATTTATTTCTTTCACAAATATCATGATATTATGTAGTTATACTATTACTAGTGTCATGCTCCTATTGGTTGACACTTTGACTAACCTAATGCAAACCTTTGGAGCCTAGTTTCATGACGAGTGGCGTGGAGGACTAAAGGCTGCAGCTGCTCTCTTCTAGTCCCATTGGAACTAAGCCTCTCCTTGCTTCCTAACTAATTCCCTTCAAATGTAACTAACTTTGTTTAATTAACATTAGTTTAAACTACACTCCTAACCCTTTAATCCTCCTAATAAATTATCCAAAATTTCATTCCACTTAGTTCTCTTCATTTTAAGATAATGAGAGTTAAAATTGCATGTATACATACAATGGAAGGTAAACCAAGAATTTATTATTCAATTTCAACATTTTTCATCAACCAAAAACATAAAATAATTTTCATAATTCATCAAAACTTTATGAAATCATATCACAATAGCATAAAACAATTATAGGTAAAATAGATGTTGATATCACAATATTATGAAACAACTATAGGTAAAATAGAGGGTGTTACACTCATCAATGTTGTTTTGTTATCATTCAGACAAGAAAAAGTAAAATAAGTAGTGGCAAATCTAGTTAAACAAGGCCTAATCAAGTCCTTCTCGTTAGTGAACTTCTTCAACATACTAACGAGCATAGTTCTAGAATATAGGTATGTGGTAAACACTCGTTCCTTCTTTCCCTTCTTAGTAGTTGCTTGATGAACCTTTAAATTCTTTTCAAAATCCTCCAATATCAAATCAATAAAATGGACAGCAAATAGAGTCCAATATAAATTCTTTCTTTTTTGTATAAACATTTCTCCTGTTACTTTGTAATTTGTAGCATTATCTGTTACTACTTGGACCATATTCTCCACCCCTACATAATTTACAACATCATCTAACATATTAAAAACTTTTTCATTAGTTTTAGAGATGTCAAAAGTATCTAAAGATTAAAGAAAAACTCTCCCTTTAAGACTATTCGCCAAAATGTTAATAATTAAACACCTTTTCTTGTCTATCCATCCATTAGATATGATGGAACAACAAGTTTTCTTCCACTCTTCCCTAAATTCTTCAAGATTGTGGTAGTTTGAGTTACTACTTGTTTCAAAAGCTTTTCCCAAATATCATGATAAAAAGGAGGTTTATAGCCAATTCCATGTCTACTAATCATCTCACACATCTTTGCATACTCCACATTTCTAATAGCATTGAAGGTAATTGCACTCGTATAAAAAAATTGAGCAACATGTTAATCAACTTGCTCCTTTAAATCCTTTTTCATCATTGATTTATTGTTTCTTGAACCCTAGCACCAACACGTTTTACTTTAGTGACATAATTCATATCCAAAAATGATTCCATATGTAAGTCAATTAGATTTCCTAACGTAGAAATGTAAACTTGTTCAAGTTTATGAGTTGAATTGAGAGTTTGACAACCATGCTCCTTCCTACGATAAACAAAAAAATCTGAATGACTTTCATAATAGAAGTATGAAATTGCTGCACCATAATACTTGATCCATTTATAGTTCATATTTGTTAATATGTTGTTTAATTCCTTTTTATTATTACTTTGCTATTGTAATTGTAGCAATGTATATGTTGCCTTTTATTTATAAAAAAATTCATTCCAATGAGAATTCTATAGGGATGCACCATACTTGTTATCACTAAAAACATCAATTGACTAAACTTGTGTAGGATAATTGACAATGCTTTTAATGAAGTAACATGAATTATGGCTTTACCATGATCCTTATGCTACGTACATTGAAGTAAATGCATTCAAACTATTAATATCAAATATGACAAACTACTATGATACCACACAAATTACTTCACATATAATGTCACGTATAATTGACACTCGTGTATCAATAGGACTTAAGATTTGGTCCGAGTTAGATTACATTAGAAAGGGGGTAAAGGAAAGGCGCGCTTCGTTTGGAACTTGGAGCATGCTTATTACTGCACAATCGGCATCCTCTTCTACCACCGTCAATCTATGCTCATCTTTCTACGCCGGACGTAAGGGTGGGAATAGGCATGGCCTACATAGTAAATAGTTAGCCTAAGACTAGCCTATGAGCTTGAAGTAGGCCAAAATATAGGTCTAGCATAGCCTTTTTATATAAAATCTAAGCCTAAGCATGGCCTAATAAGAATAGGCTTATTAACTTAGTAGGTCTCCAAGGTCTTTCAGCCTATTTAGGCATAATTATTTTCAAATAGGCTTATTAGTGTTTATAGCTTCTATTTAGACATAATTATTTTCAAAAGAAATACAAAAAAAATAAAATATTTTCAATTGTTCGATACGAATCCAAAAAAGAAAAAGCATAACACTACTTAATTATCACAAATTCAAATAGAAATAGAAATCAAAAATCACAAAAGCAAAGTTAAATATAAAGCCACAAAAAACTTAAGCAATTCAAGTCTAAACTAGTTGCATAAACAAAATAAAAATGAAAATTGGAGAATTTATCAATATTGAGTTAGATAAACAAAATTAATATGGCATCAATTAAGAATTTGCAAAGTTGAAAGTTTCACATTGGTAATTTAATTTCCTCTGGTTCTGGCTTATCCTATACATAAGAAAAAATTGTATCAAAATGGCATATATAGGTGATATTAAATTCCCAAATATATTTAAAATTTTTTTACCTTTGGTTATCTCTTTAAGCCATGCTTGTTACATAGCCAATCTCCACCTCAAATAATATGTCATAAATAGACTAAAATATCATTTTAATCCCTCTTAGATAGTGATCATTACATAATATGGTCCTTCTAAGATTACGGTTATAAAATAATCTCTTTTAAATTTAAATGATAACAAAATGATCTCTATGTCATAACATTATTAAATAATTATTGATGTAGGTTTATTTTTTTTATATGTGGACGATTCTATGATATAATTTGATGATGTAGATTATGATTAGACAAGCTGACTTAGCATCCACCTTTCTCCCTTCCTGCCAAAATTCCTAAAATTGCTTCTCTTCCCAGTTCTTACCTTGGTCGCATTGAACTTGCAACTTCTTGTGCTATTTTAGTTCCACACTTCTTATCTCCTACCATTTGTGTTCCTCTCATCTATGATTCCCTTCTACCAAAATTGGCACCTCTCTTCTGTCATTCCCTTCTACCAAAAATCATCTCAGGAAAATACAAGTTAAATGGGTTAATTTGTTGAATGGGGCAAATATATACATGTCCTATCTTTACTTGATGAGTGCAGTGTGAATTCTGCAATGTGAAAATTAAAACTAAAGCCACCAAAAAAATGCACACATAAATTTATTTGAAGAGATAGTAACATTTCGAGTATATATTTATGCAAGTTCCAACTTGATTATTTCCATATTTCAATATCCTTCTACATGTCCTGTCCTTAGAACGTATTATTGTGAATAAAATCTTTGATATTCATAGAAGATTTTAAGTGATAATTTTTTTATGCAAATTAATTAAATGTTCTAGTGGTTCTCAAGGTGAATTTAACAATAGCATGATGAGTTTTTGAGCCTATGATTTAACAAGGTGAATTTACAAGTAGAAAGATGAATTTCTTCTTTCTTGATCCTTGGAAATACGAGATTTATTTATCAAGACCAGAAGATGTTTATTTTAAATGGAATGTCCCTAGTCATAGGAAGTTGAGCCCCGTAATAAGGTGGGAATTGAGAAGAGAAGCAATTTTGAGATTTTAGGAGGGAAGGGAAAAGGATGAATGATGTGTCAATTTGTTCAATCACAAGTCTATATCACCAAATTATTTCATAGAATAATCAACATATGAAAAGATAAATCCATGTTTAACAATTACTTAAAAAGTGTTATAAAGAATTGACCATTTTGTTATTATTTGAATTTAAAAATGATCATTTTGTAAGCACAAATCATAAAAAAATTATTTTGTAATGACTCTAATTTAAGAGAAATTAAAATGATATTTTAGTTATTATAAATAATGACATATATACATTTATAATTATAATATTATGATAATAATAATAATTATTATAAATAATATATATTACACAAAAACATATCCACTAGATTTATTATAATTAGATGTATTTATATTTTATATATATTAAAATAAAATTATATATAAAAGATAAAGAATTGGACCGGCTAATAGGCCTGTAGGTGCCTTTATATAAAAGGCCTAACCTATTTAATAAAACAAACCAATATTCAAGCCTTGGCCACACTTAAATTGTTAAATAGGTTGAGCCGTAGGCCTTCAGCTCTGCATGGAAGGGTCTTTTCTGTTCTCTTACCTTGGTAGGCTTTCTTCTCACTTCCCCAAAGTCTCAATGTAGAGCCCAATCTAGTTCATATTCGTACTGTAAATAAATCATTGTACTAAAAGCATAAAGGATTGGGAGTTGATTTAAAACTCCCCTCTCTTAATAAGTTCACTCCTCACACAATTTTTTGTCATTAAAATTACTAAAACAACCCTCCACTTTACTAAATGTTTTCAAACTTGACCTCTCACACTCCCTTCGCCATCTTCAATAAACCCTAACCATGGTATAGACTCTTTAGCTTCTTTTTTGCTCCATAAAACCATTTGCTTTAGTTGATGGTTTTTTTTTTTTTTTTTTTCACATTTGTGTTGTTGACATGCTCTTAACGCTACTCCAACAAGAGCTCCGCAAGTGTGTGCTCAAGTCATTCATTTTTTTTTCAAAAGTTTTCTATTTGTGTAATTTTAAATTATATATAATACCTTTGTAAATACTTAGAGAATGAAATTGTGTATTTATATAGAATTTAAATTTAGGCAAAATTCTTTCATTTTTTTAAAAAAATGACAACATTATATAACAGTGGGTTATACAAGTAATGGAAAATAAATTTCCAAATAATTTTAAGAAATAATGCTGGAAATTAAAATTTTGAATTATATAAAGCTAGACTTGCGAGTTTTCAAATTACAAGAAGTATGGATTTGGTCATGTGAAAATTTAATTTCCACAAAAACAACTTCAAAGAGTCTGTCCGCAAAGAAAACTTTATAGAATTTGAAAATTTAATTTCTGTAACCCCCATATAAGCCTCTCTCATTATCTCAGAAATTCAATTTCTGAAGCAAAATTACATACTTCTCGAAAATTGAAATTTCATAAGTTTACATCTCCAAAATCTATGAAGTTGTTCATGCAAAAGTTCAATTTTTGAGTGAATAATGAGGGTGCTTATGAAGTTGTGAAATTTCAATTTACGAGACATATCTACTTATTCACGCCCACATATAGGGGCATTTTTGGAATAAAATGTGACAAAAAAGGGAAGGGAAGTGGGAGTATTAAATATGGGGCGGTGAAATTAATTCCCTAAAGGATTAGGCTTCCCAGAGTCAGCTTTTGGCGTTCTTCACCTGTACTCAATTTTTCTTCTAATTTAATTTGACATAAGGTTTTAGAATTTTCCGCTATTTTCCCATCCCATTTATGTGGAAACAAATTTCTTTTTTTTATTCTGTCATTTTTGCTGTTCTCCCCATTCATATTGTCACTGTTTTCTGTGTTCTCTTGTCCTAATTAATCATGGTTTTGCAGAAATGGACGATTAAAGTTCCAAGCCGCTCCGCCGTATGTCAACTGGGACCTGTAAGTTGGCGCCAGAAAGGCCGGTTCCATCTCATTAGGGGTAGCATACCTCTATTAAATTTTATATGCTCTATTCAAATTTCCTTCCTAGGCAGCTATTGCTCGCTTTGAAGCTTTGTAGAATGACAATGCTAAATATGGCATTGTAGATGCTAATGAAGAAGCTTTGCCCATCTTCTCTGAACATTTTGCATTATCAATCTCCTAAGTAGTCTTCCGACAACCCCAAAAAATTATTTTTGTGTCTTTCTTTCATTTTTATGGCTGAAATTGAGAAAAAATGTTAGTAGCAGTGAATCTTTTGGATGGGCATTTGACAATAAGAACTAAATCTATTGTTATCAGGCTTGCTATTAAATGGCTACAATTCTACATTAATGAATACCTTTTATTTCCTTTCTTTTATGAACCTGTTTTTGTAGTGTATAAATATACAGAAGAAGCAGTCTAAGAGCGCCAAAAGGGAAAACATGGCAGGCAAAGGCACTTGAAGCTAGGAGGGCCCAACATGCCTTGAGCTCTTGAATGAGGTGATTAAGCCAGTAGAGACATACACTAATAACTCTATTACCCTTAATATTGTTTTGTTTTGTTTTGTTTTATCTTTTTTGATTTTTCGTCTTTTTTTTTTTTAAATAATAAAACTCTGCAAATGCCGGCGAACTTGGAATCACTGCTCCTTTGTCTTCCATCCTATTTGAAAGCAGCAGTTGGACCTCCAAGCTCAACTTCTAGTGCCACTTTGTACTGTTTATGTTTTTTGAGCCAATTACACATTTGTAATATGCGGTATGCGCTTCTGTTTATATAGATATCAAAATGTACATAATGACACCCGTTGCTTAAAATTTGTAGCCTAATGCACGAGACAATTGGGAAAGCATCCAATAATTGCTCAGCTAATTTATAATGTACCGTAGCTATTGAGTGATCATCTATTTTTTCTTATCCCAAAGTTCTGTTCTGGATGCAACTGCCTCCACCCCTCCATGCACACAATATTAAAGAAAACAAAAAAAAAGAAAAGAAAGAAGAAATTCTCTATGAAAAAGATATTTGCTTGCTGTATGTATTTCTTTGATACGATTGGCTACAATGAAGCTTTTTATCCCAAAGTTCTTGGTTTTCTTCTTCTTGTGTGTTCTTGCCCTTTTGCACGCTGCTGATATAGGTAACCTTGTTAAAGTGCTTTATACTGCTTTTTTGCTTGTTTATTAGATGGACAGGTCTAGCCAGGATTGCATGCATAGTTATGCTTGTTTGGGTGAAAGTGATTCTCCTTCAAGCAAACTGTTTAAGGTGGTATGTAGAAGGCTATCCCTCTGCTCTCTATCTATTTGGCAGCCCCTACCACTCTAGGTCTGAACGGCAACATTGTCTACTTTCTTGCAATGATGCATTGCCAACTTGTCAAAATGGAGCAGATTTTTCCCCGTAAAAAATTTGGAACAGATCTCAGTAATGACATTAACAAGAAGTTATATCTTCTATTTTATTTTTCTTCTAACAGCATTACACCCAAAAGAAACAACTGTCATGCTACTCAATGGAGCATTGTCCAATTCTGGACTTGGAAATAGAGCAAAACACCATACTGTGGCAAATATATAAAAAAAAAAAATCACCAAAACAAGTGAGAAATCAACAAACATAATATTCAATGATTGATGATGCTTTCTTCATCCTAACATTGGGGCAGATCTGCAGGTGGAGGTATTACTGACTGTGATCGGCTCGGTCCATTCTCTACAAGGAATGCCATTGCCAAACCCCAACCAAGATGTGAATCTATGTGACAATGCATGAACCAAATACCTGATTTGCACCATTGAAGGAAATGAAAACACCAAATTTGTTAGTTTGCATTTCTAAACATATGTATATGTACTAACAAATTTATGGCAATGCTATTTACCTGGATTGTCTGCCAGAAAGCGGATGGCTACCCATCCTCCAGGAGGTATTCCAATGGTATTTCTTACAGGTGGGTCGACAAGATTAAATTTTGCTGGATCTGTGGCTGGGTTGAAGTTGCCAAAACCTGAACCAACTACAAAGAAGTGGTATCCATGAAGATGCATTGGATGGTCCTCAGTTGTTACTATACTTGTATCCTGCAGAACAATTTGTACCCTGGAACCATACTTCAACTTGTAAAGCTTAGTTCCTCGAGAAGGCGTCCACAGCCCCCGGGGAACGTTACCTGTATAATTAAATTGTAGAGGGGGAACAGGAGGAAAGTCTGTTGTGAAAACACCAGGTATGCCTTGATAGTAGGCTTGCATTAAGGATGTGGATCTTGGGAGTACAAAAGAAACATTGTTCATGCTAGCAGCGAAGCGGGTTCCATTGGGTCCTTGACACCGTGGACTATTAGGATTGGTGCAGTTGATCAATCCCAATCCAACTATGAAATATAGACTCACATCAATTTGTTTGGATACCTTAACCTTGGAAAGACCCCTGAGCCCAGCAGTGAATGCTGTTGAAGTGGCTGTATCATTGAATGCTGGCAGAGCTGGCAATATTGGTCTTGATGATTGTCCCTTTTTGCGGCTAGCAGATTTATATTCTAGGATTGCAGTGGTAGTGGTATTGTCAAAGGGTGCATTCATGGCACTTTGATAGGCACGTGCAGCCATGTAGTAGCGACCCGGGGGTTGATTAGCAGTGACCAGGACATTGATTGTCTGACCAGGTCCTATCATGAGCACTCTAGTTGTCAAAGGCTTGGTGTAAGCAGCATCAGCACCAACAACAGTCATCTGGTGGTTGGCAATTGAAAAATAGAGTTCTTGATTCAGTGTACTGCCGATGATTCTCAAGAGAATTGTCTCACGGGCTTCTACTGGAACTCGTAGAGTGTCTGCATTATTTTGTTGGGATATCAGTCATTTTTTTAATTCTTTCCACTCATGAGAAAAGGCTAATCCGCATGAAAGTTATGATTGTAATAATATCAAACCTTGTGTGGAGCATCTGTAAAAGTCTCCTGGTTGACCATTCATGGTATATGCCACAGACACATTTGGAGCTGCTCCAGTAAACCGTGCCTGCCTGAGGATAAGCATAGGATCCCTGTCAAACCATTCCCCTGTTAATCATCACAAACACAATTTGTTACGGATGGGTCATTTACTTAAAAAATAAATTGTTCAGTAATTTCTGATGTTTCAACTTTTGAGCAAAGATTTGAAGGATGTGTAAAGAAGGAATTGATCAGAACAAGAGTAAGTATTTGCAATTCACCAAGAAGAATGGTAAATTCTCGCTTAGGCATAGAGAATGGATATGGAGAACCCAATCTGGGGTAGATGATGAGAGCTCCATAGACAGTGGCTCTGAGAAAGTCAGTATGAGCATGCCACCAGAGTGTCCCCTCCTGGTTAATGATACTATAGCGGTATGTGTAACTTCCCCCAGGTTGGATGGGGCACTGAGTTACATAAGTAGGTCCATCTGCCCATGGATTTCGCAGCATTCTCAAGCCATGCCTGATTAGCAGTAAACATCAGAATTGTATCAGTCACTAAAGTGGTTTTTTTTTAATACATGTTTATGCAGCCTAGAGCTTTAGTTGAGGAGAAAAGTGTTGTGGCTGAAATGACAAGTGTGTGAAATTTATGCTAGAATGAACAAATTGATGCTATGGTATTTACCAGTGGAGGGAGATGTTGTACTGTGCTCTATTTATTACTCTAATCACAAGAGAATCTCCATTCCTTGCTTCTATGGTTGGACCTGGAAATTGCCCATTTACTGTGATTATGTTGTGAGTTTTGCACAGCCTCTTCACTGGTGTTGATTGGATCTGTTTCATTCAATTATGGAGTCAATAGTGATCAGTAACTAACTACATACCATACTGTAGAAACTGATCTTTGTTTTCATGATCATAAAGAACTTACCACAAATTGATGATAGTGTGTTTCTGCAGCTTCAGTAGATGCAAGACAAGCAATGATAGCAAGTAGGCTAAGTAAGAGACAATAGCAACATGACTTGCTGAGCAGGTGGGAAGCCTTCATTGTTCCCTCTGCCATTGTTGAACAGAGGTCAAGTGCTTGTGTTATGTCTCAAACGTAAATCTTCAGCTATTTATAGAGCATTGAAGCGGGAACTGCCTTGAGCAAACTTACTTTTAATTTTTGTAGAGAAATGTCTTGGCCCTTATTTTATGAGTCTTACGGCACTTAATATGTAAGGACAATTAGTCAACCAAAGAGAGGATTTGGTGCACCCACTAGCGCAATCATCTGTTGAACTAAATGATAGATTATGTAGTTTATAGTATTAAAGTGTAGTGGACATGTAATCCAAACCAGACTGTTTAAACTACTCAAATTAAACCAATTCACACTAAAACCAAACTAGTTCTTATAATTTTAGTTTGGATTAGATTGAAAATTTCTTAAACCACTTTATATGGTTCGGTTTGAGGTTTAAATGATTTTCAATTCATTAAAACCGAACCAAATTGCATATGTAATATACATGTGTATATTTTAAATTTTTATAATGTATTGCTTATTTATTATAATTAAAAGTATATTATTTATGTAAATACTCACAATGACAATTAATATATAAAGATGACACAACATAAATAAAAATATATATTATGACATGAGTATAATTTTTTTCTTGTTTTTCTGTTAGTCAATTATCGGTAATGTAAGTATGACACTACATTTGAATTTTGGTTAAATATCATTTTGGATTTTGGTCTCTCATTTTAAGTTAGTCATTCACATTTTAACTTTATTAAATTGATCATTCACACTTTAAATTTTTTATTAATTTTATCTTTTAAATTTATCAATGTTGACAATTATTTTTGAGTTTAATAGCAGTTTAAACCTTTAAAAAATAGTAGAAATTGATTTAGTAGAGATTTTAAAGTGTGGGAGATTAATTTGATAAAATTGAAGTGTGAAAAACTAATTTAAAAAAGATTTAAAGTGTGAGAAACTATGATAGTATTTAATTCTAAATTTATTTGACTGGTCATGAACTTAAGATTTTTGATTATCCATTAATGAAATTATCTCAATAATCATCTGATTGAGTAAGATTGAACTCCAAAAGCATAGAAATTGAGCTTGTGACTCTCTCATTCACATATACTTCAAAATCTTTATCAGAACTTTTGTCAGAAAAAATCCAACCCAGTAGAGATAAGTCTTCTTCATCCACAGTACATAACTTTGTAAAATCAGTCGTTCGCTCAACAATCTGATCACCATTGAGATTCTGTGGACCATGCATATTTTCTGGTAACAATTCTAGTTTACATTCACTCTCCATTTCTTAAAATTTTCTTTTTTTTTTTTAATTATTTTATGATAGAGAAATATAGGAATATCTTGAGGCAATGAAAGAGCAGGAAAAAAAATAATGAGCAGTTAAGGTGAGGATGAATTTTGGTCTGTTTGGTAACTTTGTAGTAATGGGATGTGTATATTTTCCTTTAGAATTTCCCATTTGGAATACCTGAAACGACAGGGACTTAAGCTAAGTCCACTGTCTTGACAAGGATAACATCCTCAAAGAAAAACTATCTTATGTAAGACTTTTATAACTATACATATAAAATTCAGTGTCCAAGAGACCACGGCACATCAAATAATTCAAGGACTTTTGAAATTATAGATTTAATAATAGCTATTTTTTTTTTTTATTAAAACCACTCCTATTCAGCATTGCATTATGCTTTGATTAATTTAGTTAAAATCTTATTTGAGCTAAGTAAGATTACAAGTGTAATAAAATTTTATTTATTAAGTTTTAATGCAATTGTGTTTTTAGAGCTTAAATTAAAACATTTTTTTTATTATATTATAATTTAAAAGTTTCTTAAATTTTAGTTATGTACTATGTCCTCAAATATGTACTCTATATTCTAGAGAAGTTAGGTTCAGATTTTGTCCTTAATAAGCTTAAAACATGAGTCTTTTTTAAAAATGTTAGAGGTAAAAAGAATATTTTCTCTATTATTATTATTATTGTTATTATTATGTGTGTTATATGCGTCTAGGCAAGTTGAGTACTTTACTACTCATCTTCAGACTCACTCTTGTAAAATTATTCATTAAAATTTTCATCCCATTTTCATACTCAATTTTCTTGCCCTATCACTATATTTGATTGGGTAAAAAATAATGGGAACCTGTTGGGCATAGGTCAAAATTGTCACCGGACTTGCTAAGCTTAAAACATAAAATGATATCGGTCTTTAGTTGACAATATGAAGGGTCAAATGGCCACAACCTTGGCAAAAAATAGAAAAAAAAAAAAATGAATATTTTGGTTGCGTAGTGCAATAGCCTAACACTTTCTTTTCAACAAAACCAGTTCTATTTGTACCTTATACATCAATCTAGGCACTAATTTGTATGACCAAAACATCTGTTTCACATTAGGTATTTAATATAACTATTTCAATGAAGCAGGTTTGATTGGTTTACTTCTCCATATTTTGTATGTAAAGTAGAACAGTGAGTGGTACTTGTGACATTATTAATGGTTTCTAACCTTGTTTCTAATGTATTAGGTAGTCTGCCAACTGACTTTAGACTAATGCCATCAAATCTATTTATTTGTATAGTTCTAACACTAACCAGATTTGGAATCCATGTGTTATCCATAATCACATCTCTCCCTATTATTTGTCTTCTCTAGTTGCTGCGTTGTTTGAATGCAACTCAACTTTTCTGCTAAGTATACATTGTTATTTATTTATTGGACAAGAAATGAATAGTTCGAATTAACTTAGTAGATATATTTTAAGTAATGTTATTTTTATATGTTTTAGATGAATGTCTTACATATACCCAACAAAAGTTTTTGTCTAGTATAGAAGACAATTCTTGTTTGAATGTGGCACCAAATAATTGATTTCGTATTCATACTCATTTTCACGGAGGAGGATCAATTAATATTCAATGTTGTAACTCTCATATTGAACTCCCATAGCTTATATGAGATTTTATTAGTGAATAATTTATAAACACCTCTATAAACATTAACTTTAAAACCTATTCACCTTTAAAGAACTCCTAAAACCCAAAAATCTACTTCGACCTTAACTAACGAACTCTCAAAACTCAATTTGCTAAATTTTCCTTTACCTAATAAAAAAGAAATCAACTATTAGAACTCTAATTTCATTAATTAGCAAACTCATCACAAATTTGCACCAAATCCACAAATCCACCCAAGTATGCGTAGTAGTCCCTTTCAGAGGGATTTTGTGATCAGGTTCCATCATGTATAAATTGAGGTTTAAACTTCACTCAGAAAAAATTTACCTTAACGAAGCGTGTTTGTCGTAACAAGACTGGTAATTTTACCCTCTTTTAGTTTGAATCCCTTCATTGCTATTGCTCTGAGTTAGATTAAAAAAAAAAAAAAAAAAAATTCTCTAAATTACATTTAAAGCAAAAACTGCAAATTTTCCTGTCCACACTGATTTGATGTAAATCATATAAATGCAGATCTATGCAATTTCTTGTGCATGGTGAAATAATGTATCCTGGTATCACCAGTTGAGCCTCCAAGAAACATACCAAATCCCAAACAGGACTGATGGAAGTGTAGTTTAAAGAAAAAACACTATGATTTCATTTAAACTAATCAAACCCACAATACATGGCCAAAATTTTGCTGAAAAAAGAAAAGGTACAGTCCCGAAAATTCTGGAAAAAGCTCAAACGGTAAAGGTAAATATTTAGTGTACACTGTCTAACAGAAAATTCAATAGTAAAATGACCATGAAAAACCAGAACCTCCAATAGGCTAGCAGCAAAATACCATGACTTTGTCGCAGAACTTCATTTGTTTTTCTCTATAAATGCAGCTTACGAGAACAACTGGTGATTAAGAGAAGTGAAGCACAGTTTTTTGTCACCCACTGATTGTCCCTGGAGATTTACAGATTTGGAGTTGGGAGAGGGATTAAAGGGCCATGTCATGTGCTGAAAGCAAAAAAGATGAGCACCAGTATTTTGATTGTTTCTTCAGAGTTGAGCTATCCGCTGCTTCATAGATCGTAATAACTTGGCTTTTGATTCACATATCCTAAGGAACTCCATCAACACTTTATTCTTTCCAGTCACCATTTTCCTTGCAACATCAGAAGGACTCCAAGATTTCACTGATTCAGAGATATGATTTCCGAGTTCGGTATCATTCACAGAGGAAACAAATGTTTCCAGAATGTGAAAGACCTTCCCAGGTCCATCACTCTGCACATTACTGCAGAGAGGGGCAAGGATGACTTCCAAATGCTCGTCTTCGGTTCTACTCTTCCATTCTCTTAGCCATTTCATAACCTCCTCTACAATGAAAGATAAACGCTGGACAGAATCAGCCAGTGTCTGAGCTAGATGTGAGCTGGATTGATCTACTGACCCACTTTTCTTCTTCTTTTTACCAGATGGAAGTGATGATCTCAAAAGAGATTGAATCACAAGTCCATGCCATGCCAAAGGTTCCGAAACCAACTGAATCAAAAGTTGCACATCATTCCAAGGAGTGCAAAGCTGTGGCTCCATCGACCTGACCTTTTCTACTATATATTTCTCCAGCAAAGAATCTAAGCTGGACGATGTACGAGTTTTCCATCCATTCCCATCAGGTTGAGCAAATTCATGGGAACTCAGGCTCCATGCGTTTAAGAATACAGTGAAATTCAACCAGTCTACCAAGTTGTAATCAACAACCTGCAATTTTTTTTTAAATTTTTTTTGGCATGAACCATGAGTTAAGGAATAACCAAGTATAAGATTAATCACAGTCATCAGAGTATAATCTAACAGAAAGGAGCACATAGTACTCGGAAATCATACCGAGGAAGACCTTTCACCACTAGGAGAACCCACTACCACTTCTATAGCTTCACTTAAAGGATAACCCAACAGTTGTGCATATCGCTCAAGCAACAATTTCATCTCTGATGATATCTTCCCAGGAACAGAACCATTGACCTTCAAGTGCTCCTTTATTGATGCCGAAGCACATTGAATAGAGAGGTAGATCATCCGTGGAAGTAGGGATTTCTTCTCAATGACTCTCCGGAAATTTGTTTCTCTGTCCTTTGTCTGATTATAACAAGTAGGGAAGGAGGGAAGGGGAACAAAAGAAATTTATAGTGAAGTTCTTTAATGAAACAAGCATATAACTATACCAGCCATAATGTCATTGAGGACATAATTTGACCTACCGAGCTTTCTCTAGGACAATAGGAAATCCCTTCAAAGGGCCCTGAAACAGATGCCAACTGTCAACTTAGCAGTGGAATTAATACTAAACATAGAATAAAGTAACTCCAATAGGCCAGTTTATTATATAAATGCCGCTCCATTCTGATCCCACTAAATTATCCCAAATCCTAAATTTTAAATATTTTTGTTTTTCCATCCTGTCCTACCTCAAAATAGTTATCCAATTCCAATCTCGTCCACCCAGTTACTCAAATTTTTTAAGTCTTACAGAATTTTAAAATAGTGAATAGATTACAAAGAAATTACAAGAACATGCCTATGACATAGCACTCAACCCTAAACACAAAATTTGTTTTCACTAATTTTATACTGCATATATATAATAAAGAGAGAATATCCGAACATATAATCTGATTTATACTGGAAGGGAGTACCAAGAGTCTTCATTCATGACCAAGAGGTCTTTTGTTTGATCACTGGCACATCCATTCTTATAATAAAACTAAAAATTTCAGCACAAGAGCATATAGAACAGTGGTTTGTAACTCAGGAATTTTAGGTCACAGGATTTGTCAGTTCCCCCCCCCCCTTAAAAAAAGAAAGGCCATTTTTGTGCTTTCCACTATCATCTATAATTATTAGGTTCAAACGTTCAGCTAAATATTAAAGGCGTCACTTTTACTTCCTACTACTTTTGCTTTATGGCACAAAGCCAACTTAGTCTCTCTTTTTTTCTTTTTTTTTTTAACTTTCCACTCTTTTTGGTTCATTCTTTTTAATTTCCCTTGTACTAATATATTATGCAGTAGTTCAGAGTTCACAAGATAAGTACAACATCTTATATACCGCTTCTAAATAACAGGATTAGAAGATGCATTGCTTCTGAACTGGAAATATGACTGACTGACTGACCTAAAAGATAATTTTTGTCTAAAGTAGGCGTCCACCAAGGACGAGTCTGCAAGTCTTCATTGAAGGTCAAAGACTTTGATCCAATCTCATTAGAGAGCTCAAGGAAGTCCACTCCACATTTCAAGCTTTCAAGAACACCCTAATAGAAAATGAATCCATTAAATTTACCATCAAAATATTAACTAAGTCACCAATAGCTTTTGTTGCAAGATATGGATTACCTCCTCTTCTTCAATGTTATCTGTCTTCTGCTTTAGCAGAAGAATTGGTGTTTCAACCCTTGCCACTAAATATTGACTAGAGTGTTGCAACCGTTCTTTAAACTGCACAAACTCAATCACCTGGAACATAATGTAACTTATGACTCAGTTAAATTAAACTTCAGTATCATTTTTTAAGTATAATCCTAGAATTACGCTGGATAAAAGAATATAATCACATGTATTATTTACATTTGATGTGAATATCTCGTGTACTCATTGTACTATCACAAACTAGGCAATAAATAAGCATATGCAGATACCCTGTTCATATTCTGAGTAGGTGAGGTACTATGATCAGAGTACAACAATGACCAGATCCCCACAAGTTTTCACCCCAGGTATAGAAGTAACCTGTAAGTTTACAGGAAAGCTGCCCTTACATTTTTGATAAAAGGAACCACTTCATACTTACAGAATTCCAGCATAATTATGGACCACTTTTACATCAAAAAATGATGTGTGAAACTTGAAAGCTAATCACAATACTATGAATATTTAACCAGAGAAGTTATCAATCGTTTTTCTCTGACAAACTTTGCTAACTCAGGCAAGTAATTTCCTCTGAGAATTTTGCTTTTTCTTTTATACTTTTACAGTGATAATCTCCTCAAAGATAGAGATAGTGATTAAGCATTGTTTATCTTGCATGTTGGAATAGGAGAAATCTTTAAAGGAAAATAAGTATACAATTCTGAATACATGCAGTCATAATAACAAGTATCATGTACTTGCAAAGGAAAAACTCTAGAAACTATAAGAACTCAGATAAACATACTTTTGAGTAATTTCTATGGCGATAAGCTAGAAACGTTAGATCTGCAGATTCTCTGAAGTGATCGTCCATAAACTTGATATAATCCTTAAGAAGACTGTTTAACTCTACCCACAACGGGGATACCATCACATAAGGCAAAATGTGATGATAAACAGTTTCCATCAAAATATTCTTGACATCCAATGATTTATACCTGAAAAGAATAAAAAAGGTGCTTTACATAGAGAGTGGAAAATATATTTTGTTAAGAAGCCAAGAAGAAAGATATTGAGTATGTGATAGACACCAAGCTCACTGGTAATCCAAAGAATATAAAACTTAAATAACTTTACCATTCATATGCCACTGGAAGAGCACCAAAGTGGGAATACAAATGCAAGAGCAAGATCTTATACTGTGAAACATGTCTGCAAAATACGACAAGACACACATAAGTTATTTCAAAGAAAAAGGTTCCCATCCAAAAGCAGCATAAAAGCTAAACTCAAGGTTTGCTTGTCCAAAGCAAACCATCTAATTCTCCAAAGTTTGTAGCTTTGGAAAGGCAACTTGAGGACAATATGCTGGGAGTGACCACAATGGACATTCACCAATCCTTAGAAAAAGTAACCATGCATCACATGTCAATGATAGTGATTTTTCCTCAGCATTGCTACATGACCAAATTATTAAAATAAACCATTCAGATTGAGAAAAAATATATTAGTACTCCATAGATTTCAATCCTCCAGTCAGCAGGTTTCAAGCATGTTCATTCAAAAATACAATTTACAGACACAAGAGAATTGACCAGATGAAATGCATGTCCGAAAGATTACTCTGGTTTGTTTCTGTGTTTGCATGCTAAATGCCAATATAGATTACAAGATGATTCCTGACCTTCGTATTGCTAAGCCAAACTCCAAAACCATAATTGCCTCTGCCAAATAGCCAAAATTCTTAGTGCGCCAGAATAACTGCACCAAACATAGGATAGTACGTCAGTGGTGGCCCCAGAATCCATAGAATTTTCAAATGTCAAAACACAGTTAGACAGACGTGTAACACAAATACTATACAAAATTAAAAATAAATAAAGGATTAAATTTGCAACCAAAACATTGTCATTTCACTATTATTTAGTATTCTCTTACCCCCCCATCATATATTTCATTAATTTAATGAGAGGCTGACACAGGCAATCCTAGATTCATCTATTTTAATGCAAGATACCAACCTTCCCCTTCCTTCCCTCTCTTTGTGTTACCAGTATAGATTTCAATGTAGAAAGAGGAAAGGTTCTAAGGATAATCTTCTAAAAATTTAACAACAAAGAGGGGAGAGGATGCGCAGATCAAAACCTAACAACAGAAGCTACTGAAAAACTTCACCGTAAGTCAACAGAACCTACAATTCAGCTATATGATACTTATACATGACAAAATCAAACTGGAATTTTTTTTTTTTAATTGAATATACGCTGCCAAGGTAGCCATATATGCCAAGGCACCAAGTTCAGCATTTCTACTATTACACTCAAAGTCAACATCAAGTCATAATACTAATATCCACCATAAAAATATTGCTGTAAGATGCTGTCCATCCCATCATACCCAAGAAGGGAAAAGGAAAGCAGCTAATTCCTCTCAAGTGATTGATACATGACATTAGATGAATCCAATGCCCAATGGCATCTCCACCATTATTTAAAAGCTTAAACTTTATATAAGACATAAACTTCATCAATGTTCACTATTTTAACTGTGCCAAGAAGCCTTTTCCTCAGCCCAGAGATCGGGATTAATAACTAATCAGCAAGTTATTCATTAAACTATGATTTATCTTCGAGGAAACAAAAAGAAACACATGAAAGCATTTTTCCTTAACAGTATCTTACCAAAACAAAAAAATACAAAGACATAATTTTACCAAGCACAAACATGAAAATTAATCCAAGATAAGTAATGAATGCCCAAGAACAAACAACCATCAAATTCTAGTTTCCACAAACAAATTATAAGTATCAAGTGTTGGCATATCAAATGATCAAATGGTATCTTCTAAAAGGATATAAAAACATTATGATTCAGAATCCTCAAACAACTAAACAGGTAAAAGTATATCAACCTTATTAGGTGAAGCATATACTATCACCGATTCCTTAATAAAAGTAGCATTTTACCCTTTAAATTCTGTTAGACTGAAATTTTATTCGTAGATAATCCAATATAGTTCCTAACATGATCTCGGGATCTATAAGTGGAGAAAGAAAGAGAATAGGGGGAAAAGAAGACAAAAAATATAATAGTAATCTAAGAAAACTTTAAACATGATTTTGCAAATCTGTCCAAAGAATAAATACATAAAATGTACATGACATACCTGAACCAGAACATTGCAGGTCATCGACAGAAGCTCCTCCCCATGCATGCTCTCCTGTAGATCCAAGCCCTTTGAAAGTGGAAGGCTTTTGCAATACATTTCAGCCATTTGAACAGAAGAGACCTCAAGTTCTGGTGACAAATACAATTATGCTTGTGTAAATTAGGTAGCCACCAATAATGATGCTCAGGCTGTCTCCGATACACCCAAAACTCAGATCTGAATAAAGTTTTTTGTTTTTCCCGATTCGAGTCTCCAGAAAATAACACGATTTGATACAAAATCTTAACAAGTTGAGATGAAATAATAACTATTCTTAGTTTTAAGTCTTGGAAGACCAATTGGATCCAACAAATTAAAAACAAGCAAATCATAGGAATACCCAGAAAATAATTGAATAATGAAATAATATATTTATACATTATATATAATAATGGGAAACTAACCATTTTCAGACATCTTGGACATGTGTCCCATCAATATTTGTTGAATTTTAAAGAGGGTTATAGACTGCCCAAGTGACTTCGTTGGTGTTGTTGATAAAGCACCACTGTTTTTCATTAACTTCCCCAAAAGCTCTGTCTTCTTATCAGGAATCAAGACTTCACTAAACATCTCTACATCAGACGTAAAGCAGGATAAGTGACCAAACCTGTGACCATAAAACAGAGTTAAATCAAAATATTCTGCAGTTTAGAAACACTCTTTCAACTGTGACAGTAACCACATTAGCCAAGCCAACCTAGAGTGGTCAATATATCCTAAAACCTGTGTAAGGGGAGGAGTGGGGTGAGGGGAATAAAATAACTCAAAATTTTCTCCAAAGAGCATCACATGTTAAACATAAGTTGGATAAGCATATTCCAAGATTACAAGGAAAGAACTTCATCACAAATGGCTAAATACAAAGCTGAACTTGAATGTGCAACTCTACAACCAGTAAATCAGTGAAACTCAAAAGGACAAATGCCAAAAATTAAATCCTATTTTTGGATTTTCGCAAATGTGTTAGCCAATGTTCCCTTTCTTACAATCCCTCTTCTCAACCAACAACATAATAAAGATGCAAAGATTGGATGAGTGACAACTTATGCAATACCTGTCAAAGTATTGGACAATAGCGTCAATTAAATTGTCATCATTCCCCTTTTCTTGTAAGTGCTTCCTTCTTTCAATTTCTATAATTGCCAAGTATGGACACCTTATAGAATTATTGATGTTATCTGCTTGTAATTTCTGTATAAAAGCTAATGCATCTGATATTCGACTATCAAACTGCATTCATTGTGCAATAATCAAACTCCATTCAAAAGGTAGTTAATGGCTGCATCATACATAACTCAATGAGAGAGTAAAGGTCATAAAAAGATTAAACAATCACCAGTTCATCTGTCAGGTGTGAAATCTTGCAATTAATAAATTTTGGGGGATGAACAGGGTCATTAACTGCCTCATCACACCAGATGCTGTCATCTTCTAGCAAACAACCTAGGTAGTGAAGGAAACACTGCCAGTCATCTGGGCTGCCATATCAAGAAAGCAACATCAATAGTATGAAAAAGCAAGACAAAAGGAACTAGTACCATCATTAAAAAAAATATAACAAAATGAATGGAACTGAATCCTGGAAAATTGGAAATAAACATTTTAAAAATCTCTAGACAATAAAATTTGGGAAAACTATCTAACGTAGACACAATGGGAGTGAACTTTAAATGGCCACCACTAAGGTGATACACAGAATGCAATTTTTCATATATTGTTCAAAAGAGAGCATGAAACAAGAATAAAGCAAAGAGAAAATCAAAGTTTAGCTAGATATATATGTGCACCCGTGAGGAAATTAACATTACTAAAATTACATTGAAATCATAAGCATGCATTATAGAAAAAGCCAAATAACAGTGGCATGTAACTTTCTCTACAGATGTCTAAGTAAATAGCATCCAGTTGAATCACTCTAGACATTGTTAGAGAAGGGAAACAAAGGTAATGAGATAAATAATTTGTACAGACGTCTATGTAAATTGCATTCAGTTGAATCACTCTAGACATTGTAAGAAACAAAGGTGATGAGATAAACAATTCCCACATTTCATTGAAGAAGATTAAGTCCTGAGTTATCAATTAAGTCACCAGTATTCAGAAGGGAGGAACATTACACTATAATTATATTACTTTTGTTTTGGCAATGAATCATCTATTATAAAATCTTTAGCAGCTATCTGATCAATTCCTAGTTTTTGCCAGCTTACTTTAATAATTGAAACTTTAAATGCAAAAGCCAATAAATGAGTGGAAGAATTCAAGTATACACTACACTAAAAAGTGAAGTGACACAATTTCTGATACCATTGTAGGGAAGATTGGAACATTGCAGGAAACCCAGCTGTCCTCCCAGTATACCCATACAGCCACCCACCCACTCTTTTAAACACACACAGAAATAAACATACTTGTAACAACAATACAAATAAAAGGACATTGTTTATAAAGTTTATAATGATTAAGTTCCTGGAAAGCATAAATAATGGGTTCATAAATCTCCTAAGATTTGACTCCTTCAGAGCCATATTTTAAGGTATAATTTTATATCTGGAGTGGAGGCAGTCAGAAATGCTTACAGGATCTGACAAATGCTTCAGGATAACTAGATCTAGGCATGTATGCTCCATGAAGAGGAGAAGGGATGTTCTAGATAGATTCAGCAAGATAACTCCCAGAAGACATAAGACGTGCTTCATATAACTAGGAAATGAAGATACCCTACAACCTACAAGTTGATGGATCTTGTAACATACATTTCTAAAGTCTAAATTTTACAGTGACCAAACCCTAGAAAAAGTTTTAATCGCAAAATCTGGACGAAGACGAGGAAAATTTTTCTGAATGATAAAATTAAAATATTACATCTCAAAGAAAGTAAAAAAATATTGACCTATACAATAGTAAAAAACTCCAAAACTACCAAAGCAAGAAGAACAATATGATTCTAAAATTAAAAACAATAATGTACCTCACAAGGCATCTTGACAATATCATGTAAGTTACATGCAACTGCCAAAAACAATTAATTTACCCATTGATAACAACCACCACTTTTGCTAATCTAATATTCTACAGTATCATGGAGTAAACATCTAAATGCATACCTTGACTTTAGTATTTTCTGAAAGATATTGGCGGCAGCAGCATAATCACCTGCCCGAGCAAGAAGTCTCCCCTGTCAACTTGAAGTCAAAGTATACAGGTTAATGAGAAAAGTGAAAGAGAAATGAGAACAACACTCCACATGGTTGAATGATGCATTATAGATGACAATTCAGAACACTGAATAGTTCCCTAGAAAATTTCACTTATTCTTGCTATCCCTTCATGTACATTAAAAAACAAAGAGAATGAGAGAGGAGCATGATTAGCTAGAAGCATAAAAGAAATCCAGAAAAGCAAAGTAGACACAGAATTTATCCTCCCTAAGATAATTACTATTAATAGTTAAGCAGACACCTGACCTAAAGATTTCCCTTGGAATTAGACTCAAACTCCTAAAACTATTAAATTGTGACCATTTTCTAACAGACAAAAGGATATTCTTTCAGAAACCAGACTAAAACTGTCACCTTGGAGGATAAACTTTGGAGCTGCACAAATGTTCTTATAAAAAATATAATGTATCAAATGAAAGATGATAAGGAATCAACTTCCGACATCAACAACCAAGTAGGGCTACTTTAATTCAAGCCAAATTCAACCAAAATAAGTTTGTTTCAGACAATTCCAGACAGTTGATAAGATCTTCTCACACATTATGAAGCGTACCAAATATCAAAATTTCCCAATGGAAGCCCACATTCGGTCTCAATAAGTCATCATGTGTTCTTTTAACACCATGCTTCTGTTATCTTGTTTACCATAATCATATTAGTTGTTTATGGACCATAACAACTAATATAAGATCATGACAACTATCTTTACACCAAGACCAAGAGGAACATCTTCATCTTTTATGACAGATATTTGGGTTTACTGAATCGCTTGGAGGAGGAAAGTTGAGAAATACAGATTATACTTTCCTAGTATTGGTTGTTTTAACCCAGATTCTCTTTGGAATGGGAATATAAAATATTTCTTGGCAAATGTATGTTATTGAGGATGCTGGGATTTTCTTAGCCATTTAAAAGTTCTGTACTTCTTATTCAAAATTATTCTATTTTTTTTTTTTTTCCCCTTCTGATAACTAGAAAAAGCACGTACCCCTTTCACTTTCAAGTTTCAATAAAGGCTTAGCGAGGGGATCCCTAGCCCCCTCCCATTTCTTTCTACTTTTATTTATTTATTATTTAATTTTTTTTGGGGACCATCAGCTTACCTCAAAGGATGTCACTCCACATACTAATCTTCCTTTCAACAGTGTACTATACAACATTTCTTCCTTTTAACCCAGAACCTATATAGGTCTAATGAGTGTTGAACTCTAAACAATTTTTGCTCTGCAACATCAAATATAGCACAGCGTCCTCCCACATATCAAGTCCTCTTGCTGAATGAAGGACAATTTTATAACTCCATTTATAAGTGTTAAAATGGAAGAGAAAAGTCCAAATGCCAAATGGAACAAGAAGAAAACCCTACAGAGTACCTGTATGCGGAGCTTATCAACTTCAATCATCAATAGTGATCCTAATTTCCCAGAAAGGATTTCCAAAGCATCCCCATATTTAGCTTGCTGTTCTAATATGGAAATGTATACCATAAGAGCTGCAACAAAATTTTTAAAATTTAAGTCATGATATGTGTAATGTCAAAACAGAATCTTTTGTGGTTGCACATAACAGATAAGTAAGAGTTGAGATCACCTTCGGGCTCATGCAAACTATGTGAAGCAACATGTTTCTTAAGTAAACCTTCAGCTAAGAGTAACAGCTTCTCTCCACCATTTCCGCAGAAAACCTTTCAGGAGTCCAGTTGCAACATAATAAACGATCAACAAAAAAACTTCTTCTTTTTTTTTTGTGTTTGGTTGGGGGGGGGGGGGGGGGGGTGGTGTGGGGGGTTGGGAATGCTCAGCACTAGTATGATATATCCAAAAGCAAACCAGCCAGTGGATAATTGTTGAAAACTTTACTTTTGCAATGTAATAAAGTTGTCATTACAAGTTGACCATGTTTTAGAGACAAACTGGAACAGGCTTCTGACACGAGTATCAGTCAAGACTTCAGCTCACAATCATATTCATACCTTAACCATTTACTGATATTGACTACAATTTCTCTCCAACTAAAGCTTATATAATTGCAATGCAAGGCCAATTTTTTATCAAATATTCCTCAGGGTCCATGCATATATATCTACATCCTCGTTTAAATGGGACTACTATTTTCTAAAGGTGAAAAGATCAGCCTGTTGAGCTGTTGCAACCATCAACTGGTCCAATCTCAGCTCTGGTGGCCGGCAGGTTTTGGGAGCAAACTGAACTGCATATAAAATGTCCTCCTGAAAACTAATGTGTTTCCTTGCTAATGCTTTGACTCAATTATATCTGGTATAAATTTCAAATTTCACACTCGTTTGTGCTCTTTTCAGATCTTGGCTGTTCTTACTTCTTCATATGATCATATTACCAGGCAATGAAGAAAGCACATTCTATAACTGGTATCAATTAGAATTTACAAACTTCTTTTACCAATTTGATCAGGAGAGCAAAAAGAAAGTATAGAACCAAGATATACTCATCGTTAATTACCCAAAAAGGTAAAAACTTTACCATCCAGCAATTTTTACACGCTAGCTAATAAGTATCAGTACAAAAAGCAACTAATCATATCCCACAAGTCCAGCTAAAACACAAAGAGGCCAATATTACTTGCATGATTTATGATTTTCTTGGTACATGTTATATCCTCGTATGATAAAAATTACATCATATTTGTAAGTCATTTCCCTCATAAGATGCATTCAGCATCAAAACAAACAGTGACTGGAGATGCAATATGTAACTTATTAAATAACAGGGCCAAGAAGTGGGCAGTAAAGCAGCTAGAACCTGTAATTGGATACTACAAACTGCCCAAAGCAGAAACCTCTCTTCTCCAACAAGTTTGTACATTTTGATAGCTGTCTGCCAATCACAAAATATGCACATGTAAAACTATCCTGATTGTCCACGAATAACAAAACAGCAGATGCCTTTGAAAGAAATAGAGGATTTACAAAGGAAAATGGAAAATAAGCAAACCTGTTGCTGCTTCACAAATGAGTACTCACGTACATAGCAGTTGAACAGCCCCATCATTAATTCCAGATTATTTGAGAATTTACCACAGGCATGTTCATAGCAGCTGGTAGCCAAGTCCACTGATTACATAAAGAAATTTTAGACATTCGAAAACAATATGCATAAAGAGAAGACCTTGTCAAGGAAGAAACAAGCACTGACAATGATCTAGTCGTTGGAATACTATCTGCAATGTACTGAGAGTAAGATCATCCATTAAAAGGGAATCATTTGCATACAATAGCTCTTTGGCATTTAAACAAACAGATAATGCTTCCTCAGGTTTACCCATTCTCTCCAAAATTAGAGCTTTGAGTGCCTGCAATACAGATGATTTAAGTTAACTACAAACTTCAGATTATGAATAGGCATATAGGACTATAAACTTCAGACAACTGATATTAAAGAAATTCAAAAATCAAAAAACAATCCACATCAAGATAATACAAATTGTATAGATATATACACCTAACCAACAATTAGAACCCAACGAAGAGAGAAGCTACTGAACGAAGATGAACCTAATCCACGTTACAAATTACACTCATTGCTCTGACATTTGCACTCGTTATTGCCACTCCAACAAATAAAAACAAGAAAGGAGAATAAAGAAAGAGCGAAAAACAACGGTGCAATTCAAATTCAAATATATATATATATATATATATATATATATATATATATCTACATCTAAATCACTCTAACAAATCTTAAGTAATACCCTAATTGATAGAGGAGCAACGAAAAAAACCCTGACCCACATTACAGAAAATACTAATTGCACTAATATGTTGTAAGAAATGAAAACAAACACATGGCAATTAAGAAATAGAGAGAATATAGCAATTAATTCGATCTTACAAGAGCATAGGGAGAATTGGGATGCTTAGATAGCAGTGTCGTAATCTGCTTAAAGGCATTCTTGAATTGGCGAGAATCAATGGCGTCCCATATGGGTCGAACCTTCCGCTCTGGAATTCCACCAGCTAACCCAAACTTGGAAGCCATTAGAATTGGAGAGAATAATTATTCGGCTTCAGGAACAACTCGACTGCCACAGACAATACTATTGTACTTTCCGAAACGCAAGCGCTTTGATTGATGAACTCAACTGGACAAGACTCAGAGCAAGAATATCCAAGAGGGAACTGCGAAACCTAAAAGAGTGTTACTTTGGACCAAGGAGGTAGGTATAGTGAACTAGTTCAAGTGTTCAACAGCAAACGATTCCATTAAGATACTTCGTTGTTTTTATTGTTGATACGGGCTATTTCTTGGCCTAGGACTTTTGAGTTTTAGCCCAATTGTATGTATTAACGAAGGCATTTCTTTCAGCACGCGCCATGTTTTCTAGCCACACACCCTATTTTTCAAACATTTCTTCTCAAAATACCCCCAAATATATAACACAGGCCCAAAAATTTCCCTTCATTGGCGCCAAAGTTTTATAGATTTATAAATTTATAAGTCAAAACTAACTATCAAATTTATAAATCTATAAGTGATTTCCATATAATAGATTTTATTATATAAATTTATAAATTTGTAAACTTGAAAACTCTAAAAATATATATATACTAATGAGGTGTGCAACAATGTAGAAGTATACGCCAACAATGAGAATGGTTTGGATGGGGTGTGCATGGATAGTACGGGTTCTGTCAAGTTGGAGTGTGTGAGGATGAGGAGATGGTTAAATTTTGAAAAAATTACTAAGAATATTTTAGAATTCTCATAGAGTATGGGTGTGCCAAAAGAAATGGCTAATTTGCAAATGTTGATTAGACTTATAAATTTAGCCCATACATAGGGGATTTCTTTTAACATCTCTTAGAATTTCTATTTTCATTTCAAACTTTTCTATTTTTACTTAAAATGACAAAATTACTCTTGTGAGCATTTATATCCCTTTCCCTTCCTCCCATCCCCAATTTGTAGTATTATGGATTTTAAATGATAATTACAGATTATATTTAAAATATTGGCAACACTATAATTCATAAGCTAAAAATACAAACCTAGAAAATGTAAATAATCTATAACACCACAAAATATTATTATAGATTATAAAACAATTATGGATTATATATAATTCAAAGTTTATATATAAGTGACACTTTTGAATTATATATAGTCTAGAAGCTTAAAACTCAAACTTGTTAAATTACAAATTATTTATAATCTACAACATTACAAAATACTATTATGGATTACACAATAATACAAAAGCTTGCAAAAGTTTGGGGTGAAACTTGAAAGGAAGGAGGAAAGGGTTTAAATGATAAGAGGGCCAATTCTTTCATTTGGAAAAGTTTGGGGGTTAGAATAGCACTTTGAAGGTGATAAAAGAAATCCCCAATAATAATTTGAGTCATTTATATTTATGATGGTGATTTTAATCTAACCTAATTAGCCTATTAAACAAGTCAACTTTCAGTTCCAAAAATAAGGGGCGTTTGGAAGAGCTTATTTGGGCTTATTATATCGTATAAGCATTTTAGTTAAAAATGATAAATGTTTGAAAGAGCTTATAAAAACAACTTATGGCCCTCCCATAAGTCCGTTTGAGCTTTTTTTCATAAGCTTTTCCAAAAAGCTTATGGGAGCTTATATAGAATTTTCATGACTAATTACTGTTAAGACAAAAGTACCCTTGTAATGTTATAATAGAAATACCCTCATAAAAAGTCTTAAAATCAAACACTTGTAATATTATGATAAAAATACCTTTATAGTAAGTCATAAAACCAAACCATTATAATCTTATGATAAAATACCTTTATAATAAACCTTAAGATCAAACCCTAAAACCCTAAATCTTATAATTTTTATCATAAAACCCTAACCTTTAATGAACTTTGAGTACTTACTTATGTCCTTTTTTTAAAAATAATTTTAGCTATTATAAATACTTGTATAGTGATGTATCCAAACACCGTGTAACATTATATAAACCCTTTTTAAAGTATGCATTGAAACGCAAATAAGATTATTGAATTAAGAGCATTTTAAGGCTTATAACATAAGTTTTTATAATATAAGTGCTTAATTAAGTTGTTCACCCAAACGGACCTGATATAAGTTGGGACCCTATTTTTCTTTCTTTATTTTTCTCAAGATAACTTACATTTTTTATCTGAAACTTACATTTTAATTTTGTTATTATTTTGAAATTCTCAAAATAAAAGTCACAGTTTTAAAAAACATAATATAATTAATAAAATTTCAGTTTAGTAAGTTTAAAAAATTTAATAAAAATATCCTGAACAAAAAATATATTTAATAATATACATTTTTTTACCATATTTCTTATATCACTTTGTTTATGTATCACTAAATCATCATTTTTGAAATATTTTAATAAATTTGTCATAACATTTCTTTTATTACTCTATTAGCTACTAAGCTCAAGCACGTACAAGATTTTTCTTTTTTGACAATTTCTTATTTGAGTTCTTTATTATTTACTTATATATGGATAGAGGTGGCATCAGTTGCTAGATTTATTTCATACTTTTTCTTTTTCCCAGTCACTCGATTCGCCCAGTGTAATAGGCTTAAACCATTAAAATATTTAATGAATAAGTATAATGGGCCTTTGTTCAAAGCCTAGACCTTATTAAGCAGGTTTTTTTCTTTGTAACTATCAGAATTTCTATTATAACCCTCAACACTTTTTTTTTTTTTTTTTTTAATATGAAATAACCAAACCGCCCTAAAAAGAAACACTTCCCCTACGTAGACCCTTTTTCAAAAAAAAATTCTTGTGCTCTCACCCCACTATTTTGGTTCTAATTGACACCAGTAAATATTAAGAACTTAAAAAAATGATTTAAAGAAAAGTTTGTATATGAATTTTGAAAAAATATTATGGATTTTGAATAATTCGTAATATAAAAAACAAATATATTATATTATGGAGTTTAAATAACTCATATTATAAAAAAATATTATGTTATGGACTTTTGAATAAAAAAAAAAATTTCAAACACGAATTTCAAATTTTCATTCCTCACCCCCAACTTCAAAACTATTGAAAAACACTCAAAAATAGAACACAATCCAAACATGTACTCCATTGTCAACATTCACACTTGAAATCACAAAATACCATTAAAATCCCTAAGCAAATCAGAAATCCTACACCATGAACATCTTAACTAGTGGCCGTTGGTTGCTGTAATATGTAAGGAATGCCCAATTGATGGATGACAATGAAGGTGAAAATGTTAAGAAAGATGTTGTGGAGGTTTAGAGGTGTAAAAAAATAGCTTACCAAAACTTGGAGAGAGAGAGTGATGTTGTTTGCATTTGGGGGTGAAAAACCAGACATACCGGGATGGGAGGAAGGGGACGTGAGTTTAGATTGTAGTGTGGGCATTTTTGTCAGGGGTGAGAATATAAATTATGGGGGTAATAAAAGAAGTCCCCCCTTATTAACTATAATGACATTAGGTAGAGAGACAAGAGTGAGAAAGGATATGTGTCGAAAGAATAAAAAGGAAAATAGTAACCATTAAATTTGTTTAGTATATAATAGAAAGGTAATGTTTTCCCTTTTTGTGTAATATTTGGTATCCAAAAAAATTAAAAGAATAAAATATATATTTTTATGTAAGTATAAATTTATTCTTTATTTAAAAATTAAACAAATGATAAAATTCAACATGTCATCAAGCAGAGCACGTAGAAAACTTGCCAAAGAAAACAAAGATTAATCGGAAAAATAATCATATATCTTTCCAAGTTAGTCTTTATACTAACTGTTATATTTTTAGTCTGCGCATTAGATGCTTGCTTTAATTTTGTTGTTAGAAAGTTTTCAAATAAAATATTCTGATGAACAACTATTTGGTGGTTTAGTTTTTGAGTTTTATTGTAGAATTTAGCTTATCAACAACAAGAAGTTTTCGGTCGCAGTTGAAATAAATGCTAGGGCGAGAAGATCTGAACTGAGATGCATCATAGATTAAACAAGGGGCAAAAAGCGTAACAATATTTTTATAACTTAACTATTTTGGAAGAAAAAAAAAGTTGTTTCCCTTTTCTTTGAATTTGAAAAGAAAGTTGTACTCTCTAATCAATGAAAAGTGATATTATAAGAGATTAAGATTTACTTTATCTTGAATCTATTAAATAATGCAAAATAAAGAAAAATAAAACACATTCTTTTTTTGCGTACTAACGGACTCTTATGTTATTAAGTCCAAGTTTGCTTATTTAATTAAAACTATCTAATCGTACTAATAGTGTAGTATATATAGCCAAAATTATAAACTCTTTTAATCTAGAACCTATTTATTTTACTTGACATTAATTGATAAATAAGTAATTCTTGTGATGAAAACATGAATAAGTAATTCTTATTTATTTCATGTTAAGTATATGAAAATGATATTAGTTATTAAAATATTCTTAATTATCTCATATTTTTATAAGGAAGTTCCACAAAAATATAGTCTCCTCAACAACTAGCATCCTCTCCTTATTTTCAATGCTTTTTCTTCATTTTTTTTTAACTATTATTGATGATTATTGTCATTGATTTTGCCTCGGACTTTGCTTTTCTACCTTGCTTTAGTTTTTTTCTATTTTTGTTATGAAAGTCGGTTGGGGGTTCCAAGGATTCGAGTGGGGACCGGGGACTCTATAGGTGTAATAAAGGATAGCTTCTGGAAGATTGAATAGCGGCGGAGGGTTGGGTTAGAGTTCTTTCTTGGTCCTCTTTTAGGGTTTCTGAGAAGGTTTTATATTGGTACTAGGTATGGGCCTCAACCTGCAATTGGGCTTGCGTTTAGGTCCATACACAGGGCCTGATGAGTCTAAGAAGGGGTCCACATCATTTGCCCCCTAGGTCGGCTGCTTGATGGGTAAAACAGCCGAGCTATGGTGGATAAGTCGGTCCTATTGATCGTTCGGTTTACACTAAATGGGCATACCCTAAGGATTTGAAAATAGAATTTGTGAAGGGTCATGTGTTATGGGGAAGTGCGATTACGCAGCCATCACCGATTAGTTCCTGTTTGAGACTTTTTTTTTCTTCTTTTATTATTATTTTTGACCGGACGGACACTTGAATCATGATAGTCGTGAGTGAGAATTTTACCTTTCACCAGATCGGCCTCACGGGGACAATGAATAGTAACCCTTTTTGTGAGGTACTGTTCATTTGTTGTGACTCTTGGGTCATCCTAGAGTAGGTGATTGTTCACTCGTCATGTCTATTATGTGTTGCACTTCTCGAGGAGATCATCCAGATTATGCATATCTTATTAATGACATCATTACATAATGTCGCCTTCATACCCCCCACGCACTCATTGCTTTCTAACTCCGTTCCTATGCATTTATTAGCCATTATTGTTTTGTTGTTATTGACACGCATGCCGTCTCTCGATTGTGCCGTTGGCTTCTTTAAATTTGAATAATTACGTAGTTGCCCTCCTTCCTTTGGCTTATATATGTGGTCCCCGTTTGGCCCACTATCTACCTTTACTGTTTCTATTTTGCCTCCCTGTGTCTCTGCAATTGCCCTCTTCTTCGTCGTGCCTTTCTCCGCCTTCCTGTCCACCGTAGGTTTTCCATCTCCGTTGCGCGTTTCTCTCCCTCTCAGGTTTGCTTATTTCCCTTACTTTGTTAGCTTTCTGATTTGTTTTAGGAAGTGGGTATGGCTTCGACTAGTGAACCAAGCTCTGAAGTTCCTGAGGGAGTTCCAATGGGTGGAGCCACCTCTAGTAGCGACTCCACCTAAGTGATTGTTGCGATTTCCCGCACGGCACAAGAATTTGATGATGTGGGGGTGACATTTGGTTCTGACGTACTAAGGATCGACGACCTTAGGTCGGAGAGTGCCCCCATTGATAGCGATTTGAGAGAGGCCTGGTGGGTAGCTCAGGAAATTACATCGACTAATTCGTGTTTGATTGAGGAGAATTTGGGTGCTGTTAGGGATTCATTGTGTAGTAGTTTAGAATCACCTGCTAGTTTCGATACATCGGCTTGCCCTCCCAAATTTGGGGCGTGTGAAGGTTGATATGGGGACCGGTTTTTTACCAGGAACCTTTATTATTCCTATAGGTGTGGGGTATCTTTTCCTCTAAATGATTTTGAAATGAAAGTTCTTAGAACCCTTCAGGTAGCTCCCTCTCAGCTTCACCCCAACGCATGGGCGACCCTCCATGCTTTCCAGAAAATATGCACTGAACTAAATAAACCACCCTGAACAAATGTGTTTGTTATGTTCATGAGACATGTTTGAATTATGAGTTTTGCAGTATCATTCCATTCCGGCAATGTCCACATGCCCCATTACTAGTCTATTTGCTTCAATATTAATTTATTAAAGCAAGGGAAATCAATTCAAAGAACCATCTTACTAATTCAACATCAAGTTGAGGAAAGTTTAACTCCTCTTAGAAGAAAATTTGAAACTTCTTTTTTTCAAAAAGAATATTTTACGCTTTCTAGCTTGACCTCTATCCTTTTGAAGAAGAAGTCCACCTAGGATCACAAAAATATATAATTTATTCAAACTGTGGTCTTGCAACAAACCAAAAATTACAAATTATACAACTCAGTATTCCTTATTTTCATGCTTACTACAGAGAATAAAACGTATAAACTATACAGTATATACACACAGATATGCGATTTTTTTTTTAAAAAATATTATATAAACAAATAAGAAAACGTGGAAAGCAATTCAGTTTGGGATATATATATATATATATATATATATATATATATATATATATATATATATATATATATATATATATATATATATATATATATATATATTAAGCATGGCTTTGAAGATATATAATTTTATGCGGGTGAGCATTCAGGAGGGAATCCCTGTGGGAATCGCTTGGTGTCAGTGCAGTAGTTGTAAATCATGTAATTCTTCTGAACCTATCTGAGTCTGGCTTGCCCAGTTGAATCCAGTGACTGTCCGTACCATGCTTGGTTTTGTGAACCCCGTGGAAGAACAAGAGGAACCTTTAGAAGTCCAAACACAAGCTTGGGCATTGAAATTCCTGTAAGAGGTAGTGAATGGTGCTTGGGTCCAATCTGTCTTCACAAGGCCACCCCTTGTGGCCAAATCATCCGCGTTCCAAAGGCTTGAATATATCCTCATAGCTTCGTTCTTTGGGAAAGCAACTCCTTTTGATTCTAAGTTCTTGAACTCCCTTATGGGTGTTCCATCAACAGAGAATCTGATATCAACAAAATAATAACTGTATTATAAGAAAAAGAATCTCAAAGTGGTTCATTTTTCAAAGTGAAATGATAGTTTGTGCACTTGTTTGTGTGCATTTTTGCATACCCGTTGTCAAGGTAAAATTATATATAAGATGATAAAACAGATGTAAAAAGAAAAAAAAAATAATTATACCAATAACCCTTAAAGTTTTACACATAATTTTAAAAAAGTCTTTATGATTTAAATTATTAAAAGCTTATCCTATAATTTATAAATATTTATAAATTAGTTTTTATTATTTAATTTCGTCAGTTGACTTCATGCTATAAGTCTTTATAGTTTAATAGGAAATTTTAAAAACAAACTTTATAGTTTAAATTTTATTAAAAATTCGTCTTTCAACTATATAAACATTTATAAAGTAGTTCTTTCTAATAAATAAATATTTATAAATGTAAGGATGAATTTTTTATGTTTTAAACTATAAACACCACAAAAATTAATTTGTAAATATTTGTAAACTATATAAATAAATTTTTAATGTTATAAACTATAAAAAAAAATTAAAATTTTGTATGAAACAATAGGAACCATCAATATAATTAAACCAAAAAGTGCAAAAGTAGACATACATAAATAAGTGTATAAATAACATTACTCTTTTTCAAAAGTGAAACAAAGAGAGAGAAATATGTACATGATGTTCTGTGGATTCCAGAGGATGGATAAGTGTGGAAGTCTTTGGTAGGGTTGAACCATAAATAAAACTGTTGTTCTCTGTTGCCTTTCCCATGCGTGAATACGTGTGGAGAGTATATGGCTCACTAGACAGTTACCAAGAAATTCAAAGTCTATTTCGTCTCGAGCCGAACCCCTAGAAGACAGTTGTAGAATCAAAAGTTTAAGGTTAATATTTGATGTCATCTAAAGGGGTAAATTTTTTTATTTTATTTCTTGTTCCAAACTCTGTCTCATGTTCTTACGATTGATTTCACCTATAATATTATTTAATTATTTTTAGACTAATTGCAAGTCCATGGGACATGATTTTGTCCCTATTAAAAGACAAAAGACATCATTGAAAATGGATAACAAGAGTCTTACATAGTATGCGGTTACTGTGCCGGCAGAGTTGCCGGGGACAAGCTTGGGCTGCATGTCGATTTTTCAAACAAGTACCCGTTCGTGGATTGGAAGCCGGAGCTGGAGGCTTTGTCAAGGGAGAGGGTGAGAAGCTGGCCATTTTCGAGTATTTTCGCATGCTCATCGCCCCATGTTATTTGAAAGTCTTGGTAGAAATTACCAGCCCAGGCTGCCGCCAAGAAGCAGGAGCAGCTTATTATTCGGACCAAAACAATTCACTATCTTAATGCTCATTTCTCAAAACCAAATAGGTAACTAAGCAATAAAGAAAGAAAGGGAGAGAAAGAGAAAGTGCTTGGCCAAGACTGAAGTGCATGCAAATATATATATAGGGGGTGATTTATTGTGCATGGGGGATTTGCAATAAAGGATATCTCCGAGGTGGTGGAAACGGAAAGGAATAGATTAGAGGGGATAAAATCATGTTATTAATCCTGTTCAAACCCTCTCTCATGTGGGATAGAGTCAGTGATATGATTGCGAGTAGAGAATTTTGTCCCATATTAAAAATAAACAAGGGCAAAGCTAGGATTTGCATATAAAAGAGCCTATGTATGTATATATAAACACTAGGATGTATAGGTTAGTTAAATATAAATTATATGCAATAATTATATAATATAAGATAAAATTAATAACTTAAGAAAAATTGTAGTCCCACTAATCTCCCTTCATCCACTTTTAGAAAATAAAGTGATGTTATGCATACTCTTAAAAGTAGACGCATACTTTTACAATTGTTATATTTATTTTATTTTTTTATTTATAATTTGTCTTCTGTTATAACTATAAATCAAGAGTATAAAAAAAAAGGGTGCATGTACTAGTAAATGTGCCGATAGTATTTTTCCTTAGGGATATTGGTAGGGGTGAGCAAAATTCAATTAATCGACTGAACCAAAAATAATCGGTTAGTGTCGGTTAGTTACGATTTTGAAATTTGAAAAAATCGATTAACGTCAGTCGGTTTCAGTTTTGCATTTTTCCTAACTGATGAAAACCGAACTGACCTATTAAAACATTATAAACTTTAATATTTTCATATATCATGTTAATTAGTGATTCAATTATTTTATTGATTGATTAAATCACTCAAATACTGTATCATCTTGATGTATAAAAATAATTATATATTACTAATTTGAAATGTACTTTAGTCTTGTATAAATATGTTTATTGAAAATAGTAATTTTCTAGTAAAGAAATTAAAAAAATGTTACTTTTGTTATGTATAAACATTTGTTTATGTTAATTTTGTTTTCTCCAAGCATTTGTGCATATGTCTAGAATCGAAAGAAGTTAGCTTCCATAAATATCTTTATATATTTTTAGGTTTTTAAATTTATGTATTTTTATTTTTACTTATATGATTCTTAGTAAGATGTTATAGATATTTTTTTTAAAAATAATTTATTTTAACTTGTCTAATAGCGACATTCTTAATTTACGGTAAAACAATTAAATATATATTCCAAATAGACACAACACTAAAATGGAAACAAAAGCTTTTTTTTAAAAAAAAAAATTGTTACTGTCGGTTAACTATTAACCGACCGAAACCGACCGCTTAACCGACTAAAACCGAACTGTCGGTTTTAAGATATAGTCTGTCGGTTATCGGTTTGACAAAATTACACAATTGGTTAATGTCAGTCGGTTAAAAAAATAGTCAAAACCGACCATAACTGACCGAGCGCTCACCCCTAGATATTGGTTTACTTGCCTAGAAATGCCAATTACGCATATGCTTGTGTGTGTGTGTATATATATTTGTGTATATTCTTATTTTGTAGTTATTTATAAAAATAAAATTATAAATAAAAGAAATTAAAAATATAAAAATAAATGTATACAAATAGATATAAAATTATAAATAAAAATATAAAATATAAAATATAAAAAATTAAAAAATCCAGAAAAGAAAAGAAATATAAAAGGTATGTGGGGACAAACGACAACTAGCTAACGAGGATGATATCCAAGTTTTTTTTTTTTTTTTTCTACGCGTTTGTAAATGTTGGCCATCATACCAATGGCAGGCTCAGGCACCCACAGCATAGCTGTCTAAGTCTCGATCGTCTTAGTGGTTATAATGTAGTAATCATTTAGTTGATTATCATTAATAGTTTTGGCAAAAAGCAAGTCTTAGCCTGTTCCCTTGGTATGGTAGGGAGGGCCTTAACATCTTTCTAACGAACTATAATGCAGGTTTTATCATTTTTTTTTATATAAAATTAAAAACCATGTATTGACTCTCTTCATTGATGCTTTTAGCGGCCGTTCTTTATCCACTCATCAATTTTAACATTGTCATTTCTGCTATCTTTATTTATTTTTTTCCCTCTTGTTGCTCTTTTCAAGTTAAATAATATTCACTGTTATAAAGCATATCTAGTTGTATAATTATACGATGAAACTTTCATTTAAGCTTGTTAGATATTTTATGGTCACAAATTATTGTTGATGCTTTTCTTCATTTAAACCATCCTACTTGTATTATATATGTAAGATCTTTATTAATTTCTCCATTTCCTAGTAATATTGACCCTAGATACTTAAACTTTGACACTTGTTTGTTGTATAATACACCCTTCAATTTCAAGTTAAAAGTAAACCTTTCTCTTGATTCTTCAATCAAGACTATACATATATATATAATCATGTAATGGTTCAAGCTAAGTAGAATCACAAGTGCGGCAAAGCTCTTCCTACTAAATTTTAATGCAGTTGCATTTTTAATGTTCAAATTTTAGATTTTTAGTTAAGCTAAAGCAACTCTCTGCCAGTTGATCTACACGCTTAGTAATTACTAATACATGTTAGATCATTGTTGTATAATAAGCATGCAATAGGGGTATTTTCAAATATGATATAGTTTGTTGATAGGTTCATCATTTAACAGGAGCGTATTATGGGGGATATTCATTCCTCTGTGTTTTTTTATAAAGTCCTTCTGAATCACAGAATTTAAAAAAATTATTAAAATTAGTTATATATTATATTTGAAAAAATTGTCATAACATCAACTTTACTCCTATTTAATCAAAATCCTGAAATTAAAGAATGCTAATGATGAGGGTTGAATATGAGAAAATTAATGAATGCTTCTAAAATTTTGTAAAAAAAAAATAAAAATATTAAAGACTATTAAAGAAATTTTAAACAGGGTCTTATAAATATTATATGGCATGACAAGAATGGCTTTCTATCCCTTGGGGTTTATGTATTTAAGGGGAAGGTAGAGAAATGGCCAAGGTTTTGGCTTCTACCAAAATTTTGGTCTCACATTGATCAAACGTAGCTTTCATGCAAAGCTGGTTATGAACATGACCATTATAAAATTTGCAAGGTGTTATGAAAATAATGTACAATAGAGAGCAATATAGAGAGTGCAAGATCTGAGAGAGTAAGAGTTTTTCCTTTGTTTCATTCCTCTTCAACATGTACAAATGGAGTAGCCCTTTTATAGGTACAAAGACTTGTAACCTTACACAACATTCTAATAAATGAGAATAATATATCATTAATTCCTTTAGATAATTATTGGAGGTTATGGGAGGTGAATAAAAACCTAGGAGTTATAACCTACAAAGGATCATGGGGTATAAAGGACTAAAGGTTATAACCTTCAAGGTAATGAAAGCCTTTGAATATGGACATCCACACCAAATAAGTTTATTCATAACACTCCTCCCTTGGATGTCCATCACTTAAGAATGTGCCTCATTAAAACCTTTACTAGGAAGAACCCTATAGGACAAAAACCTAATAAAGGAAAAAGAGTACACCATTCTTTTATACGCTATGAGATATTGCCTCATTAAAAACCTTACCAAGAAAACCCAAATGGGAAAAAATCATGGTTAAGGGAAAAAAGAGTACAGTGTGCATGTCTTGTGTAATTTGAGATCTTTAGTCAATAGACTCCAAAACTTTCCTAATAATGTTGATGCCTTTGTGGACAGATTTGAGCAATGTCATCCCATTTTTCATGTAAGATCATCAAGATCATTTTTCTTGAAGATAAACTACAAGTTTTCTCATATGTGTTGGATCATAGCTTTTAGCGAAACACATTCTCATTATGCTTCATATAATGCCAAAGTTTTTGTGAGATTTGGCTGTATGGCTGTTATAGGTTTTTCCATAAATTGTCATAGAATGATTGCATCGCCACATGTAAGCAAATAACCTTTTAAGGTAGCAATACATATATTTAGTTTGTTCTAATGCCTTTCAAGAGGTAAAGAACTATAAATTGCTAATATATAGCAAATGATAATTACGTTGTATATGGCAAACAAGATAGATTGGTGCTTTGATTGCACTATGATATGGTACTTCATGACCATGTAGTTCTTCATCTTTTTCTTGAGGTCAAGAAAAGATATTTGTTCGCATTATAACTATTAGAGTGCTCAATGGATATGATTTGTCTATATCAAACCATTTTTGGCACTTTTACAGTATAAGTTTTTGCTACACAAAATTTCCATCATTTGAATACTCAACTTGTCAACCAAGACAAAACCTCCATTCTTTCTAGATCTCAAATTGTTTCTTTAAACAATTTATAAATTTTGGAAGCTCTTCAAGAGTTCCAAAGATATTCATTTTTCATATATATGGACATAATCCTCATATGTGTTTGATCATAGCTTTTAGCCAAACACATTCTCATTATGCCTCATATAATGCCAAAGTTTTTGCGAGATTTGGCGGTATGGCTATTATAGCTTTTTCCATAAATTGTCATAGAATGATTGCATCGCCACATGTAAGCAAATAACCTTTTAAGGTAGCAATACATATATTTAGTTTGTTCTAATGCCTTTCAAGAGGTGAAGAACTATAACTTGCTAATATATAGCAAATGATAATTACATTGTATATGGCAAACAAGATAGATTGGTGCTTTGATTGCACTATGATATGGTACTTCAGGACCATGTAGTTCTTCATCTTTTTCTTGAGGTCAAGAAAAGATATTTGTTCACATTATAACTATTAGAGTGCTCAATGGATATGATTTGTCTATATCAAATCACTTTTCGCACTTTTACAATATAAGTTTTTGCTACACAAAATTTCCATCCTTTGAATACTCAAGTTGTCAACCAAGACAAAGCCTCCATTGTTTCTAGATCTCAAATTGTTTCTTTAAACAATTTATAAATTTTGGAAGCTCTTCAAGAGTTCCAAAGATATTCATTTTTCATATATATAGACATAATGGATCATTTTATTTCCTTGCTTTATCGAATATTCAAGGAGGCGATTATACCATATATCTCCATATTGCTTTAATCCACAATGAGATTTATTCAATTCCATTGAGTACTCATTTCAAGAACTTGAATTATTTGCTTTAGGCAAATAAAATCCTTCAAGGATTTTCACATAAATAGGCTATAGCAACACCTATTAGAATGGAATTGATTTCTTCATATACTGCCAGACTAATAAAGTATATGTGCATCCACAACAAGTAAACACTTCTCTTCAGAATCAATGCTACGAAAATTCTTAAACAAGTTGTGCTTTATATGTCAAAATATCACCACATTCATTTCGCCTCATAATTTCACCATTCTCATTTCAATTTCGCACAACACTAACTTCTAAACTTTTGGTGTAAGACTTCATGTCCTAAAGCTTTTTTGCTTTACAAGCAAGCTTAATTATACCTTAACGCGTCTTTCTATTTGGCCAATCATTGCTTTGTCTGCAGACTTTAGTTCATGATCCTCATTATCATTCATGATATTTTGCACTATATGATATATAAACTATCATCATTGTTGACTTCATTTCGGTTCCATGACATAATTTATTGAGATCTCTTCATTTTTATAACTTTCAGGTACTTGAAGTTCTTCTAGAACTATGATAGTAATTATGTCTGAGAACTCTTCTAGAGTTACCTCTAGGCACTCTTCTAGAGTTGTCACATCCTCGATTAGGCCATCTTTATTTTGAGGTCCCTTTTCTTTAATTTTCGAGGATGTTCATCCTTGGAACCGGTAGGCTAGCTATGCTTCATGCATTTACAATTGTCCAACAGGTTTTTCATGCTTCATGCATGCATTAGGTTTATTTGTCCGATAGGGACATTGGAGCATTAACAATTGGAACTTATTATTTAGCCATTCTCATAGGTCTGTAAACATGTTTGACATTTGGCTAAATGATCTCATGAACTTCCAGTTCATGTTATTTTGAATGAGGATCAATTTATTTTCATTAATCTCAAGATAATCATTCCAACTTATATTTCTTTTCCAACTGCTTCTTTTCTCCCCCAATTGTTAGGAAAACTTACACGTGGAGATTTTTATATTCCCAACCTCAAGATATCTCATCATAATGCATTGTGGTGTAGCATTTACAACATTTTCAAAACTCTGAGATGGGAAATACTTTGCTTCTAACCATAAGCCAATCGTAAAATGGGGAACTTATAGCTTTTTAGCATGATGTGTACAAGTGCTACTACTTGTAAATATATTAATGGGAATCAATTGGACATACAATCTTGCAAAATTCAGGTTGCAAGCTTACAATCAACAAACATGTGACCATTTAGTCGATGCATCGATTAAATCATAAAATACCTAAATGGTCCATATGGTGGTTGTACCTTGTGTTTGAGAAAACCATAGGATTTTGTCCAACTTTGACTTTAAAACTTTTTGATCAACTTTCTTTAAGAAAAGCAGCATATTAGAATTCACTAGATTATAAGAATCTTTAGATTCTTCAATATGTCATTATGTGAATTCTCAATAATCTTTTGCATCATATTGACCCGGGATGGCATAACCGGTCATTCCAAATAGTAAACTTTTATGATTCGTATACTTTTGGTTTACAATAACAAGTGCTTCAATTACACTAACATATGTGTAGTACAATTTGGAGGAAAATGCATATGATTTCTCCAATACAAAATATTCAATATTTTTTCCTTCATTTGTTATCTCAATATGACATAAATATCAATGAAACTTATAACTGTATATGAGACTTTATACAAAATCAATATATGATTTCTTTCCTCCAAGTGATAATTCTTTAGCTCTTCAGGAGCTATAAGTTATCCTTCTTGTTCCCCTTCAAAGGAAAAATTTGCTAGCTCTTCAAGAGTTTTCAAGGAACGATTTACTAGCTTTCAAGAGCTTTTAATCTTTGCACTACCACATATGATACTACATATGATAATATTATTGGTCTTGCATTAAAAGAGATATTTCATCCATGAAGCCAAGAATAAATCAAATGAAAATTTCTTAACATGATAAGATGAATAGCAATAAACTAATGTGGGATTCATTTAAAAATATTCTTAATCTATGTATTGCCAAAGACTGTACTACAACACATATTTGCAATTCATATCAAAACATTCATGAACTCATCCAAAGACTAATAAACAAACAAAATATCAAACTATGATACACAAATATAATTTTGTATTTAGGAAGAATATTAAGATTTATAAAAACTTCTCTCAATAATAAAATGATTTCAGCTCTTCAAGAGCTTAATTCAAATTCTATATTGCCATATATCTTATGAATATTGGCATTGCCTATAATCATATTAGAGAAATATTTTTATCTCTAGAAATATCGTTCATTGATACACTATCAATGTGAACATGTATTTCAACATGTTTGTTATTATGCCCATATTATTCATTTCTCATTATTCACTATTTGTCCACTTCTGGTGAAAAAATATAACAATCAGGATAAATGTTTTACTAAAATTTTGGATTGCAATATTCAATAGGGGCACTCATATGTACTTAACTCAAGGGAGACATTCTTTTGTATTCCACTCATCAAATCAACAAGTGTTTTCTACACTTGGGAGAAAAACTTTTGACATCAATCTCAATCCTCATATCAAGAGTTATAGTGGTAATACCTTTTAGAATATCACTTTTGCCTTATAATATTTTCTTCTCCCACTTCTAGTGGCAAGAATTATTTTGATATTACGACCATCATCTCCTTTTGTAACTATGGACATAACCATGCCTAAGCCTTTAAACAAAGTTGCTGCATTCACTTCAGGGAATGGAGTAAATCCAATTGGATATGAGATTTGTGATTTCTCGTTAAAGGCTTAATATTTCTATAAGTTTTTTTTTCTTCATATTGCTGCTACTGGAGCAATTTCAAGCCATAAGAATTATGGAGTATTTTCTTTTTATCACTAGAGACAAAATTTTTAATATAAATAAATTACAAAACAATCATCTAACATTGTAAAAGAGGATAAATAAATCTTATCTATAAAGTAAAAATATAAAACAATTAAAACCAATTAAGGTATTGTATAAAATTATTAGACAATGAAATTATCAAAGAAAGAAAAAAATATACTAGAATAGTTAGAATCACTAAAGTGGATTCTTAGTTCTTTTGCTATTGTTCTTCTGGACACATAGCTCATTCAGATTTTTTTCTTTTTTCTTATTCTTTTCTGCCATAATGCTTATGGACTCATAACAAGTTACATAAAATTCATGCTATGGCTCTTCAAGGCACATAGGTCTCTTTGGGTACATTCATACTATGGCACTTCTAGGCACATAGATTTCTTTGGCCAATGATTCATTCACTTGGCTCCACATTTTATGATAATGACATAATACTTCAATGTAGACATGTAGACCGAAAAGAGATAAAACACAATTCAAGAAAATGTGGATGTAAGTAGTAGTATATGTAATCTAATAAGTAAGGCATTGTAATGAAAATGTGAAGATAAGATATTCAATATAATCTTCAATTGAATATAAAGCATAGACTCCTTTTGGTTCATTTTTTTTTCATAGTGTTAGACATTGCTTTAAGATAGTTGGAAATAGAATAATCAAAGAAATACAAATGCAAGATGTTGAAATCACAAGTAAAAGATTAAAGCTTGAGGACCATAAGTGATGCATGGAATAAAACTAACCTGCTTCCTTTTGTTAGAGCCTCGTGCTGATAACGTGTTATGAAAATAATGTACAATAGAGAGTAATATAGAGAGTGCAAGAACTGAGAGAGTAAGAGCTTTTCCTTTATTTCATTCCTCTTCAACATGTACAAATGGAGTAGCCCTTTTATAGGCACAAAGACTTGTAACCTTACAGTAACCTTACAGAACATTCTAATAAATGAGAATAATATATCATGAATTCCTTTAGGTAATTACTTGGAGGTTATGGGAGGTGAATAAAAATCTAGGAGTTATAACCTACAAAGGATAATGGGGCATAAAGGACTAAAAGTTATAACCTTTAAGGTAATGAAGGCTCTTGGACATCCACACCAAATAAGTTTATTCATAACACAAGGGAATCATAATGATATAATTTAATTTTTAAAGCCTTTTTCTTTATCTTGTGAGGTTGCTTTTTTTCCCTCGTCGGAAATGAATTCATAAATAATCTAATAGCTTAAGTTAGGAGGCTCTTAGCTATATTATTATTATTATTATTATTATTATTAGCCATGAGCTTCATCTCAGTCAATTTTAGCTCTTTTAAGTAAATGCTCAAGTTATTTGGCAAAGTTTGACTTTTATCTAGATATATTTGACAAGCGTATGCAAAAGAGTTCTTTTTTGACTTTGATCACTTTTCAAGCAATTACCGTTACTTTCTTTTAATTTGAGTTTTTTTACAAACTTAAATTTTTGACATTGCAACTCAATATATATTACCAATTGAGTTATGTCTTATTGGTCTATCTTGCTTTATTATTAGACGTGATATGCTGACCTCTTCAGAAAATCACGCAGAATATAGCAATCTCCATCGTGTTATAGAAAAAATAGTGAATGGTCAGTTCAAATGCATCGAATTTCCAAAATGAAAAATTAACAGCGAAGGAGTGGTTGCAATGGGAATATACCAGATTCTTATCAAAGATAGTTTCGTGAAAGTTAGGAAGAATAGTCTTTCATTCCCCGCCCTTCACTCTTCTTGGTTTAGATCGTACATCCATAACTAAGAATTCTATCATATATTCATCAATTAGTTTGTGGCCTTTGATTGAGTGCAAAATTAATGTCATTTAATTTGTGGTCATATCACCATTGTGTTTGGATTTTTTATTAAGCTTTCTCTATTGACTTTTACTGATTAACATATGAATGATCCAAATCAGCAGGTGAATAGATCAAATCTCAATATATAAGAGCAGATGATGTTATTTTGGGTGCTTGGCAGGTGATCAACTCAACAGAGAAGCTGAACTCATAACTATCTCTACATATTAATAATTAACTATTTGCTTGAAAAAGACATAGCATGTAGTTAATTGGAGACAACATTTTTTATTCCACTTTTTGTTCCAAATCCTATCCCATAAACTTGAGATTAATATAAAAAAATTATTAATTTAACTATGTTCCACTTGTTGCATTATTTAATTATTTTTTAATCAATTTCAAGCCCATAGTATGGGTTTAAGACACAAAATGGGATAAAAAATTGTGACGACAATCAACTGCAGTGATTGAACAACTGTCATTGTATCATGTAGTCTGCTACAGTGTAATTAATTGTATATAATCCAAGTCCGTATAAGCTTACATTTTGCCAATCAATTTATGAAGCAATTAAAAAAAGAACAATATAGCGTCTAAATAAAATATTTTTTCAGACATTCATTAAGATAAATACAATGTGATTAGTCAATTTTCATCTTTTTTTCTCTCTGTACTGGCATATTAACAATCATTTGAGTTTCGCCACTTATTGGAAGGCTAGCTATTACATCAAGAGGATGGAGCTCGTTTTCACGCTTTCCACATCATGCATGCATAGGGGAAATGTTTATGATATTTAGATCATTAGTTAGTGCCAATAATGCTTCTTTGCTTTTAATTCCACGCATCCAGACCACTCATATTTTTACATAAGACCCACCAAATATAATTGAGCATATAAAAAGCTTCGTAAACTCAGATGGCTGCTTCTATTTTTTTTTTTCTTCTTAAAATGGATAGTTAATTAACAATATCCAAGTTCATGTTTGGGGTTTATCTGATTCATAAATTAATATGATTGGATATAAGTTTCTTGGATCTATTTTTATTTGATAATTTGAAATGGTATGTTCAAAAAGTTGTTAGGTTGCTGAGGGGCATTTCTGGATTATCAATGTGGCTAATGCTTATCTATGCCAGACACATGTCAAGGTCTGGTTGGTTTCAATACCTTATGTAATAGTATATATATATATATATATATATATATAGATAGATATGTTCATATATGTCTATACAACTAACAATACATATCGAACTATACAATTAGTTTTTGTATGTAAATATACACACACATATGCATGCACGTGTGTGTATATATATATATATATATGTATGTATGTATGTATGTATGTATGTATGTATGTATGTATGTATGTATGTATGTATACACTCAGATGTATATATGTTTTTTTATAATTATAAAATTTATGTTAATATTTTAAGTAAGAATACAACTTTTTGTAAATATCATAAATATTTCATTTTTTTTCCTTTCACAAATTTATGCTTCCATCCAAAGAGGATAAATCTCTCACTCTTCTTCCCTTTTCTTCCCCATGAAATTCTCTCCCCTCCCCTTTCTTTTCCTCCAAACTTGATAAGCTTTAACTTCTACCAATTTTTTTTTTTTTTTTTGTAGTTAATTCCCCAATTTTTGTAATTACCTTGGGATTTGATGAGTCAAAAATGGATCTTAATTGATTTATTTGTTGAAATCTTGTTGAAATGACAAAATCTTGATAAACCAAAGATATTTCTTCTATGTATTTCTCAAGATGCATGAAAACAACTTTGCTTTTAAGAATCTGATAAAGAGATAAGGTTTGTTAAATCTTGGATTTCATAGTAGTATTAGAATTTTAGGAGAAATATTAGCAAAAACGTTTATTTCACTAGACATGCCCGCACTTAGCAGTTAAACCATGCAGGGAATTCTTACTGAACAGTTTTATCAATTAAACGTACCCATGGCTAACCTCAACAAACCAGAAATTACTCAGGAGTCAAAAGTTAATGTTTGTTGGAATTTTTATTTACTCTAAAAAATAGGAATATCCTTCAAGATCTTTTCGAGAGCCTCTCTTCTTCCTTTTCTCTTGTCTATATAAAGGGATTAGGAGTATTAGAGAAGAATTCTCCTTCTTCTTCAACTTTTAGACTTTAGAATTTCTTAGAATTACCGTAGTTCAACTATGAGTTTCTAACTCTCTTTAATCTAGTTAAGGTAGCTAAAATATTGATTGTAGATATACTATGAGGCTTGATTCTCACATGGTTTTCTGATCAAGTATTTGAATGCATTCTACTTTCTTCCTTTTAATTCCCTTGATTAAAGTATTAGGCACCCTCTTTTAATCAATTGAATACTGCTAGTTAGGTTTGTAAATTCATAATAATTTGTATAGTCCAACAAAGTAGCAATCCCATTCTCTCATTGCAATAATCTTTGAAGGGAATTGATGAAAGTATTCAATCTACTTTAAAAGAACAATGTTTGCTTTATTGAGTAGAATTAGTAGCCTTTCTAGATCTTAGTGCTATTCGCACTTAAATCCCATGAGCGTATATGGGGTTGACTAGTGAGTAAGACTTAATCATAGGATGTTCCGTGACTAAGTATTCATAAGGAAAGGCCAAATGTTCTAGCAGTCATACTAATTTACTGGAAAAGACATTTCCATCTTTGGTGTTCAATGATCGATATTATTCAACCAATATGGAAGCATGCCTTTGCTAGAGCTTGATTTATTGATATTCTTTTATTGTTTTCTCATTTCTGTAGTTTTCTAGAATTTCAAACCCCTCCCTTTTTATTTTCTACTATTGAAAGTTCAGATTTTATTAATTCCTATGGAGAACGACTCTACTTGCTCTATCTACAATCCATAGATTTGAGGGTAGGAATTTTATTTTTGATGGCTTTGACACCCATCAAATTTTGGCGTCGCTGTTGGGGATTGGTGCCATATTATTTTAGAACTTTTATGCCTCATACTTCTTGGGGTAGTGATCGATTATTTGATCCTGAGATCATGAAGACTACTAAGAGGCTAAAGAAAGAAGCTAGACTTCTATAAACAATTTTGGATTCATCTAGCACTGAATTTTTTGTTGAGTTGCTAGAAAATCCCCTCTACGAACCAGAACCTCCCCTAGAACCGAAAATAATGGCTCAACCTGAGCATACTCTTAGGAGGATTGCTAATCCAAATGTGCATATGCAACCACTTTGCATACAGTACCCAAATGTGGAGGCAAACTTTGAACTGAAATCTGGTTTGATTCATTTGTTGCCACTTTCCGTGGCTATGCAAGGGAAGACCCCCATAAACATCTCAAAGAGTTCCACATAGTATGTTCTTCAATGAAACCGCAAAGGGGTAGCCAAAGAACATATTAGACTTCGTGCCTTTCCAATATCCTTGACAGATAAAGTGAAGGACTGGTTATATTACCTTTCCTTCAAGGTTTTTCGACTCATGAGATAAATTAAGGAAACAATTCCTTGAAAATTTATTTCCCGCATCTAGAGCCACTTCCATCTGCAAGGATATATGTAGCACCCATCAAAGGTAGTGATGAATCTCTCTACGAACATTTGGAGAGGTTCAATCAATTATGTGCAAGTTACACCCATCATCAAATTTTGAATCAATTATTAATACAATACTTCTTTGAAGGAACATTGTAAAATGATCAAAATTTAATTGATGTAGCAAGTGGCGGAGCACTTGAAGATAAAACTCTTACTAAAGCAAAGAATTTAATATCCAAGACGGCAGCAAATTCACAACAGTTTGGAGTTCAAAGTAATTCCACAATGAGAAAATTAAATGAAGTACAAACCAGCTCTTTAGAAGAAAAAAATTAAAAAATTAACCTTTGTTATGAAGAAAATGGTGAAAGGTAAGCAACAAGTGAAAGTTTGTAAGATTTGCTTGGGCAAAAATCATTCCATTGATGAATGCCCAAACATTCAAGATGAAGAGGAGCAAGCCAATGTTATAAATGGCTACCCAGGTCAGAACTACAGAAAAAAAAAAAGTATGATTCATATGCACCAACTTACAATCCTAGATGGAAGGACCATCCCCATTTGAGCAATGGACCTAAATCCCAAAATTCCCAACAAAGTGGATATTAACCAAGGCAGTCTGTACCCATGAATCAACCTCCATCTAATCAAGGTACATCTCTAGACCATATTGCTTTTGCTTTAGCTTCTAATATGAAACAATTGCAAGAGAATGTGGTACAATTCCAGCAGACCTCAATTCAGTACCAACAAGACTCTAAAGCTAACATACAAAACTTGAAAAACCAAGTGAGCCAACTAGCCACCATCGCGGGAAGATTGGAATTTCAAATGTCTGGAAGATTACCATCTTAACCTGAGGTGAATCCTAGACATAAAGCATGTGCTGTCACCTTGAGGAGTGGAAAAGAGTTGAAGGAACCGGAAAGAAAAAATGCTGGACACAACAATGAAGAAGAGCTTGAAAAATAAGTAGAGATGCCTCAACAACAGAAAACACAACCTATTGTCCCCTCCATTCTCCAATAGATTGGCAAAGTCAAGGAAAGGAGAGCAAGAAAAGGAGATTCTAGATATTTTTCAGAAAGTGGAAATCAACATTCCTCTCCTTGATGCCATCAAACAAGTACCAAGGTATGTCAAATTTCTTAAAGAGTTATGCACTACTAAGAGAAAATTGAAAGGGGACGAGAGAATTCATGTAGGGAAAAATGTGTCTATTTTTTAACAAAAAAAGAAAAAAAGTTGCCTCCAAAATATAAGGATCCAAGTACTTCACAACCCTGTGTAAGATTGGTGGTTTAAATATCAAGAGAGCTTTAATAGATTTAGAAGCATCTATTAGCCTTATGCCTGCATCAATTTATCATTTTTTGAACCTTGGACCACTCAAAGAAACTAGTGTCATTATTCAATAGCAGATAGGTCCAACGCATATCCTCAGGGCATTTTAGAGGATGTTTTGGTGCAAGTAAACAAATTAATATTACTCGTAGGGTAGTTCCACCATATGTTGTTCTCTATTCCATAAAGCATTTGGAAAATCAAAACAAATTTGATTTTGAAGAAGGTTTTCAAAGGATTTTATCCTTGTTTGTACAATATTATTTTGGAGTTGTTGCTCTATTTTTTTTATAAAAAGAAAAAACTATTTCTTCAAAAAGATAATTAATTTGGTTATGCTTATATTTAAGCTGATTTAAATCTTTGAAAAAAGATCCTTTGACAAATTTGAATAGGATTTTCTCTCCAAGACAATCCACTTCAATCTCTTTGGAAGTTTTATAAAAATCTCCTATTGCATCTAAAAAGGGATTGCCAAGGATTATCTTACTAGTTAAGTCTTTGGCTAGAAGAAAATCAGTTGTTTGTTTCAAAGAGGACTTTTGAACGATAACATTTGAAAGTTTATAGTTAATACAAAGACCTTTTCAACTTGCAGTCTTAAACCTTTGGTGGTTTTTTCAAAATACTTAGTAGGAATTAATCTTTCTTTAATGCAATTAAGATCTATACCAAAATCAAGTAACGCTAGATCTTCAAGAATGAAGTCATTTCATATAATTAATTTGATTGGAACATACCACTTTTGGATTTTTTAGGAAGAAACCATTCTGAAGAGATCTTCATTATTTACAAGCTCTTCAAGTTCTACTGTATTAGCTTCAATATTTGCTTGGCTATTTGATTTACTATCTGAGCTTACTAAGTTTTCAAAAGCTTGATTTCTTGTTTTAAAAAGTTAACCTCAGATTATAAATCTTGGAGAGTTACAGGCCTTTCCTTTTTTTCAACAAATCTATCTAATATTTCTTTGAAGTTGTAACTACTACTTACCTAGGGCCTCGTCTTAGGAGGAGGAGGTTGTTCAAGAGTGGCATTGAGTTTCTAAAGATAATTTTTCTTTTCTTCATTATTTGGGAGCTTGCTAATGACTTCAATAAGAAGTTCTTGATCCGTTGTTAGGGTGTTGATAGTCAACATGTTCACCTATTCCTCTTCTTTGTTTTCTTGATTATTTTTGGAGGAGGAGTAGTAATCGTCACTCTGAGCTCCTGAGTTGTCTTCCAACTCAACAATTACACCCTCATCTTCCCCTTCACTATTTGAGGGGGATTCAGCTAGGAGATTTCTTAATTTGTTTAAGGTTTCTTCTTAAAGTTCAAGTTCATTGACTCTTTTATTTAACCTATAATATCTGGCTATATGACTAGGTTTATTGCATTTAAAACAAATTGGTGGAGTATTTTTATTTGGTGGAGGGATATACGTAAGTTTCCTATTTCTCTTGGGAGGTTTCCCCTTGGTTGTGGATTTATGAGCATGTGGAATCCTTTTTCGATGCCTTGTTTTATAGGGTTTGGGACACTTGTTACTAAATTGTTCACAAATGTCTCCCATCTCTTTCCTATTTTGAGCCCTTTCTCTTTCAATTTGTGTTTGGATTTTATCCATTTGGCAAATTTTTAAAGCCGTTGATAATTACATTTTATATAGACTTTTATGATTCAATTCCCTTACATTTACATTCTTAATTAAAGTAATACATGTTGCATTTGATATGATTTCCTTTTGTTTCAGGTTTAGACTTCAATTGGAAGCAAAACAGGAATTTCATGATTCTGCCCAAGCTCGCCGTGGTGAGCCTTACCCGAGATCAACCAGAGCCATTTTGCCTTGCCTCGCCGTGACGAGACCCCCGACTTGTAGTGGCGAGGTCTTCCAGAGAGCGAAGCCTAGTTTTGTGCACTGGCTCGCTGTGGTGAGGCTGCCCTTAGCCATAGCGACCCGAAGGCCTTCCGAAGAATAATTGAAGAGTTCTAAACTATCTGAAACTCCGGGAATCCTTCTTTACAAGAATTGAGACTCCAAGACATAGAAGACTCTCCAGAATTATTAATTAAGTAGGAATAGAGTTGTGTAATTATTATTATGTAATTAAAATCCTAATTAAAGGATGATTAGGATTAGATTAGGATTAGGAATTATAACACAACTTAAAGACCTAAGTTGAGTCTAACTAGGATTGGTGGCCATATAAAGAAGGAGGAGGACTGAGAGAGGAGGCACGCCATCCAGAACAGAACCAGCCATCCACACTCGCAACAGCAAGCAAGCTTCAAGGCATCCACATCTAAGGCGTCACCCACCTACATCAACACCATGTTTTCTTATTTCATCTTTGTGTTTTCTTTCATCATCATGTGTAACTAATCTTCTATCTAAGGGCTAAGATGTAGCCCAAGTGCTTGTATGGACATGATTGATGATGTTATGACAAACCTAGCTTTTAATTAATTAAGGTTTAATTTTCTGCAATTACTCTTGATTGATCTGGCCAATTAGAAAGGAGAAATCCGTGGGTTGTCTATGACTCGGGAGATGATTAGTTAACCTAGACCATGAGGATTAAATCCATAGGGTTCTGTGGCTGTCTATACCCAGAATTTCTGTGTAGTTACAAGGGAGCTAGGGAGATCCCCTAGAATACCCGAAAGCGATGTCCAAAGAACTTAATGCAATTATAGTTATTACAACTCGCACTAGCCCGTAGCAGGGTTGGTAATCGTAATTAGGGTTATTCCAACCTCACGCCAAGGTAGGATAATTAGATTAGGGAATCCTGGCTAGCAATTAATAATCATAGAAGTCATAACCGAATCATGAAAGTCTATGTCAAGGCTTGTGGTGAAATCTGAATCCCTAGGCCGTAATTCTCTGAACTCTCACTCACAAATCTCTCATCTATTTTATTGTTGTTTTATTTTATGATCTACTGCTGCTATCACTCCTATTCGATCACTTGAGCATTATTGGAATTAATATACTCTAGTAATGAATTACAATCCCTTGGGTACGACAACCGTAGAATACTTGCTGGCTATACTGATAGTGTTCGCTTGCACTTCATTCCACCTCTATTTCACATCCATTCCACATCTATTTTATACACCCCAATTCGCACATCAAGTTTTGGCGTCATTGCCGGGGATTGTTTCATTGATATTAGAGGAATTAACAAGATAGTGAGTCAAGCACTTTTATAATTTTTTTCTGTTATACTTTGAATTTCTTTCTTCTTCTTTTCGGGAATTTTTCTGGTGCATGAGAAGAACAAGATCTAGAAATTTACTTCCCTTTGATCCAGAAATCGAAAAGACAATTAAACGAAATCCGATTCAGAACTTGCAGCCAGAACTGGAAAGGATGGCAGCTCCAAATGAGCAACCGAATGAGGGACACATCCCTCTTTGCACCTTCACTGTCCCAAATATTCAAAACGCAATGTCGAGCATCCGAAATCCAGCAGTAGAAGCAAACAACTTTGAGATCAAACTAGCCCTAATTCAGATGGTCTAGAATAATCAATTTTCTAGAGCATCGAATGAAGATCCAAATCTGCACCTCTATACTTTTCTGGAGATCTGTGCCATATTCAAATATAATGGAGTGTCAGAGGAAGCAATCAAGCTTCAACTTTTCTCTTTTTCATTCAGAGATGGAGCAAGAAGGTGGCTAAATTCTTTACCACCCGGTTCAGTCGACACATGGGACTCCTTAGCCCAGAAATTTCTCACTAAATATTTTCCTCCTTCGAAGACTACCAAGCTGAGAACTGAGATTGTTAACTTCAATCAATTTGACCGAGAATCTCTTTATGATGCTCGGGAGATATTCAAGGAGCTGCTAAGGAAGTGTCCACACCATGGAATGCAAGATTGGCTAGTTATGCAAGTGTTCTATGGAGGACTGAGCCCTAACACAAATACCGTAGTAGATGCAGCAGCTAGAGGAGCTTTTCTAAATGAAGATTATGCTGAAGCCTACGAGCTACTTGAAAAGGTTACCACAAATGCCTCTGATTGGAGCTCTAGGCAGGATAATGAAAAGAAGGTAGCTGGAATCCAAGATAATGATGTAATCGCAACACTTGCATCTAAATTAGATAAAGTACTCTCTTTCCACACTGCTCTACTCAAAGGAAATTCTATGGAGGCTATGCAAGAAGAAGCTGAAGAGGTGAATTATGTGGGGAACAATAATCCCTACTCCAAGACCTATAACCTAGGCTGGAGGAATCATCCGAATTTTTCATGGAAAAATTCAGGACAAACAGCACCTCAATATCAACAGAATCTCCAACAACCTCCAAGAATGAATTTAAAAGATGCCATGGCTAAACTGGCAGCATCTCAAGTTGATCTTACTGAAAAGACCAATCAATTCATGGTGACTACAAATGCTTCCATCAAGCAATTAGAGAACCAGGTGGGACAAATTTTTCAACTTCTAACCACAAGGCAACCTGGTGCATTACCAAGCACAACTAAAGCAAATCCAAGAGATGTTAAAGCCATTACTCTGAGAAGTGGGAAGACACTAGAAGCTGTCCAAGAACCCACGCCTGAAGCTGAAATTGAGGCTGAAAAAGCACCTGAAGACATATCAGAGGAGAGGCCAAAACCACAGGAGTCAATGGAGAAGCCAAGATCCAAGCTTTTTCCAGATAATCCTCCGCCTTACAAGCCACCTCTCCCATTCCCAAACAAATTCAGAAAACAAAAGCTGGAAAAACAATTTGCAAAGTTTCTGGGGGTATTTAAAAAATTGCACATTAACATTCCTTTTGCAGAAGCTTTGGAACAAATGCCTAACTATGTGAAGTTTATGAAAGACATTTTATCTAACAAAAGAAGATTGCAAGACTATGAGACAGTTACACTTACTGAAGAGTGCAGTGCTATACTCCAAAAGAAATTACCACAGAAGCTTGAAGACCCTAGTAGCTTCACCATTCCATGCGTGATAGGCCAGGAGTATTTCAGCAAAGCATTATGCGATCTTGGAGCTAGCATAAATCTCATGCCACTTTCGGTGTACAGAAAGCTGAATATTAGAAAAGCCAAGCTGACTACAGTATCTCTGCAACTAGCTGACAGATCCATCAAATATCCAAGAGGTATAGTAGATGATGTTTTAGTTAAAGTTGACAAATTCATCTTCCCTGTAGATTTCATAGTACTAGATATGGAAGAAGATCAGGAGATCCCTATCATCCTGGGAAGGCCATTCTTAGCAACTGGGAGAGCCCTGATAGATGTGCAAAAAGAGAATCTGACCCTTAGAGTGCAGGAAGAAGAAGTAAAATTTGACATCCTTAAGGCATTAAAGCATCTAGCTGATGAAGAAGCATGTTTCAGAGTAGATCTAATAGAGCAATGCATCCAAGAGGTGAAGGGAAATTCAAAATTTTCAGAACCTCTTGAAGCATGCCTAGCTGGAATGACTCCAGAAGAAAATCCTGAAATTGAAGAATGCATTCAACAGCTTGAAGCGACCCCACTGATGTTCATCAAAAAGCTTGCCGAAGCACTAGGAGAGCAAGGGGACAAAACTGAAACCTCCAAAGAGCACCACCTAAAATGGAGCTGAAGCCATTACCTGATCACTTAAAGTACTGCTACTTGGGAGATTCAGAAACCTTACCGGTGATTCTTTCTGCTTCTCTGACTAAAGAACAGGAAGAAAAACTTCTAAGAGTGCTCAGAGCAAACAAGGATGCAATAGGATAGACCATTGCTGACATCAAAGGCATAAGTCCCACCCTATGCATGCACAAGATCTACATGGAGGAAAATTTTAAGCCTTCAGTGGAGCACCAGAGAAGGCTGAATCTGCAAATGAAAGAAGAAGTCAGAAAAGAAGTACAAAAATGGCTAGATGCACGTATCATTTACCCTATTTCTGATAGCCCTTGGGTGAGTCCTATGCAGGTCGTACCAAAGAAAAGAGGAATGACTGTGGTGAAGAATGACAACAATGAACTAATCCCCACCAGAATAGTGACCGGATGGAGAATATGCATTGATTATAGGAAGCTGAATAAAGCAACAAGAAAAGATCACTTTCCATTACCGTTCATTAACCAGATGCTAGACAGACTAGCAGGATATCCTTTATATTATTTTTTGGTAGGATATTCTGGCTACAATCAAATTGTCATAGCCCCTGAAGATCAAGAAAAGACAATATTTACATGCCCTTATGGTACCTTTGCATTTAGGAGGATGTCATTTGGGTTATGTAATGCACCTGCTACATTTCAGCGGCTCATGATGGCATTATTTTATGACATGGTGGAGAATTGCATAGAGATTTTCATGGATGATTTCTCAATATTTGGGAACTCATTTGATTCTTGTCTTCACAACTTGTCATTAGTACTCAAAAGGTGCCAAGACACAAATTTAGTGTTGAATTGGGAGAAATGCCACTTCATGGTGACAGAAGGCATTGTTCTAGGCCACCGAATATCCTTAGAAGGTATACAAGTAGACAAAGCCAAAGTGGAGCTGATTGAGAAACTTCCTCTTCCTTCCACTGTTAAAGGAGTAAGGAGCTTTCTAGGACATGCAGGATTCTACAAGAGATTCATCAAGGATTTCTCAAAAATCACAAAGCCATTATGCAACCTCCTCTTGAAGGAAGCAAAATTTTCTTTTACAAAGGAGCGCACTCTTGCATCGAAACCTTGAAGAAAGCTCTTGTTACTGCTCCCATAATAATCACGCCTAAATGAGGAGAACCGTTTGAAATAATGTGTGATGCAAGCGACTATGCAGTAGGAGCTGTCTTGCGACAGACAAGAGACAAAACTTTCAGAGCCATTTACTACACAAGTAAAACTCTTGATCCTACTCAAGTTAACTATGCCACAATAGAAAAAGAATTGTTAGCTGTGGTCTTTGCTTTCGAAAAATTCAGACCGTATCTCATTGGTAACAAGACCATAGTATACACTGACCATGCAGCATTGAAATATTTGTTGAATAAGAAAGATGCCAAGCCAAGATTGATCAGATGGATTCTTTTACTACAAGAATTCGATTTGGAGATCAAAGACAAGAAGGGAAAAGACAACTTGATAGCCGATCATCTATCAAGACTAGAAAGCAATATGGTGAACAAGATTCCAGTAGCATATCACTTCCCTGACGAGCAAGTTTTCTCCATAAAAATGAATGCAATTAATGGATGGAGAAAAAGAAATAATGATGATCCATGGTATGCTGATTATGTCAACTACTTAGCAAGCCATGAACTCCCACCTAAAGCAACATACCAACAAAGAAATTTTTATCCGAGGTAAAAACATTATTTTTGGGATAACCCTGTGCTTTATCGTAGATGCAGTGATCATATGATCAGAAGGTGTGTCCCAGAAGAAGAGTATTCTTCCATCTTAGAAAGCTGCCATTCAAGTAGCTATGCCGGACATTATGCAGCTCACAAAACAGCAACTAAAGTGCTGCATAGTGGATTTTTTTGGCCCACATTATTCAAGGATGCACAAGCTTTTGTCAAAAGTTGTGATAAATGTCAAAGACTGGGAATTTATCCAGGAAGCATGAAATGCCTCAAAACCCAATTTTAGAAGTTGAATTATTTGATGTTTGGGGCATTGACTTCATGGGACCATTCCCATCATCTTTTGGCAATTTATACATCTTAGTTGCAGTGGACTATGTGTTTAAATAGGTAGAAGCTGCTGCCTCTCCAACAAATGATTCCAAAGTGGTCCAGAAATTTGATAAGTGATGGAGGCACTCACTTCTGCAACAAACCACTCATAACTCTCTTGGAAAAATATGGAGTAAAGCATAAAATTGCCACCCCTTATCACCCACAAACTAGTGGGCAAGTGAAGGTCTCTAACAGAGAGCTGAAGAGGATACTTGAGAAAACAGTCCACAACAACAGAAAAGATTAGTTCTTAAAGCTGACAGAAGCACTCTGGGCATACAGGACAGCATTCAAGACTCCCTTAGGCATGTCCCCACACAACATTGTCTTCGGGAAGGAATGCCACTTGCCAGTAGAGCTAGAACATAAAGCTTATTGGGCTGTAAAGCTACTGAATTTTGACCCTCATGTAGCTGGACAGAACCGCGTATTGCAACTCAATGCATTAGATGAATTCAGGAGGGAAGCATATAAAACAGCCGCATATATAAGGAAAGAATCAAAGCTTGGCATGACAAAAAGATCACAAGAAAGAATTTTTATCCTGGACAACAAGTACTGTTATTCAACTCCAGACTCAGACTTCATCCAGGTAAGCTAAAATCAAGATGGTCAGGACCATATACAGTCACTAATGTGACCCCATTCGGAGCCATTGAAATAAAAGGCAACACGCACAACTTCAAAGTAAATGGTCATCGGTTGAAACCATACCTCACAAGTCCAGAAATTCAAGTGCATGTTGTTAAACTTCAAGACCCTCTATGATACTAGACAAAGTCAGGCTGAGGACTGTAAACCAAGTGCTTATCGGAGGCAACCCATCAGTTTTTATTTCTTTCATATATTTTTTTAGTGTTTTTAATTCTTATTTCTTTCTTATTTTTCTATTACTCAATAAATTTAAATTAAACTCTTGAAGCCGTGCAGGTTATAGGAATTAAACTGGAGCAGAATTGTTCGAATTCAAGACGAAAATCATAATAGAAGCAAGTTCAGCTCGCTACGGCGAAGTGCAAACTCGCCACGGCGAGCTCTACCAGAATGGATTCGGCCAAGTCTCGCCACGGTGAGGAACACTGTTCACACACAAAAAAATTTTTTAAAAAAATGATGAAATTACGAAACTACCCCTCGCTGTGGCGAGGCACCACGCTCGCTGTGGCGAGACAATCCAGAATTCAAAATGGGATTCGCGGCCTCACTCTTCACACTTTGCCCATTCACTCATCCTCACCTACCTATTCACACTCCTCACATTCTCACCTAAGTTTACCAATTAAACACCTCCTAATCACCTCAACTCACTTCCCCTTTCATCAAAACACCAATTTCCCCAAGCCTTGTCCAGATTCAAGTTGAAATTCTTCACTTTCTCTCTCTACTGCGTCTGAAAATTTTGGCCGAATTTGGAGCGGGAAAGCCATGGAATCATCTCATCTCGCATCATACAGGTAAGTATACATCAACCCAATGCTTTTAATCGGTTAAAATTGCAGAAATTTTGCACACCCAATACCCCAAAACCCCTATATTCGAATTTGCTAAATAGCTTGCATGTGCTTAATTTCGTGGTTACATGTTTGGTTTAATAATGCTAGTTGATTTGTGCTTAAGAGTAGAGAAATTGATTGGTGATGGAAATCTCTGACAAATTTGATGATTAGTGGATGATTGCATATTAGGCCAATTGGGTGAATTTGTGAAATTTGGGTGAAAATTGTGAATTTGGGTGAATTATGTTTCTATTTGAGATTAATTGTGTCTTGGTGCATTCTTTTTCTGTCAAGAATTCGTGCTGTGCTTGGTGTGTTTTGCTGTGAATTTTTGTAGAAAAATGCCAACCAAAAAAGTGGCAAAAAGGAAGGCTCCATTATCCTCACGAGCCCCTCCATAAGATGCCACCCGCTTTGTGAGCAAGAAAGCTCAGGACTATTGTGAAGAACTATGCACAAAGCCTCCAATTATGGAATTTGGCATTGACTTGCGGCTGCCATGCTTTGAACCAATTGCCAACCAAATGGCATGGCGACAATGGTTGAAGTTTGCCTAACAACCGGAGCCTGCTGCACTCAAAATTGTTCGAGAATTCTACACAAACATGCTAGAACTGAAGACGCCTTATAAGAGCTGGGTACGAGGGAAGATTGTACAGTTCAGTGAAAGGATTTTCAATAAACTCTATGAATTCCCTAGGATTCCAGTGGGGAGACTAAGTTTTAGTCAATTCCGTCTTGATAGTGACTACACTGACATCACCAGAGGACTTTGCATTGAGGGGACACAATGGGTTGCAAGGGAAGGGGAATTCCATCATTTCCCCAAAGCTGGCCTGGACAAGATATACAAAACATGGCTACATTTCATCTCTGTCCGCATATTCCTAATAACCCACACCTCAGATGTCTCCAAGACAAGGGCAGAATTTTTATGGGCTATCCACAACCGATGGCAATTCGAAATTGGAGCAGCCATATGTGATTGCTTAAGCAGTACTGGCCTCCAAGTCACAAAAAAGGCTATCCCTTTCCCTCACATAATCACAGAATTATGCAAGCATGCTGGAGTGGAATGGGAACATGATGAGCCCTCAACTGAGCCTGGACGGATGTTGGGCCAGACTTTCTTTGATAGACTCAAGCCACCATCCCTCCGAGGCACAGCAGCTGCAACTCAACACCCACCAATGTCGCAACCTCCACCAATCCAACCACCGGTTCCTCCAGCAGCTCCTGGACAACAACCTCCATTTCAACAATCGGGTTTCATAGACCCTGCATTGGCCACAAAGCTTCATGAATACATTGACTTCAGCTACCGGCGACAAAACGTGCACAACCAATGGCACCAGATAGCTGAACTGTACTTAGAAGCTGGTGCAGTGGGACATACCAGACTACCACCATTTCCAGCCCTCCCACCACCACCTGATCAAGGAGCTGATGAGGACAGCTCAGAGGACTCCGACTAGGCCCACTTACCAAGTTATCCCTTTCCTTAGTTATTTTTATTTGATGCATTGAGGACAATGCATATTTCTAAGTGTGGGGGAAGGGCAAATATTATGCTTAGTTGAGTAGAAATTTTAAAATTTTAAATTTTTGAGTAATAGAGGAGTAGGATTTGTTTATGCATGAATGAGTGTTTTTATTTTAGTTTGCTATCTTTAATTTTTGCACGAATGTATGATTGTGTGTTCTGAACTGAAAACCATGGCTAATGATGAAAATGGCGCTATTATGATTTTATGGGATGAGGATGTTCAATTATTGTGAAAGTAATGCATGATTGTTCATCTTATCTGTCTTTTTATTATTGAAAAGCCTCTGGGAATTCTGAATTTACCCTATCACAATGTGTGAACCCACATTCCATTATTATTCCCATATATGCATTAGTTTACTGAGATATTGGAGTAAATCAAAATGTGAGTGGATGAATTTCTACCTAGTGAGCTTTTGAGTCGTCGAGCTGTATCTATGAAGCTCGCTAGTTGTTTGTGAGTGAACAGGACATCCTTGATTTTTCTAAAACTTGCTCTGATATACATGTCAAGCCCACATCAAAATCTCAGATGCTAGGATGATTAGGGCACCTAAGTTTACACCTTCTACCTTACTCTCACCCTTTAGTAGCCAATTTGTTCAAGCCTGTTTCTGTGAGTAGTGTAGATGATGGTAGAGCTGATTAGTAATCACTCGATGACCATGAAAAATCACCACATTCCATGCAAAAATAGAGCATCCAGTTTATGGATGATCTGTACTAATATCCCCTACATCAGAACCTTGAAAGTTTGGCTACCCCCTAGTTGACCCTTTTGAGCCTTTGCCTTTCCTTCCGTTCACCCCATCACGATCTCCTTCCCATTTCTTAGTTCCTTCACCAACTGGACACCAATACTTTGAAGGAATGTGTGAGTTCAGGGAAAGCAAATACTCCACCCCAGTTGAGAGAAATAGAGAGAAAAGAATAGCCTCACAATGAGGATTATCTCCCTAGAAAATAGAGCAATGAACAAGAACAGAAAAAATGAAAAAAATGCTCTGAAAAATTAGAATGAGAAGGGCAAGGAAAAGATAGAAAAGGAAAGAAAAGAAAAAGGTCAAAAGACCAAGAAGCCAAAGAAAAAGGAGAGACAATAGAGAAGAAAAGAGGGAGTAAAAGATGAAGTATTTGAGCTAGTGGTTGGACAGTATGTGAAATGAAAAGCAACTTTGGACTCACATTATTTCTTCTTAGTGTGTCCTAAGCCTTTATCACCTTCACCTAGCCAAGTTACAACCCTTTTAAAGACCCTATGATTAGTGTCTTGATTTGTTGATGTGATAGAGATTTGATAGATGAGCAAGCCTATGAAAATTTCTTGGTGTGTCCTGAATTGAGTGAAAAATCCGACCCTCCAAACAGTTGTGAGATGAGTGAATTTCATTCCCATGAGAGAGAATTCATCCCTCACTACTTTCACTCCCTAAAGTTTAAGCGGCTATTATGCATATGTTCATTTAATTTTATTATCACTATGGTTTTTCATGATTTGACCACCCTATTTTACCCTATTACATGGAACTTTCTTTTTATTACTTCATTAAGTAAGAATTGAGCCTATACCATTTCTTATTGAGAGTTACTTTGGGGCATTGGGATTATTTCATAGTTGTATGAATGAAATTGCATTATGACATGATGATTGAATTCCAGAACATCCCATAAGAATAATTCTGATGCCAAGCATGGTTAGTAAGTTAATTATGTGTGAAAGCCTTGCTTGCCTAGTTATGCTTTTGTTTTGTTTTACTCGGGATGAGCAAAAAGATAAGTGTGGGGGAGTTTGATAATTACATTTTATATAGACTTTTATGATTCAATTCCCTTACATTTACATTCTTAATTAAAATAAAACATGTTGCATTTGATATGATTTCCTTTTGTTTCAGGTTTAGACTTCAATTGGAAGCAAAACAGGAATTTCATGATTTTGCCCTTGCTCGCCGTGGCGAGCCTTACCCGAGAGCAACCAAAGCCATTCTGCCTTGCCTTGCAGTGGCGAGGTCTTCCAGAGAGCGAAGCCCAGTTTCGTGCATTGGCTTGCCGTGGCGAGGGTGCCCTTCGCCATGGCGACCCGAAGGCCTTTCGAAGAATAATTAAAGAGTTCTAAACTATCTGAAACTTCGAGAATCCTTCTCCTACAAGAATTGAGACTCCAAGACATAGAAGACTCTCCAGAATTATTAATTAAGTAGGAATAAAGTTGTGTAATTATTATTATGTAATTAAAATCCTAATTAAAGGATGATTAGGATTAGGAATTATAACACAACTTAAAGACCTAAGTTGAGTCTAACTAGGATTGGAGGCTATATAAAGAAAGAGGAGGACTGAGAGAGGAGGCACGCCATCCAGAACATAACCAGTCATCCACACTTGCAACAGCAAGCAAGCTTCAAGGCATCACCCACCTACATCAACACCATGTTTTCTTATTTCATCTTTGTATTTTCTTTCATCGTCATGTGTAACTAATCTTCTATCTAGGGGCTAAGACGTAGCCCAAGTGCTTGTATAGACATGATTGATGATTTATGACAGACCTAGCTTTTAATTAATTAAGGTTTAATTTTCTACAATTACTCTTGACTGATCTGGCCAATTAGAAAGGAGAAATCCGTGGGTTATCTATGACTCAGGAGATGATTAGTTAACCTAGACCGTGAGGATTAAATCCATAGGGTTATGTGGTTGTCTATACCTAGAATTTCTGTGTAGTTACAAGGGAGCTAGGGAGATCCCCTAGAATACCCGAAAGGGATGTCCAAAGAACTTAATGCAATTATGGTTATTACAACTCGCACTGGCCTGTAGCAGGGTTGGTAATCATAATTAGGGTTATTCCGACCTCACGCCAAGGTAGGATAATTAGATTAGGGAATCCTAGCTAGCAATTAATAATCGTAGAAGTCATAACTGAATCATGAAAGTCTATGTCAAGGCTTGTGGTGAAATCTGAATCCTTAGGCCTTAATTCTCTGAACTCTCACTCACAAATCTCTCATCTATTTTACTGTTGTTTTATTTTATGATCTACTACTGCTATCACTCCTATTCGATCACTTGAGCATTATTGGAATTAATATACTCTAGTAATTAATTACAATCCCTTGGGTATGACAACCTCGGAATACTTGCTGGCTACACTAATAGTGTTCGCTTGCACTTCATTCCACCTCTATTTCACATCCATTCCACATCTATTTTCTACACCCCAATTCGCACATCAGTCGTCTTAGTAACATATGCAACTAGCTAGCTATAGGTGAGTCGTTCGTAAGGAATAATTCCATCAAATTGACTTCTTATCTTTTCTCTAACTTTGTCACCAAATGACTTAGGAAGGCTTGCTAGAAATTTTTCATTCCAAAATAGCTTATTACTATCCTCTCTGGAATAAATTTGTGAGAAAAATGTATTTTTATATTGTTGAAAATCACTCAGAGTTCTACATCTCAGTTTGGATAATCAATTCAGAGGATTTGTCCTTCCAGAGGCTTAGGTCACCAATAAAATGTTTGGTGATGGTGTAAAGTATTAATTAAGTCATCAATTAAATTTTCTTGAGGATCAACTATAGGATTACCTTGATTATCCATTTTGTAGGCATCTAAAATTTGTTGTTTCTCTATAGGAGTAAGATGTTCATCCCACCATCCTTTGAGGGACCCGATAAATCCAGCAACAATAACATGGACTATAGCTGAGTCATCACATCCTTGCATTGTTTTATAGGTAATACTTACCATAGTAATCTGTTGAAGAATCTTAAGTGTCTCATACTCATTCTTTCCATATATGTTCCACTCATAGATGTTATTCCCATTGTAGGAATTCTAAGCAAGGGATATCTCCATGTTAGGGTTAATAAGTCCATGTTGGTCTCTGGGCCTCCACTGAGCTGTTACCCTAATAGTTTGGGCTTTTGGTTGTTCTTCTGATAGCACTTTAGAAGCTTGATCTAAGGTTTTTATGTTTGTTGAAGACTCTTATTCTTTTGGAGAGTCATAAACTATTAAGGACTTTTCTATCCTTTTCTCTAGACTATTAAGCATTTGGATGACCTTTTCTATTGCTATAGCATTTGAGAGTTCCATTCTGTAAGGTCCATTTAAGGCCTTTTATTTGTCAAGAGGAATCTCATGTGGCTTGAATAAAGGCTTTTCTATCTTATTGGCTGTCGAGGTTTCTCCATGATAGAGTACAAGCTCTTTGAGAATATGTTGCCCTAAGGCCTAGAGATATTTGTTGGTATAATTATTCTTCTCATAGATAGCAGCAATATCTCCAAGATTCGCTTGTTGCTGAGTATCTTTAATTTTAAAAGGAGAGATAACAAGGGGTTTTGGAAGATCTTTAGTTTCCATATAAAAGGTTTTTAGGGGAGGTAGTTCAAAAACAATTTTCTCTTTGTCTAAAATGCCCCAGGTTTAAGCTGATTTAGAAGTATTTGAAGTAAATCCATAAGGGTAATCAATGTTTTCCCTTATAGCATAGTCTTCAAACCAAGTAAAGAAAAATACATTTATTTCAAATTCTTTGACAAACTTGAGCCATTGATCATGAATTTCCTTATTCTCCTTTCCTTGAAACTTTTTCTAGGATCCATGATCTTTGGAGAGAATTTTCTTCTGACCAAAAATCATTTTTCAAAGTTTCAAGTTCTATTAGGAAAACATGCTTCATCTCTTCTAGAAGTTGTCTAATCATTAAAAATCTAGTTCATTGTTTAGTTGACACCAAGTTGGGGACTTAGGGGGATAAGAGGTAGATTCATACATTTTTTCTTCTTTGCTAGAGTGCTTTTCTCCTACCTGGTCTTTTCGCTGATAAATAGGCCTAGCGATTCTGGCGATATTATCCAGTCCAGTAAGGCTAATCGATGACATGGATCTTTGCAGACTTTTGAGATCTGCAGTAATAAAAAAAGATGAGGTTGAGGCAAAGGAGTGCCTAGGATTGTCTATCCTTGGCATATTCCTCATGAATGCTTGTTCCCAGTTTTCTCTTGGGATAATGACTCTAGGAAGATCTCAACTCTTTCTGGCAAAAGAGATTTCTACTTACCTTAAGTTGTGTTGAGTTATCCTAGAGATCTCTGGGTTTTTTGCTACTAGAAGAGCAGCTTTGGATAAGGACCAACTTTCTAAGAAGCTAATTTGGTCCCACGGAGTTATAGAGGGTATTGTTACCCTAACCTTTGATGTATTAGTAAGGAAGAAAACTTTTTGACCTTTATCATCAAGTGATTTGTAGATACCGAAACTCTCAAAGTTGTATAACTTGTACTGGATCCTATAGATAATTACTGCAGGGATGGATCTAGGAACCATGTCATACCCATGGAGTTTGGTATTAAGTACTATTAATTTTTCTTTATAGGTCTCTCTTAGACATATAGAGATATTAGGAAAACATTAGAACAATACGGGTCCAGCAGACATACTAGTTTGTACAACTCCTATTAATGAATCAAAAACTTTATTATGCCTACTATCACGCAAGCACATGAGCATGGACGTGTCTAAACCTAGCCTAGTCATTGGTTTGGCGGCTACTTGCACACACCCTATATGCACAAAATTGTATTTTTCTCTTTTTTTAGCAAATTCTTTTCCAAATAAGAGAATAAATTCTTGTTGGTCTGGAACAACATTAATGTAGTTTTCTAAAGTCTTAAGATTGTAAGATGTTTTTTGTGGAAAAGCTCCTATCATTTTTGTAAAGTTTGTTTTCTGGAACTCTGGGTATAGTCTAATCATCTGGATCCTTTTTGATATTTTCAAAATCTATTTCTTCTTTAAAAATAGATTTAGAGTTATCCTTAAATTTAATTTTGGAAGACTTTGAGGATCCGAATAAAAACATGGATGAGAGAGAATGATGCATCTTTAAAACAAAATGTTTAAAAACTAGTATCACATATTTCAAGTTCAATAAAGATGTAATTTTTACGCACACATTTTAGAGAAAATGACATGAACTTGTTAGGGCTATAGGCCATCCACTTATCATAGAATGGGTAGATAGTCCAGTCTTATATGAGACTGTGAACTTGTATTATCCAACTTATGTAGGGATAAGTGTTATCCAGAGATATGGTTTATCCGTTTTGAAATATGGAAAGACCTTAGTTTCATTTTGAAATCATGCATTTACACGTTTAATTTTTATAGCAATTATATTAGCAAATGTAAGAATTACTTTTTGGTAACAAATATGATTCATTTTTGGCCATATTGTGATATTTGCATAACTAATTAGAGTAACTTTTTTTAAGGATATTATGAGATGCTTAACACATTTTTCACATAACTAATTCTTAAACTTGTCTCTAGTTCGCATTCCAACATCTTTCCAAAATTTAAAAATAAATAAAAATAAATAAGATTTTTTTTATGAATACTTTGAATGTACATTTAGAATATTATTTGCCTTAGGACTAAGTCTTTATTTTATATTTATCTAATGTAATTAATTAAAAGATAATCATCATTTCTAGGTTTTACTTGTATAGGGATTCTTCCCACCACTTGTATAAATACCCCTTAAGTGGATGAATAAAATATGTTAATTTATCTCTGTCTTACTTATACTCTTCTCTTAATACTCTCTGCTCTTGTTTCACAACACGTTATCAGTGCCAAGCTCTACCCTCACTACCTTTTGCGGCTATCCTTTATTATCAAAAGAGTGCACTACCCCACACCATCTTCAGCTATGGATTAATCACTCTTCTCTTTCCTTGAATCAGTGTTGTGGATGCTGGGCATTATGGAAGGATCGATGTTGTTTCCTTATCGGTCTTACTTGAGGTAATCGGTTATGGTGATGATTCCATGGCTAAGTTTATTTTGATGCCTTAAATTGTGTATTGCTTTGCTTGTGTTGGTCTCATCAAGTAACTTGATTGTTGCATTAGTGTGTATGTGTCTATCTGTGTGTGAGTGAATTGGACCTTCTTCTTCTTAAAGAGTTTGACATGTGAATTTTGGGAATATAACTTGGAAGTGAAGTCTTCAATATTCAAGACTTTGTGAAAATATAGAAAGTAGACAAGTGTTTGTTTTGATAAAAATAATAAATAAATAAATAAAGTGGGGCAAGCTCTTGACTATTAGTGTTGTTTGTGCTACATAGTGATTCTTTTGAAAAATAAAAGTCATGCCACGTCTAGAAGTACAAAGGCAATTTAATTTTTTTGTTATTTAATATGCTACATCCTGAAGTATGAAGGCAACTTAATCTCTTTATTATTTGATTTTTCCTTTTTCCTCGCAATTTATCTTTTCATGTACCACATCCAAAAGTATGAGATAAACTAATTTCTTTGATATGTCCCATTCGGCAATTTATATTCCAAGTTGTTTGCCATGCCTCATCCCAAAGTATGAGATAATTTAATTTCTTTTATACTTCTCATCTAGAAGCATGGATAAATTTAATTTATTTGATATATCTCATTCGGAAATTTATTTAATTTATTTGATATATCTTATTTGATAAGCCACATTTAAAAGTGTGGGGCAATTTATTTGAATATGTACTAGATTCTAAGGTTATCCACATTTAGTACAAATTGGATTCTAAAGTTATCTACATAAAAATTGAACTAGATCCACAATTTTCCAAAATTAATTCGTACTTGTTTGAGTACTAAAATTGACCGGAAACAATAACTCTATCTATTAATATTGTTATCATATTGAATAGTTAACTCTCTTTTTTTATCCAATTTAACATGTTCTGCTCCCAACCTTTCCATTATACAAATTCTAGTACATGCATTATTAGGTTACATCCTAGTGTAATTGGATGCAACTTATATTTTTGTGACTAGATGAACTATTCTATTATGGAGTTGTAAACATATGGAACTATGGAAAGAAAGCTATTTGATATATTGGTTGTACTTGTATATCTATACGCGCAAACTTGTCAAAAGTTCCAAGAATAACTACTAGTTATTAGAAGATTGATAAATGGCAATATTCTACCTTTATGGGATGAATCCCTTTATTTGTTCCAATGTAAACTACTAATTATCATGCTAACTGCATCATGTTTTATACTCTAGGATTAGCTTTCTTCATGGTGTGATTGTGTCAAAATAAGTATTTGATATATCGTTGCAATTCTATTTATCTCTATCTATTTCGATTGATTTGCTTGTTTGGTGAAATTTGTGATTGAAGTGATTTTAGTTGCTTATGAGTTGTTCTACTGCACTAAATTGACAATGAGTATCTCATTTTTCAATGCTTCACTTGGATTTGCTCCAATTTCATGCTTAATACATACTCCTATCCATTATTTTGCTGATCTCATTATTGTTATTGCTTGCATAGCTTACAATGAATACCAATAGCTTACATATTGATGCTCTCTTAATAACTCTTGATTTCCCATAACATGAACTATATATATATATATATATATATATTTTGCCATCAAATCAGACATCAATATGTCTAGAGAGTTGAACCTTCATTAAACATCATCCTCGGATTATGATGCCTAAATTGTATTTATTTTGTCATTTGGCATTGATGTTATTTGTCTACAAAAGCTCTCATTCCCTATGGTGACCAACTGAATAAGTTTCTTATTATAATGACTTGTGTTTCATTTTTCTTTGAACATCAATGAACTCATAATTTTCTATTTCCCTTGTAATAACTGTTTTAGCCATTCTTCTAGATGTATTTATAAGTTATATTGGAAAGATCTAGTTGATGCATTTCAGTTGAACTTCTCTCTAGTCAAATTCTTGGAATGGGAAATAGTTTAGTGTAATAAAATACTTATAAGAGCTATGATGTTATGATCATTTATTGCCTCATGTTTTTGCGTTTTGATATGTTTGATATTTAGTGATACAACAAGCTATTGTTGTGTCATAAAATATTTCCTTTGTTCTTTCCAAATGTGAGGTGTAGAAGACATAAACTAAAGATAGAGTATATAATTTGTTATTAAACATTAGTAAACGTCTACTTTGAATTTGTAGCTTCTTGTTTAAATCCTTGTTAATTTCTCGTTAGCATTATTTTCGTATTTATTGTCTTGTGATAGTCAAAATGTCATATATTCACAAGTAAACTACTACCTTCAAGTTTTTTTCAACTTTTTTCCTTTTGAAAGAGAATGTTATATGGGTGATCATTTTGAATCATATACATAGTAAGAGTTTTATTACTGTACGCCATTTGCTTTGGTTTTAGAGAGCTTTCCACCATATTTTGCTACTAAAATGGACAAAACAACAACTACAGTAATAGCACACTGAAATGGAGAATTGAATATTCTTGGTTCATGATAGTTATATCACTATTATTATTGGGGTAAGTGTGCATTCCTTAGTTTCCATATTTTCAAAATGCAAGTGTACAAAGCTTGTAAATATAATATCGCTCTTTACACCCAAATTTGCTAGTTTGGATAGAAAATGAATATTTTATGAGATACTATTCTATTGGTTTTTCTCCATTCCCTAGTATGAATGGAAAGAAAAGCGGGTGTGAACATGGTTATAGTCATAAACAAATGTATTAATGGTTATAATACGAGAAATCTTTCTTCCCATAGAAGTGAGAGAACAATAACAAAAAATAACAAAAGGAAATTCAAAAACCTACAAATCATTGTGGCATGTAAATTTAAGCCTTTAGACTTGTACTTGTCATATGCCTAAGCATCTTTTAAAATTCTTTGCAAGAAAGGATTATATATTGAGACAATTTTTGCCCAATAAGACAATGTTTTTGACTATGGTCATATCGATAATTAAATATGTTGAATTTATTTGATCACCCTATAAGTGATGGGAATATGTACAAATTATTGTTATTGTCTTTCATTTGTCTTAATTTTACCTTTAGTAATTTTCATAAGTTATTTGCTATCTTATATTAAACTATATGTTATTTATTAATTTCTTATATTATATTTGTTAGTTAGTATTACAAGAAATCAAAGTTAGCACTATATTTAGTAGTACAAAGATGAATAAAGGCTCTTGAACAGTTGGAGGAATAAATATGATAATTCAAAGTTCCTAAAGAGCTAGTAAATGTTTACATTGAGAAATTATTTGCACTTTCCTCCAATTTGTACTACATGTATATTACTACAATTGAAACATATGTTATTGTAAACTAGAGATTTTCAAGTCAAAATAAGTTTATTGTTTGGCATAACCGATTGAGCCATCTTAAGTCACCAATAATGCGAAAGTAATTGAAAATCATGTGGCCTTTCATTGAAGAGCTAAAAGAATCTTCAATTTAGTAGTTTAGTTTCTCATATGCTACTTGTTCCAAAGAGAATTTATTAGCATCGACAAAAATGGGAATGAAGCCTTATATTTTAGAATGTACACAAGATGGAAATATTTGTTGGCTTGTAGACTTACCATGTGGTTTATTTAGATACTTATTGATTTTAATCAATGTATTAACTAAATGACCACATATTTGTTTGTTGTTAACTCATAACCTAAAGCTTTTGAGATTACTTGCACAACTGATTGAATTAAAAGCATAGTGCCTTAATTATATTTAGTTGAGTAAAACCTAGTTAAGGTTGGTGAATTCAATTCTCAAAGTGACTATTAAAATATATAAAATGGACTTACAAGGGCTTAAAATTAATTGCAAGACCATTACTTATGAAATCTAAACTTCCAAAATTTATTTGGGAACAATTGATTATTTATGTTGTAAAATTAATTCACATCATACCAACAAGTTATTTGAACCCTTTCTTACAATTGACTTATAATCAAGAGTTAAATATATCTCATTTAAGAAATTTTGTATTTGTAATGTGTTTTTAATTGCTCCACCACAATGTACTAAAATGGGACTTCAATGGAGGTTAAGAATATATGTTGGATACAAATCTCCATATATAAGTGAAATATACTGAGTCACCAAAAAGAGATTTATTTATAGTGCTTAGTTTGCTAGTTGTCTTTCTGATAAATCAATTGTTCCAACATTAGGAGAGAGAGAATAAGTAATTAGAAAAAAGATAATATTTAGAATGAATTATCACATTGATCCTCGTGCAAAGCAAATATGGACCGAAAGTTCATATGATAATTCATTTGTAAGATTTAACTAATAAATTGCCAGACGCATTGCTTAAGTAGTAAGCATGACTAAAATTATGCGTACAATCTACTACTGCTCCAATTAAAGTATAACTACAAACACATAAAGAGTGGCAAACACATTGGTTCCAAAGATAAAATCCTCGAAAAGAAAAGGAGCTAAGAATCAAGATGGAAAAATTAAGGATAACGTAACTTCAGAAGAGTCCTTAGAGGTAACTCCAGAAGAAACTCAAGTACTTGAAAGCTGTGAAAATAAAAAGATCTTTATAGAATATGATGGAACTAGAGTGGAGTCAATATTATTCAAAATATTTCACATATAGTGTAGCATGTAATGTGATAAAAGATATTGATGATCATTAGCTAAAGTCTACAGACAAAGAAATGATTGGCCAAATTGAAAAGACGCATTTGAGATTCGCTTAAAAAATGAAAAGTTGTGGACATGTAGTTTATACATCAAAAGTGTAAAGCTAGTTATGGACAAATGAGATTCTGAGTGAATACAAAATGAAAATGATAAATTAAAGCAATGCTCAAGGGTTTTTTTATTTTTTATTTTTGTAAATAATTGACATTAATTTTGAATAGATACGCTCAATTGTGGTGGATGCAAGTACCTAATAGTACTTACTTAGTTTGACAGTACATGAATGACATTATTTGTGTCTAATGAAAATTGTGATAGTTAACTCATTCAATAGTGACATCCTAAAGGATTTTTAATTTGTTTGAAGCAATTTGGATGATCGACTAAGTAAATATACGTCAAAGAAAATAATGACAACCCCGTTTGTCCATTTATTATCAATTTGTGTTGATGACTTATTGTTGGAACTCTATAAGAGCTTCCAACCTATAAATTACTTAAAGAAAGGACTTGCATCAAAGTATTTATATAGTAGAAGTGCTAAAATGTGCAGTCACTAAATGCAAAGAAATATCTTTTTAGTAGTCATGAGAATGGTAAAGAAATATTTGGTCTTTAAGTTACCAAATTTTAGTATAATTTAACTAGACTGCTAATGTGACAATCTAGAAAATTTGTTACTATGACACTAACTTCGATATTTGAAATGTTTACTACAATTTTAGAGTTCGTTGACACAAATATCTTCATACATATTGTACTCTTTTTTTTCTTAACCATGGTTTTCCCATTAGGTTTTCTTGATAAGCTTTTAATGAGACAATATTTGATTACGTATCTAAAGAATGATGTATTATTTTTCCTTCACTAGGTTTTTGTCCCACAAAGTTTTTTCTAATATGGTTTTTAGCGAGACATATTCTTTGATAATAAACATTCAAGAAGTGAGTGTTATGAATATTTTAGACACAATCTCTATTTTGTATTTATTTGATGTAATTAATTAAAAAATAATAATCATTTTTGGGGTTTTAGTTGTATTGAGACTCTTTTCACCACTTGTATAAATACCCTCTTAGTAGATGAATAAAGTACACTAATTCTGGAGGCCTTATTTATACTCTTCTCTCAATACTTTTTGCTCTTGTTTCACAATATATTTCTAATTGTACCCTAATTGCAAGCAATTGGTAGTGACTCCAAATCTTTAATTTTAAGCCATTTCATCTACATTGTGGCATTTTGCTCTCCCAAAGGGAGCTTTGTGACAATGTATTATATACATAGTTTAAACATATTTCTTTCTCTTTGTAATGTGTTATGAAATAAAGTAGCTTAGCATACACCATTAAGTAGCAGATTCTTTTAACTAACATATAATACGTTTCTAATAACTACCTATTTTATTATTGGTAAACAAATTCTTTCAAAACATATAATCATTTGTGCATTGCCGCGAAGTAAAATTACATATAAAAGTCAATCAAGCAATATATCAATACTTATTCCTGACATGTCAATTTCTATGTATTTACGAGGCAAAATTATATATAAAATTCAATTAAGTAGTAAACCAATTTCTACAACAACACATCAATTTTTACACATTGGTGTGGGACGTGCATGCCTGTTTGGGGAAATTTCAGTGCAGCAAAAAGAAAAAAAAAAAAAAATGATCCAAGCTCTACTATATTTGGAAGTAACAAAGTGTTGATTTTATAGAAATAAACTTTGTTATGAAAGACAAATCCTGTTGACACACTTCCGAGTAAGAACTAGAATTGGAAAATAGAGCAACTGAATGATAGATAAAATGGGCAATATCAGATTTATTAGAATGAAACAATAAAGAAATACCTTATACGTTACTGAACCTACGTGGATCCCAGACACAGGCATGGGCTTACTACCCACAAACTGAAGAAGCCCAGAAGCCCATGGTTCTTGCTCATCAAGGAACAGATCCTCGGGAACTCTAACAGCTCCATGGGCACAAACTATACCCAGGCCCATTATAAAAGCCCACAAAAGCAACGACACCACACTCGTCACCAAGACCACGACGACGGTGACGAGGCTCAACCCAACCAAAGCTTCGCAGTCTGTAAATGAACGGCGGAAGATCACCAGCTGCTGATCCGCCGGCCGGAGAACGTAGAGGAACAGCCACGCGCCGGTTAGAGAAATGAGAAGAAGTAAGGAGAAAGGGTGTGAAAGAAGGAACACGGCTAGCACCAATGCGAGTACGATGAGGTAGTTGGTACGGAAATAGTGCAAGTTCTTGCGGACACGAAAGGCAGCTTCGGAGAATGAGCCCGGTCGGGAGAACCAGGTTCGATCGATGAGTTCCGCCCAGGGGCGGCGATTCGCTAACGCACGGAGGACATGACGGTGGAGGCTCGTGAAGAAGGCTTCAAGGGTTGAGAGGGTGATGGAGATAGAGAGTTGCTGGGACATTGCTGGTGGAGCTGGAAAAAAACAGGTCTCTAACTCTAACGAAGAACTTGTGATTTGAGATCCTTTTGACTTGGATATTTGATAAATTGTTGATGAGAATTAACATGCAAGTTAGCTGAGATTGCCATTGCCAACTTAGAATTGATAATACAGAAGATATTTTTGTCTTAGTTCAAAGGCAAGTGCCTAATAAAGTATGCATGTGTAGAGTTGAACTGTGAATGTATTGTAGATCCAGATCTCTGATTTGGGGAAATGAAATGAGAATATACTAGACTATTATTTAAATGAGAGAATTTTTTGTCTCCTCCCTATCTCATCTTTTACTAAAATGATTTAATAATTATTTAAAAGGATGAGGCAGAGTTTAGCATGAAGCGTGGGATTGAGAAGGTTATCTCTCTTTTAAAAAGAAAAAGGTACTAGAGTGTACAATATAGAAAAATGAGGTGGAAAGTAGAATAGTATTGTATTATTATATAACTATAAATTACATTATATACCTATAAAATTTCTAACTGCTTGCTCTGTAAGCTACAATACAAAGCCTATAACTAAACCATGAGGGCAGTACTAGCTAGAAATCTGGCATAGGAGATGTCCGTGAAAGGTTATCATTGATAATATACTCCTTCTGAGCCTTTTTACACGTCACAACAGAATCTAGAAACTGAAAATGACAAGAGAATTTAGGATGTTATAGTGAAGTTTACATCCATCAATGGAAATTCTCCAATGTTGCCCCATGGACCGACCCCATCGCCTCCACCCCATAGGAACTATGAGATCACCCCAAGGACGCCTTCGGCATTACAAAGAAAGCCCCAAAGTTCTCCACTCATACTGATAATCTGGGTTGTCTGTGGGGTGAGTGGTCATGGATGATACAATGGCAAGAATCCAGTGTCCTTCTAGGAATGATTGGTGCATGGGAAATTTTATGTAGCCAAACTTATGGAGTTAATGAATCTAGAAAGCTTGGAAATTACACTTGTGCAATAATCACTGCGATTCTGACTCAGACCCATGGTTTTTTGCTCAGTTGCTACTCTATGTTTGCATGTATTTAGTTTATATGTTGGATTATGTATTTAAATTGGGATTAGGATATATTGGAGCAGCGATAGCTATTGGAGTTTCATTTTGGTTGAATGTAAATTGGCTTTGACTTTATAGGAAGTATCCTAAGAAGCTTATTCAAAAAGAAATGAAGAATAACAGCGACTCCGTGGGTGGAACTGGATTTTCCATGACTGAATTTGGTTGGGACAATAAGCATGCTGGGTTCAGACTTTGGTCACCAAGTTTCTGATGCAAGGCACTCCTGGTCATCACATACCAGTCTTAGAGAGGTACCAGCTGAAGGAAGACTCTATCATGTGTTCCTGTCTTCAAAAGGAATCTCGCAATGTTCGAAAGACTTCTGGTGGCCTCATCATCTGCCAAAAATGGAACTGATATGCAGTTTGTGGCACCAGTCTTAGAGAGGTACTTTGCTTCTTCTGCTAGATACTTGAAATGTGCTTCTGGTTATGTTGCTCATTCTCAGCTTCTATCCCTTGCAAAAACAGGTATTAAGTAATTGTGGATGTTAGCAATGAGGAGGTACTAAAATCTCCATCAGTAACTGCAGCTTGGAATAATAAAAATGAGGCAGCTTATGTGATATCCGCCAGTATTACAGCAACAGTAACCAGCAGCGAGTTTGTTGATGCTATGGTGGATGCTACCTATTATTACATAGAATCTTCCAATGATGAAGAACAGCCAGAAACTTAAATAGTGTCAATGATGCAGCAGATTCTTTCGAACATGTGATTGAGTAAGGAGATCTAGAAGAGGGAGAAATTTTTTGTTACTATGGAACTGTGGAAAAATTCTTCTACAGACCGTGCTGCAGTTTCTCAAAACCAAGAAATTTTCTGTGGCAAAGGTTCCATAATTTTAGGATTAAATCATAGCATTGATACCGCTGTTGCTGTTACACTTTATTCTCTTATTGATTGCTTGGGCTGGTTTGACAGAGTTAATGATGCCTACAGGCTTTATGTAAAGATGTTAAATTCTAATTGGATTCCAAATGCCGTTGTTTATACATTCCTTCTCAGGAATTTCTTCAAGGGGGAAGCAAGGAGGATGGTCATAAAAATTACAAAGAGATGACCAGTAAGGGCTATTTTCTTGATTTGTCGTTCTTTAATTCCAACTGAACTGTGTTTTTAAAGCCGATCAAGTAGAGAAAGGTTCTTTGATGTTGCAGGGGAAGAAAGTAAGAAATGTTAAGAAGCTGTCATTAGCACTGAATCCAAAAGTTATTATATATTGCCTTTCGTCATATGTACACTACTACACTTTGAGGACAAGGTGTGTGTGAAGAGGAAAAGAATGATAGAATACTACATTTTCTAACCACACACCTCTCCCTCTTATACACCCTAGACCCTAATTGTATCATATGGGGTGTGATAAAAGGATTCACCTAAAGGTTTTGAGTGACTTGAAAGTTTCTCTTTATGCTTATTCATCATGTAGATATTTTTTCCTTTCCACGGAATAGAAACTCCTATACAAGAAATCTGTATTGGTAATTGCTACGAAGAAATTGATTCTGTTTTATCATTGAAGATCAAATCAGCTTGAGGCAAAAATAGTTCTCGTGATACTAACAAATTGAATGCTTGTTTATTAGTTACCAGTGGTGGAGATACAGTGCAGCAGTGTAAAGCTCTGGTCCTATCTAACACTTGAAATTGTTGCAGCAATATGGCTGTTTACATGATTGTCAACGGATACACTTAGCAGATCTCTCCAAATTTTTGGCTTTGTTGTATGAAGGGGATCTTGCAGCCTATTAGCATTGTCTCTTTAGTTGCTATTCAACTCATGAACTTAGAGTTTAATTTGATCCGGATGTGGATCCTTCCCTCTTTCCATTTGGGCCACGATAGCAGGCCCAATGGTAAGCCCAATCCTTGTATCCAACACCAATATAAAAAGCCCCTCGAAAAACCCTAATAGACAAAAATGCAGAGCCTCAGACCCATCCCTCGCCGCCACATAGCCATTCACCCACTTGAACCTCAACAACCCCAAAATCCAAGATTGACCCTCACAACATTGGTGCGGTGAGTGTGGATCGAACACGCGACCTCCAGATCTTCAGTCCAAATCGAGATGGACCCCATCACCTCGCAAAAGGGCAGGCCCAGCACGACAGTTTGTACTCCTAGTACCCCTGCCCACTAGGAAACTGTACCACAATAAGATCTAGGCCAGACAGCTGCACCGCAGCAAGATCCAAGCCAGACAACTGCACCGCGGCAGAATCCAAGCCAGACAGTGCTAGCAACTTTGTTAACCCACTTGGAAGACATGCGAAATGAGACATGGGAGTTAAAAGAACAAAGATGGCAGGACGCGTAGGAAATACAGAGATTGCGTGCGAGCAGGGATGAAACATATGTCCTCGAGATGGAGAGTACGGTGCAGTCGTCGGGTTGTCGTCCCCCTAATGAGGAACCTGAGGTAGTTCCCACCAAGATAATAGCAGCAAGTAATGTTCGTAAGCCAGCCCGACCCATGCCAGGTAAGCAGCCCAAACACCCTTTCACTGAGGAAATCACGGCTTTCCCGTTGCTAGGACATTTTAAGCAACCAGTGTTAGATCTATATGATGGGTCAACGAATCTGGTGGAACACGTATGTAGTTTTGTGAATGTGATGTTGATATCAGGCGTAGAATACGAGATAAAGTGCAGGATTTTCCCAACATCATTAAGGAAGACAGTGCTGCAATGGTTCAACAATTTGTCTCCAAGATCCATAGCTTGTTTCAATCAGCTGACAAACCAATTCATAGCACGCTTTTTAATGAGCATAGCCCTGCAGAAGACTTCCGCTGTGTTGCCAACTCTGCGACAAGGAGAAGGTGAGTCTTTAAGGTCATACATTCAAAGATTCACTGCTTTGTCTTTGCAGATAAAGGATCTCAAAGATGAGGTAGCAGTGCATACCTTTATGGCGGGTTTGCAACGGGGAAGATTTATAGAAAGCATAACCTTGAACCCTCCCTCCCCCCGGATCTCTTCAAGAGTTGCTGCAACAAGCTGAAAAATACATGAATCTAGAAGAAGTTGAAAGAGTAGTACCAAGGCCGAGTAAGCCGCGGGAGGTCGGGAGAGACAAAGAGGGTTGGCCCCGGTCATATCACAACAGATTCACTCCGTTCAACAAAAGTAGAGTGCATGTACTGCACGAGATTTGCCAAGTTTGACTGGCCCAGCTTCCACCACCAATGAAGCCTAGACCAGGGGCAGATCTCAAGATATACTATGAATATCATTATGGCACGAGGCACGATACAGAGGAGTGTCAGGCGCTGAGGGACTTAATCGAAAACCTTATCAAAAAAGGCCATTTGAGACAGTTCAAATTGCATGCAGGGTCGGGTCGTGCGTTGGGAGAATACCGGCCCAAAGCAAACCAAGCTCCACCAAGGATGCACGATAGGTCGAAGGAGAGGCGAACTGACTGGGGTGAAGGGAATGGTAGAGGAGCGCCCTTGGGGGTAATCAACACCATATCCGGACGATTCGCTTTTGGGGAGATTACAGTAGGGGAGCAGAAAAAGCACTTCAGGGAAGGGAAAATGCATTATCATTAAGTGAATAAAGTGAGTCAGAGCTAAAAAGTTAAGTGGAAAAAACCAGACCCTCATATTATATTTACTGATGAAGACTATGGGCAGATACAACGTGAACATGATGATCCGGTGGTAGTGGAGGCAATGATAGTTAATTTCCTAGTAAAGAAGATTTTGATCGATCAAGGTAGTTCGGCTGATATACTATTTATGAAGACGTTCAACCAGATGACTATTGACAGAGAAGAGCTTAAGCCATACCGAGGAACACTGACCGGGTTCTCAAAGGAAGAAACTTAGGTGGAAGGAACGATACGATTGCAAACAACATTCGGAGAAGGGTCTGATCAGGTTACCAAAACAGTGGAGTTTCTGGTGGTGAATTCCCCATCTCCGTACAATGTGATACTGGGAAGACCGATCCTTAACCAGCTAAGAGCAGTAGTGTCTACCTGGCATCTGGCGGTTAAGTACCCGACAATGCACGGAAGTGTTGAGGTGGTGAAAGGAGATCAGATGGTGGCAAGGGAGCTGTATCAGAAGGGTCTATCTGTTACGACAGCCACAAGGGAAGAAATGGGGAGCAGACGGTCCGGAGATCGGAGCCAATAGAAAAAATATATTCCTATAACAGAGATAAATGTCAGGACTGACTTAGGGCAGGAGAGGCCTACCCCATCGGTGATTTCAGGCAGGTGCAACTAGGAGGACCGAACCAAATAGTGCAAATATTAACCCATTTGACATAAAAGCAACAAAGACAATTGGAGCAGTTGTTGAAGGACAACTCGGAAGCATTCGCCTGGACAGCAGCCGACATGCCAGGTATTGACCCTACTATCATAACTCATAAACTCTGCATTAAACCTGATACTAAACCTGTAGTTCAAAAGAAAAGGCTCTTTGGCCCAGATAGACAAGCGACCATTAGGGAAGAGGTGCGTAAGTTAGCTAGTGTGGGATTCATTATGGAAGTAGAATATTCGTCATGGATATCAAATGTAGTTATGATCAAGAAGCCGAGTGGAAAATGGAGGATGTGTACGGTTTTGACCGACCTAAACAAAGTGTGCCCTAAGGACCCATATCCCTTACCCAACATTAATCAGTTAGTGGACGAAATCGTCGGTCATTTGTTGCTAAGTTTCATGGACGCTTACTCCGGGTATAACCAAATCAGAATGGACCCCTAAGATGAAGACAAAACTACGTTTATTATTGATGAAGGATATTATTGTTATAGGGTAATGTCATTAGGGCTAAAGCATACCGGGGCTACTTATCAGCGACTCATGAATAAGATATTCAGAGACCAATTGGGAAGAAATTTAACAGTGTATGTGGACGATATACTAGCAAAATTGATGAGTTTTAGCAAGTATATGGAGGATCTAGCCGAGACTTTTGCTACATTGAGAAAGTTTGGGATGAAAATTAACCCTGAAAAGTGCACTTTTGACGTTCCGGCTAAAAAATTTATGGGCTTCATGTTTAACACAAAGGGGGCATTGAGCCTAACTCCGAAAAATGTCAGGCTATCTGTCAAATGAGTCCGCCGAGAAATGTGGGGGAAGTAAAGAAGTTAGCAAGAAGGGTCACGGCATTGGCTCGATTCGTCTCTAGGGTGGCACAACGCTCCTTACCATTCTTTTCGGTAATAAAACGAGCGAGAAGCTTTGAATGGTCAGCAAAATGTCAAAAAACATTCGAAGAGCTTAAACAATATCTGGTGTCATCGCCAATCTTAGCGACACCCCGCCCCAGGGACACGCTCTACATATACTTATCCGCCTGTAACCAGGCCATTAGCTCCGCGCTGGTCAAAGAACAACAGAATACACAAACACCCGTTTACTTTACACGCAAGGCCCTCAGCGGCTCAGAACTCAGATACCAACACGATGAAAAATTGGCATATACACTCATTCATGCAGCTCGTCATCTACAGCCATACTTTCAAAGGCATCAGGTCGTCATAAGAACGAACTAACCCCCTAAAGCAAATATTGCAAAAGCCAGATCTATCAAGAAGAATGTTAGCGTGGGCTATAGAGTTATCAGAACATAGTGTAATCTTTGAGTCTCGAGGGCCGATCAAGGCACAGACATTGGCAAACTTCGTCTCAGAATTTACATTGGGGCATCAAGAACAAGAAACAGAAACAAACTCATGCTGGACCCTATACGTGGACGGGTCGGCCAGCAATAAAGGGTCCAGGGCAGGGATCATCGTCGAAGGGCCTGAGGGTATGGCTATTGAATGTGCACTCAAATTTGAATTCTCGACCTCCAATAACCAAGCGGAGTACGAAGCTATAATTGTTGGATTAAAGCTAGCTAAAGAGATGGGGACTCGAAGAATTAAAGTTAGGTCGGATTCTCAATTGGTAACAAGTCAGGTTGAAGAACAGTATCAAGCAAGGAAAGAATGCATGCAAAAGTACTTGGAGATAGTCAAGCATATAATGGGAGATTTGCAAAAGGTTAAGGTGGAACATATTTCGAGAGAGCAGAACACAAGGGCTAACCTGTTATCCAAGTTGGCCAGATCTAAACCAACGCAGGGAAACAAAACTCTAATATAAGAGACATTGGCAATGCTAAGTATAGCAAGGAAGCTGGAGGTAAGGATAATCGCGCAGGATGACAGCGGGGATGATTGGAGGAGGCCGATCGATAAATATTTACGAAGTGGAGACCTGTCAGAAAATCGAAATGAGGCACGAAGGATAGCTCATATATCAACCTTTTACTACATGTATGGCATAGAATTATACAGAAGAGAGGCTATCGCAGCCATTATTAAAGTGTGTCGGCCCTAACCAAGCACAATATATACTAAAAGAGATACATAAATGAATATGCGGCCACCACCTTAAAGCTCGAAGCCTAGTATCAAAAGTCATGAGGTCGGGATATTTTTGGCCAACAATAAAAGAAGATGCGAATAGGATGGTAAGGTCATGTGATAAATGTCAAAAGTTCGCAGCCAATATCTTGGCCCCAGCAACTGAACTATGTAATATAGTTGAACCGTGGTCGTTTTTTAAGTGGATGATAGATATCTTGGGACCATTCCCACCCGCAACGGAGCAAAGGCGTTTCATAGTGGTAGCAGTGGACTATTTTTCTAAATAGATAGAGGCATATGCATTAGCTACTATCACTTCTAATCATATACAAAAATTTGTGGCTAATCATATCTTATGTAGGTCTGATACCAAATCATCGACCTAACATAATTAATCTAAACCTCTAAAATAACCAGTCATTTGTATATGCAGATAATGGCTGGTCGGCGCTTCTAGAATTTTTATACCAACTTGGGCATTTGGTTGACTTTTGCATCAGTTTAGCATCTGCAAGCAAACAGGCAGGTATAACCGGTTAACAAGATTATTTTGCAGGGGTTGATGAAGAGGTTGGGCGAAAAGAAGGGATTGTGGATGGAGGAGTTGCCTTGGGTCCTATGGACTGAGGAGATGTCGAACCTGCATATATAAATGACTGGTTATTCTGGAGGTTTAGATAAATTATGTTAGGTCGATGTTTTGGTATTAGACCTATGTAGGATATGATTAGCCATAAATTTTTGCATATGATTAGAAGTGATAGTAGCTAATGTTTGTGCCTCTATCCATTTAGAAAAATAGTCCACTACTACCACTATGAAACTCCTTTGCCTCGTTGCGGGTGGGAATGGTCCTAGGATATCTATCCCCCACTTAGAAAACGGCCACGGTTTAACTATATTGCATAGTTCGGTTGTTGGGGCCAAGATATTGGCTGTAAACTTTTGACATTTGTCACACGACTTTACCATCCTATTCGCATCTTTTTTTATTGTTGGTCAAAAATATCCCGACCTCATGACTTTTGATACTAGGCTTAGAGCTCTAAGGTGGTGGTCGCATATTCCTTCATGTATCTCTTTGAGTATATATTGTGCTTAGTTGGGGTCGACATACTTTAATAACAGTTGCGATAGCCCTATTCTTTATAATTATGTGCCATAAATGCAGTAAAAGGATGACATGCAAGCTATGCTTCGTGCCTCATTTCGATCTTCCGGCAAGTCTCCACTTCGTAAATACTTCTCAATCAGCCTCCAATCATCCCCGCCGTTATCCTGCGCGATTATCCCTACCTCCACCTTCCTCGTTATATTTGGCATTGCCAATGTCTCTTGTATTAGAGTTCTGTTTCCCTGCGCTAGTTTGGATCCTGTCAACTTGGATAACAGGTTAGCCCTTATGTTCTGCTCTCTCAAAATATGTTCCACCTTAACCTTTTGCAAATCTCCCATTATATACCTGACTATCTCCAAGTACTTTTGCATGCATTCTTCCCTTGCTTGATATTGTCCTTCAACCTGACTTGTTACCAATTGAGAATCCGACCTAACTTTAATTCTTCGAGTCCCCATCTCTTTGGCTAGCTTTAATTCAGCAATTATAGCTTCATACTACGCTTGGTTATTGAAGGTCGGGAATTCAAATTTAAATGCATATTCAATTGCCATGCCCTCAGGCCCTTCGACGATGATCTCTGCCCCAGACCCTTTATTGTTGGGCGACCCGTCCATGTATAGGGTCCAGCATGGGTTTGTTTCTATTTCTTGATCGGCCCTCGAGGCTCAAAGATTACACCATGTTTTGACAACTCTATAGCCAATGCTAACATTCTTCTTGATAGATCTAGCTTTTGCAATATTTGCTTCAAGAGTTGGTTCATTCTTACGACGACTTGGTGCCCTTGAAAGTATGGCCATAGAGGGCAAGCTACATGAATGAGTGCATATGCCAATTTTTCAATGTGTTGGTATCTGAGTTCTGGGCTTCTGAGGGCCTTGCTTGTAAAGTAAACGGATGTTTGTGTACCCTGTTGTTCTTTGACCAGCACGAAGCTGTTGCCTGGTTATAGGCGGATAAGTATATGTAGAGCGTGACCCCGGGACGAGGTGTCACTAAGTTTGGCAGTGGCGCTAGATATTGTTTGAGCCACTAAGATTGGCGGTGACGCTAGATATTGTTTGAGCTCCTCAAATGCTTTTTGACATTCTGCTGACCATTCAAAGCTTCCCGCTTGTTTTATTACCAAATAGAATGGTAAGGAGCATTGTGCCGCCCTAGAGATGAACCGAGCCAATGCCGTGACGCTTCATTCTAACTTCCCCCACATTTCTCGGCGAACTCATCTGACAAATAGCCTGGCTTTTTTCGGAGTTAGCCTCAATGCCCCTTTGTGTTAACATGTAGCAAAAGTCTTGGCCAAATCCTCCATATGCTAGCTAAATCTCATCGATTTTGCGAGTATATCGTCCACATACACTGCTAAATTCCTTTCCAATTGGTCTATGAACATCTTATTCATGAGTTACTAATAAGTAGCCCTGGCATTCTTTAAGCCGAATGGCATTACCCTATAACAATAACATCCTTTCTCAGTAATAAACGTAGTTTTGTCCTCATCTTGGAGGTCCATTCTGATTTGGTTATACCTGGAGTAAGCATCCATGAAACTTAGCAACAAATGACCGGCGACTTCATCCACTAATCTATCAATGTTGGGTAAGGGGTATGGGTCCTTAAGGCACGCTTTGTTTAGGTCGGTAAAATCCGTACACATCCTCCATTTTCCACTTGGCTTCTTGACCATAACTACATTTGATATTTATGACGAATATTTCACTTCCCTAATGGTCGCTTGTCTATCTGGGCCGAAGAGCATTTTCTTTTGAACTACATGTTTAGTACTAGGTTTAATGCAGAGTTTGTGAGTTATGATAATAGGGTCAATACCTAGCATGTCGGTCGCAGTCCAGGTGAATGTTTTCGAGTTGTCCTTCAATAATTGCTTCAATTGCCTTTGTTGCTCTTTTGTCAAATGGGTTGATATTTGCACTGTTTGGTTCAGTCCTCCTAGCTGCACCTACCTGAAATCACAGGTGGGGTAGGCCTCTCCTGCCCTAAGTCAGTCTTGACATTTATCTCTGTTGCAGGAATATCTTATTTTCGCTGGCTCCGATCTCCCGACTGTCTGCTCTTCATCTCTTCCCTTGTGGCTGTCGTAATAGATAGACCCTTCTAATACAGCTTCCTTGCCACCATCTGATCTCCTCTCACTACCCCAACACTTCCCTGCATTGTCGGGTACTTAACCGCCAGATGCCGGGTAGACACTACTGCTCTTAGCTAGTTGAGAATCGGTCTTCCCAGTATCACATTGTATGGAGATGGGCAATTCACCACCAAAAACTCCACCATTTTTGTGACCTGATCGAACCGTTCTCCTAATATTGTTTGCAACTGGATCGTCCCTTCCACCGAAGTTTCTTCCTCTGAGAACCCAATCAGTGTTCCTCGGTATGACTTAAGCTCTTCTCTGTCAATAGCCATTTGGTTAAACGTCTTCATAAATAGTATATCAGTCGAACTATTTTGATCGATCAAAATCTTCTTTACTCAAAAATTGGCTATCACTACCTCCACTACCACCGGATCATCATGTTCACATTGTATCTGCCCATAGTCTTCATCAGTAAATATAATAAGGGGTCTAGTTTTTCCCGCCTAACTTTTTGGCTTCGACTCACTTGATGATAATGCCTTTTTCCTTCCTTGAAGTGCTTTTTCTGCTCCCCTGCTGTAGTCCCCCTAGAAGCGAATCCTTCGGATATGGTGTTGATTACCCCTAAGGGGGCTCCTCTACCATTCCCTTCGCCCCGGTCAGTTCGCCTCTCCTTCGACCTATCGTGCATCCTTGGTGGAGCCTGGTTTGCTTTGGGCCGGTATTCTCCCGACGCACGACTAGGCCCTGCATGCAATTTGAACTGTCTCAAATGGCCTTTTTTGATAAGGTTTTCGATCAAGTCTCTCAGCGCCTGACACTCCTCCGTATCATGCCTCGTGCCACGGTGATATTCACAGTATATCTTAGGATCCACCCCTAGTCTAGGCTTCATTGGTGGTCGAAGCTTGGCAAATCTCGTGCAATACATGCATTCTGCTTTTGTTGAACAGAGTGTATCTGCTATGATATGACCGGGGCTGACCTTTTTTGTCTCTCCCAACCTCCCACGGCTTACTCGGCCTTGGTACTACTCTTTCAACTTCTTCCAGATTCATGTATTTTTCAGCTTGTTGCAACAACTCTTGAAGAGACCCGGGGGAGTTCAAGGTTATGCTTTCTATGAATCTTCCCCGTTGCAAACCCGCCATCAAGGTATGCACTGCTACCTCATCCTTGAGATTCTTTATTTGCAAAGACAAAGCAGTGAATCTTTGAATGTATGACCTTAAAGACTCACCTTCTCCTTGTCGCAGAGTTGGCAACACAACAGAAGTCTTCTGCAAGGCCATGCTCATTGAAAGGCGTGCTATGAATTGGTTTGTCAGCTGATCGAAACAAGCTATGGATCTTGGAGGCAAATTGTTGAACCATTGCAGCACTGCCTTCCTTAATGATGTTGGGAAAGTCCTGCACTTTATCTCATCTTCTACGTCCGATATCAACATCACATTCTCAAAACTACATACGTGTTCCACCGGATCCGTTGACCCATCATCCAGATCTAACACTGGTTGCTTAAAATGTCCTGGCAACTGGAAAGTTGTGATTTCCTCAGTGAAAGGGTGTTTAGGTTGCTTACTTGGCATGGGTCGGGCTGGCTCACGGACATTACTTGCTGTTATTATCTCGGTGGGGACTACCTCGGGTTTCGCATTAGGGGGACGAGGACCCAACGACTGCATCGTACTCTCCATCTCGGGGACATATGTTTCATCCTTGGTTGCATGCAACCTCTGTATTTCATGCACGTCCTGCCATCTTTGTTCTTTTAACTCCCGTATCTCCTTTCGCATGTCTTCCAAGTGGGTCAACAAAGTTGCTAGCACTGTTTGGCTTGGATCCTATCGCAGTGCAGTTGTCTGGCCTGGATCCTGTTATGGTGCAGTTGTCTGGCCTGGATCCTTTTGTGGTACAATTTCCTGGTGGGCCAGCCTTTTTGCGGGGTGATGGGGTCCATCTTGGTTCGGACTGAAGATCTGGAGGTCACATGTTCAATCCACGCTCACCGCACCAATGTTGTGAGGGTCGATCTTGGATTTTGGGGTTGTCGAGGTTCAAGTGGGTGAATGGCTATGTGGTGGCGAGGGACGGGTCTGTGACTCTGGATTTCTGTCTATTAAGGTTTTTCGAGAGGCCTTATATATTGGTGCTGGATACAAGGATTGGGCTTGCCATTGAACCCGCTATTGTGGCCCAGATGGAAAGAGGGAATGATCCACATCAAAATATATAAAGATAGATGTAAAGAGTTGTAAAAATAAAAAAATAAAAACAAAGAAGTGTACATGTGAAAATATTATTTTTATATCACTAATATCAATATATCACTTTGTTGATATCCAATCAACTTAGAATTTCAATCATATCAAATTGATGCTTGCAACTAAATTAAATGATCTATAAGATGCCTGATTTTTGGGCCTCTTGTCTTTTTTATAATGTTGTATATTTTGTGAAAAAGTAGATATATAGAATGAGAAAAGAGAAAATCTTGTGCCTCTAAAAGAATAACCTTTATTCATCCACCAAAAGGTATATATATACAAAGAAAGTGAAATCCTAGCCCTAGAAAGGATAATGTTTATTTAATAAATTACAAATAAATAAATGCTGAGTTAGCCCGTGGGAAAATTTATTAAATGGGCATTTATCAAAATATTTATAACAGTCCCCTCTTGGATGCCCATTGTCAAAGAATGTGCCTCGTTAAAAAACTTATTAGGAAAAACCCTATGTGACAAAAAACTTAGCGAGGGAAAGAGTACACAGATCTTTGTATATGCAATCAAATATTGTCTCATTAAAAACCTTACCAGGAAAACCCAATGGGAAAAAACCATGGTGAAGGAAAAAAGAGTGCAGTGCGTATCAATCAAGTTATTTGTGTCAACAAACTCTAATATTGTACAAGATCCTTCAAATATTGTAGAAGTTAATACCATGGTAACAAATTTGTTAGATTGTCATATTGACGAACTAGTTAAATTGTACTAATATTTGATACTTCAGGACCAAATATTTCTTTATCATTTTCACAAGTTCTAAAGAGAATATATGTTCGTATTTAGCGATCACAATAGATATAATTTGTACATATAAAATCATTTTAACACTTATACTATATAAGCATTTTAATGCAAGTTCTCTCTAAGTAATTTATAGTTTTAGAAGCTTTTCGAAAGTTCTAATATTAAATCATCGACACAAATTTACTAATATGCGAAAAAATAGGTCATTTCTATTATATTTCCTTCAACAAATATTAACTTAAACGATCATATAAATTGTTTCAGGAAAATAAAATCCTTCAGGGACGTCATTATTGAATGAGTTGACTACAACAATATTCATTAAACACAAATAATATCATTTATGTACTGTCAGACTAAATAAGTATCATTAGATGCTTGCATCCACCATAACTTAGTATGTCTATTCAAAATCAATGCTAGTTATTTACGAAAACCCTTAAGTATCATTTTCATTTTGTATTCATACAAAAACTCATTTGTTCATAACTGGCTTTACACTTCTAGTGTTTAGACTGCAGGTCTAAAGCTTTTTTTGCTTTTTAAGCGAATCTCAATTACGTCTTTTCAATTTTGGCCGATCATTTCTTTCTCTACAAACTTTTACTACTAATCCTCAATATCACATAGTGCGCTACATTATATGAGACACATTGTCAACAATATTGATTTTATTCTGGTTCCATCATATTCTATAGAGATCTATTTATTTTCATGGCTTTCAAGTACCTGAGTTTCCTTTGAAACTAAAACATTAGTTATTTCTGAGGACTCTTTTAGATTTACCTCTAGTAACTCTTCTGGAGTTACTTTATCCTCGATTTGGCCATCTTTGATTCTTAGCTCTTTTTCTTTTTGAGGATTTTTATTTTTGGATCAAGTGTGTTTGTCACTTTTCATGTGTTTATAGTTATACTTTGATTGGAGCAATAACAGTCGATACACATGATTTTAGTCACTCTTACTAGTCAGGCAATACGTCTAGCAGCTTATATAAGTGAATTATCATATGAACTTCTAGTTCATATTTGCTTTGCATGAGGATCAAGGGGATAATTCATTCTAAATATTATTCTTTTCCAATTGCTTATTCTCTCCCCCCTAATGTTGAAATAAATGATTTATCAAAAAGATAAATGGCGAACCAAGCCACAAATAAATATTCTTTTAGTGACTCTAAATTTCACTTATATATGGAGATCTATATCTAACATATGTTCTTAACCTCCATTGAGGTCATATCTTAGTACATTGTGGTGGAGCAATTAACAAATCATTCAAAATTTCATAGATAGGATATACTTGGCTCTTGACTATAAACCAATTATCAGAAGGGGTTCAAATAAATTGTTGGCATGATGCGAATCAATGTTACATGATTAATCGCATGTTCCCAAATCAATTTTGGCAATTTAGTTTTCATAAGTAATGGTCTTGCAATTAATTTTAGATGCCTGCAAGTCCATTTTATGTATTCCAATAGTCAAGTTGAAGAATGAATTCACTAGCATTAACTAGGTTTGTTGCTCAACTAGATATAATTAAGACATTATGCTCTTAATTCAATCTGTTGAATAAGTAATCTCATAAACTTCAGGTTATGAGTTAACCCAAATATGTGATCATTTAGTCGATGCATTGATTAAATTTAAGAAGTATCTAAATGATCCACTTGGTAGGTCTACAGGCCCATAAATATTTTCACCTCGTGTACATTCTAAAAGATGAGAGATTCACTCTCACTTTTGCTAATGCAAACAATTTTTCTTTAAGAACAAATAGCATATGAGAAACTAAGTGTTTCAATTGACTCGGGATGACTCAACTGGTCATGCCAAATAATAAACTTATTTTGGCTTGTAAACTTCTAGTTTACAACAACATATGTTTCAATTATACTAATATATATGTAGTACAAATTGGAGAAAATGCATATAATTTCTCAAGGTAAACATTTACTAGCTCTTCATGAGCTTTTCATTATGATTTCCATTCCTTTAGCTCTTCAAGAGCCCTCAATTATCTTTGCACTACTGAATATAGTAGTAACATTATCTATGTATAATAGAATAATGTAGTATCATATAATATGTGAAATCGATATAGCTTAAACAAAAGAGCAAATAACTTAAATTTATTAAATGTAAATTAAATAAATGAACTACAAAAGTAATTTCTTATGCATACTCATCACCTTCAAGGAAAATAATTTTGGCACATTTAATTGTCATATTAGCATGGCCAAAATTAAAAACATCATCTCATTGAGCAAAATTGTCTCAATAATTAATCTTTTTCTTTCATTGATGCTAAAAAAAAAAACATTTAGAAGATGTTTAAATGTACAACAGGTGCAAACTTAGTGGCCTTTACTTGCCAAAATGATAGTGGTTTTCTTGAATATCCCTTTACCACTTTTCTTCATTGCTCTCTCACTTCTAGTGGGAGGTTGCCGAGTCATAGCCATGTATGTGCTCATATTTCTTGATAGCTTCTCCACTCACTTCAGGGAATAAATTGAGATAATGACTTATGATTTCTAGTAAAGATTTATTTTTCTTTACTGCAATATGATATTTCAAATACTACAAAATGATATATATATATCTAACAAAATAATAATGAATAATATTTATTAATTTCCTTTCCTTGAAGGCAGAGACTTAGGATGCATAACCAAATATGTGTTACATGGGAATCGAGGGCATAACAATAAACCAAACACAACAAATGATTCAACATGATTTAACACATGCTCAAGGTATGGGTTATTCCATAAACCACATGCAATGTGAAGTGTGCTCAAATAGCTAGCTCAAAGTACCATTGCATTGTACTAGAGAGCTTAGTAAAGGAATAAGTTAATTTTAACCACCTAAGTAATATGCATTTACCAATGCAACTCATATACTAAGCTAAATATATAGTTAAGTATACCTAAGAACCCTTGTTCATTTTCCAAGGACCATTAAAGGTGTTCCAAAATCAAAATGATATTTCACAGAGTAGAACAAAACTAACATTTCAAAAAACATGAAAGTAGATGATAGAATCTAATTCAAAAACCAATGGCAATTATTTAAGAGAAATCACATTCTTAACTGGAAGATGTTAATCTAAATTCAAAGAAAGTAATGAAAGAGGAATATAAATTCCTTTACACATCAAGAGATATATGGCCTTGAAACTTTCATATCAAAGGTAACAAATCAATTAAGAGATTCGAGGATAACAAACTATAAATTTCATGTAGTCAAAATTGATGTAAAAAAAATCACATGATATTCATAAAAGTCTATATATGCTATGGTTCTTCTGGACCATAAATTACTAATATATAGCATTTGATATGGATATTATGAACCATAAACTTCTTACATCATTTACTTATACTCATTTAGGTTTAGTTGGATTGAGATTGGCAAATAAATATCTTGCTATGTCTCTTTTGTACTCATAGTTAATGTTCACTCAAGCACTATGGTTCTTTTAGACTTACAATCAATGTGTGTCATGCTATGATTCTTCTGGACTCATAGCTAACATGTGATCATGCTATAATTGTTCTAAACTTATATAGCCAATATATATATTTATACTATGGTTCTTCTAGACCATAACTACATATGGACTCACACTTCCAACGGTCTTTCCAAGAACGAAAATTAAGGAAAAAGAAGCAAAAGAAAATTAATACAAATCAAAATAAAGAAAGTAATTGAGTGTATGTAGATAGCTTCAAGATCTACTCCATTTTTATGTGGATATCTTCAAGATCCACTTTCACACCATGTGGATTGCTTCAAGATCCAATAAAGGCATTATTTAGTTTTACAGCTTATGTGGATAGTTTTGGGATCCATTTTATAGTTTACATGGACAACTTCAAGATCCAATTAAACTTCTATGTGGATAACTTCAATATCCACTGTGTTATATATTACCAAGGAATAAAAATACACTAGAACTAATAAAGGAATTAAATAAAATAATTACTTAATCCATTGGACTTTATTCAATAAGTAATTAACCAACGGACCATATATTATCAAGAGGTCTGCGGCGTAGTGGTAGTGCGTTTGTCTTTAGATCAATGTGTCATGGGTTTGATTCCCCCTTTGATTGTGTAATTGATTATTGCTAGTTTTATTTTTGGGTTCTCAGAAAGAGAAGAAAAGAAGAAAAAAAATGCCCAGAGTCCAAGAAAAAGAAAAGAAGACCAAAACACAGAGAAGGAAAACTAAAAATATGTATAATTTTGAATAGATAACTTCAGGATCTATTTTGAATGTAGATAATTTCTTTCATATATTATATGAGTGTAGATAACTTCAAGATCTATTTTAAATACAGATGACTTATGAATTTACAATTTTATATCAATTAGGTGGATAACTTTATTAAATGGATGGATAATTTCAATATCCACTTTATTCTATTTGGATGAATAACTTTAGGATCCACTTCATATAAAATTAATTCATCATAATAACATTCTTTATATTTGAATGGATAACTTCGGGATCCACTTTATATCAAATTAATTGTTGATAATAAAATTTCTCATACTTCTGGATGAGGGTGTATCAAATGAACTAAATTGTCTCATACTTTTGGAGGAGGCAAATCAAAAGAATTAAATTATCTCATACTTCTAGATGAGACAAATTAAAGAAATCAAATTTTCTCATGATTCTGGATGAGAGGTATAAAAGAAATTGAATTGTCTCATAAGGTAAAAATTAATTGCCTTCGAACTGGCGATGGAAACCAATTAAACAATTAAAGCAACAGAAGTTCAATAAACATTTAAAACAAATTGAAATAGTATAAGTAGTGCACACCTGACAATAGAAACATTTTTCTTGTTAACAAGAAAATAACTTCACAATAGCTCTTTCTCTTGAAAATTAGAAACTTTAGAAGCTACAGTACTCAATTGGTTGATAGAGTCTCGTACTGATAACGTGTTGTGAAAAAATAGATATATAGAATGAGATGAGAGAATTGAGAGAAGAGAAAATCTTGTGCCTCAAAAAGAGTAACCTTTATTCATCCACTATGGGGTATATATATAAAAGAAAAGTGAAACCTTAGCCCTAGAAAGGATCATGTTTATTTAATAAATTATAAATAATTTAATAAATTATAAATAAATAAATATTGAGTTAGTCTTAGGGAATATTCTATTAAATGGGCATCCAATCAAAATATTCACAATAGTATAATATTTGATTAAGGGCTAAACAATTTGTAACCACAATTCAAAACTGAGTATGCATTCAATAAACAGTCATTATATTTTATAGAGAATTTTTTTTTTTACCTCTCAAATTATTATTAATTTTAAAAAAAATTATATTTTAAATTAAATAAAATAAACCCTCACATTTCAAACTAATAATAAAAGTATATTTTTTTGAAGTGTATTTTTTTGTTGTCTATACAAAATGTTCATATTTGTTTTTAACTTGAAATATAATAGTTTATTTTATTTAATTAAAAAAGTATTTTTTTTTAAAATTGACAATAACATAAAAAAAAATCTCTATTTTATAAAGGAGAAAGGCTACTTGCATACCCACTCATTCACACCCTCTTCTCCACGTCCCACTTTGAGTGGGTGTGTATATAGCCATTCTCTAGACAGATCTGTGAGTTACACAGCAAGTGCTATTTGTTCTCTTCATATTTTCTTATAGATTAGACAGACGTGTGAGTTGTAACACAGAATGTTTCCATTAACAACTAAAGCTTTTTAAAATTATTTTTTGCTATTGAATAATTAGTTAATGGATGATTTGTATTTTAAGCTGCATGCACATGAGTACAGAAAACGTTCCTTCTAGGCATCCGTTCCATCTTAGATTATATTTAACAAAGAGTAAAATACTATTTTAGCATCTTTAAAATTGGAGTTAAACCAAAATACTTCTACTTAATCAAGTTAGTTCATGTGCCGTAATGCCGTTAGAAAATTTGATGACTTGGCACAACAAGCAAACACGTGGACAAAAGCTAGCTAAATCATGTGGTGATGTGGATGCTGATAGGGATGTTGATATGATAAGTACGAGTGAAAACTAATTGGATTGAATCGGTTTGTTATATTTGATCAATTAAATCAATCGAATTGATTGATTAAAAAGAAAATCAATCAAATCATTCGAATCTATATTGAATCAGTTTGATCTAATTTAGTTTTTTAAAAAAAATTAAAAAATAAATCATTACATTTAGAAATAATAATAATTGATTCATCTATATTTCTTAATTAAGAAACACAAATCAACTAAACTTAATACTATAACATGTATCATTTTTTAATATGTCCAACTAGACAATATTAATAAATGTAATATGTATTATCAATAATATTTTTATAAATTCAACTCAATTTAGTCTTGATCAATTTTCTTGGATAATCATCCAACAATATAATTGAATCAATTAGATTTTAAAAAATCTCATTTAATTAAATCAATCAATCATTTTTTTTTTTTTGTCAATTTTAATCTATTTGAATTGGATTGGTTTAGTTTGGATGAATCTAAACACTCTTAATGGCAAATGATGTTTTTCTCCCAAATTCACCTTCTTCCATGGTGCCATAACTGATTCCAATATTCTTCTTCTCGTGGATGTTACACCTGCCTGATTATTCCCTGAATCTTTGTTAGAAATTTTTAATCTTATTGCGGACATCAAAAAGGTATTTACCAAAACAAGTTGAGCAAATCAAGCTAGCATCCAATTACCATATCCTTAATCTAATTTTCAATTATTGAAGTAGAAACTATGACAAGGAAAACATGATTTCACAGCATCAAGCTTTCACATTAGGGAAAAATTTTGAATCGCACAGAGCAACATGGTTGACCTGCCCCAAAGCAATGCATCAAGTTTTGGAATTTATTTATATGGAGAACAATTGAATCACCAAGATTTAAGAAATCATAGTATAGTGACCATTACAAATGAAGACAAACATGAAAACTCACTTTGAAGAAAATAATTAAAAAAAAAAAAAAACTTTTGTTTTTTACTTTTATATTATCATCAATTTTAAAAGAACAAACAAAAAATACTTTAATAAAATTCACTTTTATTCTTAACTTGAAATATGAGAATTCATTTTATTTAGTTTAAAATATTAAAATTCTTTTTAAAATTAAAAATAGTGTTAGAGACAAAAAAAAAAATTAAAAATATTATCAAGAGCAAACAAGATCGGCCAGCAATGAAAAACATCAAAATAGGAGAAAAACACCACTTGTCACATTTGCATCTACGCATGTTGGTCAGCAATATATCCACGTGTTCACCTGTGCTACATCATCAAGCTTCTAATAATTTTTATGATGAAAGGACTAACTCGATCTCACCCTAAAACCAAAGAGGATCATTTTAATCTAAGGATGACTATTTTGGTTCAACCCCGATATAAGTGGAACTAAAATAGTATTTTACTCATTTAACATACAAGTAGGCTCATCCACCTTATTTACGAAGACTCAACAAAAATTGATGGTGATGGTGCAAAATGATAATATATGGTTGATTCTATCTAAGTTACTGGAAATTGTGAATTCTCTTTGCAGAAATGAGTGTGTTCTGTAGAAGCATTGCAATGGTCATTGGACCAACTCCACCAGGAACTGGTGTGATAGCAGAGGCGACTTTGCAGGCTTCTTCATAATAAACATCTCCAACCAACTTATAACCTCGAGGACTATTTGGATCCTGCAAAAACATAGTAATAAACAAAAATTAACATTCCAATTTTAAGGTTAAATCTTCCAAGGACAACTCACTAACTCTTCATTTTTGAGAATACAATAATATCAACCAAAATTCAGTGTGTGCTCTTAGCAGACAGAAGACATTAAAATAAGGAGAAAAGCCCCTTTTTGCCCCTCACACTATCCCTAAGTCTAAAAAGCACTCTGACGTTTTAAATTAGACAAAATAAACCTTTATATTTCAAGCCAAGAACAAAAATGAACCTTATTGAGGTGTCTTTTGTCTATATGAAAAGTTTACTTTTATTATGAGCTTGAAATGTGAGAGTTCATTTCGTTCAATTTGAAATGTAAAGGTCCTTTTTGGAATTGACAATAGTGTGAGGGGACAAAAAGAAAGCATTCTCTAAAAAAAGTCAACTCACATCTACTGGGTTGATTCCAACATCAATAATGACTGCGCCGGGTTTTATCCAGCTTTCTCTGACCATGTTTGGTTTCCCAACAGCGGAAATAATAATATCTGCTTGTCTTGTAATCTCCTCAGGGTTCTTGGTTCTGGAGTGGACAATACTGACAGTAGCATCTTCCCTCTAGTAACATAACAGAAACATATATTGAATCGAAGCATAAGCAGTTATATTCAATTGAAGCTAGTTTGCAAACTGTCATTGAAAATTTAAATGGCACATTACTTGCAGCAAGAGAGCAGCCGGCATTCCTACGATGTTGCTCCGGCCAATTACAACAGCCCTCTTTCCTTTGATAGGAATGTCGTATCTGTGAAGTAGCTCTATGCATCCCTTCGGCGTACATGGTACAAAAAGGGGTTCTCTACCGCTCATGGCAAGGCGACCGATGTTTAATGGGTGAAAGCCATCCACATCCTTCTCAATGCTGATAGCATTTAAGACATTTTGTTCATTCATGTGCTGTCACAGGACCAAGAAAAATGAACACAACCTTAGTACAAAACTTGAGAAACAAAACTATGAATCACATGAAAGATAAAGCAATGGTGCTTCCTAGCATTTTAGTATATACTACACTGAGAGTAACATCAAAGAGTATGTACTTAAACACCACTACATGACATCATCGTACAATCCATAAACAAGTAGTAGGAATTCTTATGAATTCCCTTCGCTTCATAAAGTGCTCAAAATCATTAAATGAGTAAAAACATCCATATAAGTGAGATATGCAACCTCGGATTCAGACATTGAAATATGTACCAAAATTTGGTCAACACATGATATGGAGGTACACATCAGACGTCCATCAATGGGAAAAATCATTATCCAATAATAATAAATAAAAATTGAGATGTAGAAAAATTTAAATAGCATCAACTGAACTCATTAAATCAGATGCAAAACATGATTCCACACCATATTTTATCTAAAAAAAAAATATAATGTAAATTCACCACTGAACAAATTAAAATTACAGCAGAAATTACAAACAAGATAATCACTTAGAACTTTAGTTAGGTTCACAAAAGAGAAACTATAACTTAAACATCTATACAGGCTAAGCAAGCAATATTCAATGCTGGTTGTTTTATCCCTAGGAAAAATTGAGAGTTTCTATAGCAACTCTTAGTAGTTAGTGCTAAAACCTAAATTGGCTAATAAGAAATTTTTACCATACCACAATTTTCTTGCAAAAGAAATTAATATAATATTTAGAAACATACCGAAGGCAAAGGCAACTGAACAAGAATGCCATGAACGGAAGGGTCATTATTGAAGCCTGAAATGAAGTTCAGCACTTCTTGTTCTGTAGAATCTTCGGGCAAATTAACTTCCAAAGAATTGATTCCTGAATTATCACAAGCCTTCTTCTTGTTACGCACATAAGTAGCAGAATCCTTCCTATCTCCAACAAGGATTACAGCTAGTCCAGGAGTCACTCCTATGGTTTCTTTCATCCTGGAGACTTCAGCTGATATCTCTTCTCTAATTTGCTTTGCCACTGCTTTTCCATCAATCACCTTAGCAGAAGCATCGGTAGCCATGGAAGCTGCACATAATGTACAATCAGGCAACAAAACAAGGCCTTGGATTCTTCATTGAAGAAATCATATATAGCTCAAATTTGATGATCAGTAATACAGCAACATTTTATCTTTTATCAATGCCAACGTCAGCCATATCATAGCCGCATAACTAATGCACCCATTAATCATAGATGTACTTGCAGCTAGTCACTCAAAGTACAGGTTTCTGCTTTTACGTGGGATAACCAAACCTTAAACATCCTAGATACTACCCAAACCTAGTGGCTTACTTTTGAATTATAGGAGTCCACAAAACTTAGATTTACACCTTGGTGGGTTACCGTTGGCTCTTAAGTACAGGTTTCTGTTCTTTAAGAATGCATCAATGCCATGATAACAATAAAAAAAAAAGAAAAAAGAGAACACCAATAGAAAATTTAATAGAGTTAATAAGTGGTTATCCAAGAGCAGATGAGGAATAGCCCATTACTGGGATTGCAGTTCACAGACAAAAAAAAAAAGAACTCAGAATAAGTTAGGAACTTGAACCGAAACACCAATTTCAATCAAACGCAAAAAACGAATTCAAAAGACATGTGCATGGTTTTCTGCTGTATATGAGACCCAACAAGGCACTACCTTTTATGCATAATTTTCCACAAAACCCTTTCTAAACAAAAGCACCACCGCAACCAGGGAAAGACAGAGCTTTATACCTATGGGGGCAACAGGGGATGATGAAACCGTTGTGGGGGAATGAACAGCGAAGCAACGGAGAGAAACAGGAGAGTACGAGAGACCCATGTGGAGAGGATCCACGAAGCGGCGCAGGGAAACGGGGCTGTGACGATGGCCCGAATGGATGAGGCGAGCGGTGTTGGAAGTAGAACAGTCGGTGAAGAAGATGGAGGCCATTGGGAGCTTCCTGCTAAAACAGCGTTTCAGAAAGCTATGTGCTTTGCTCTGGTGTGCAATTTTGGGTTGTGTTACTGTATTTGGGTTTTGGTTTTGGAAATGCAGTAGTTTGGTTTTTGGTTTTGGAAATGCTCCGCTGCGCGCTTGTAGACAACGCCGTCAGAGTGTTACGGTTGATTAATGACTCATGAGAATGCCCCCCAGTACAGTTTTACTAAGTCTTGACTTATTTATCTTAAAACAAAAATGCAACTTGTGTACACTTTTTTACATGTTTATTTACAAAAAAAAAAAAAATTGAATTGCGAATGAAATAATAAAAGAGATAAAATTTTAAAAAAATAAAAAATACATATAAATAAGTATTTACACAACATCACTCTTATATTAAAATAGAGATTTTTACAAATTTATATTTGACAATTTACAATATCTTTGTAGATTTCTTTATAAAGTATATTTTAAAAGATTTTAATAATTTTTATAAAATATTTTATAATTTTAATAAAATATTTATTTTTACTTTTTGTAATTTATTCTTAATAAATATTTTAATTATTTTTATTTTTACAAAATAATATTAAATAAAAATCAAATTATAATGTTATAAATTTTTTTAAAAAAACTAATAAAATCAATTAATTTTATTGATGTATATAATTCAATTAATTACATCTCATAATAAAAATAAGACAAAGTATTATATTTTTAGTATTTTAAAAATTTATTAAAAGTTACTTTTTTCGTATTAATTTTTATTTAATTAAATATGGGTTCTTTTAACATGTGCCCAAAGAGCACTATAAAAATAATACATACGAGACAATTACTATAGAAAATTGTGAGTCATTAATATTTTATCTCCTATAAAATTAATACTTCTTATAATACTCTTTCATAATTAATACATATATTAATACTTTCATTAATGTCTCTTAATTTTATTTTTCTTATTAATTTATAAACTTTAAAATTTTAAATTATAAAATTCTACACTCTTAATTGTAAACTCTAACCAGTAAATATTAACCCTAAATCTTAAAATATTAAATCTTAAATTCTAAAATTTTAATTTTAAATCTTTAACCATGAAACCCTAAATTCTAAATCATAACTATAAGACCATAAATTTATGATTTGAAGGTAGATAAGAGAGAAAAATAAGTAACGTTAATAAAAGAGAGTAATTATATAAGAAAGAGAATATTAATTTTACCTAATTATTATGCTTATCATGTGCCTTGGGCACAGATAAACCAATTTAATATAACTTACTAATTTTTTTTTAATTATATAAGAGTTAATATACTATATTAATAAATAATTTTTTAATGCGTGCACAATAAATTTAAACAAAAAAATGAGACAAAAGAGTATTTAAGACCCTATACTTCACATCATCTATGACTCACTAATCTGAGCACTTCTACCAATTGTGAGTCTCTTTTTTTCTCTTTCGTGGGGGAATTATTGAAAAAGAAATTTAAAAACACTTCCTCTAAAACTTACAACGGAAAAAAAAAAAAAAAAAAACTTACCATTGGAAATACGCTAATCAAAATCTTTCTTATTTTATTTTTAGTGTATCTTACTTTATTTATTTAATATTAGATGATGCCCACACGATGCGTGGTTTTTCACTTTATTATATTGTTTTTTCTTAAAATAACATAGTAGAATACAGAGAAAAAGAAATTATAGTAATATATAAAGAATGTAGTTACACTTCACAGCATAAGTAATGTTTAAATTTATTAATCAAGAGTTTTGCATCGATTAAGCTGGTTATATAATTATTATTTTAAGAATTATGATACTCTCTTCGCCTCATATATATATTTTTATTTTAATGAAATTTTTTATTCTAAAATTATTGTACTTTTATAATTTTAAAATACTTAACTATGAGTTGTCCCATATCTTTAATTGCTTTAATAAAAAAAAATTATCCTAAATACTTATGTGGAATATCCAAGAACCTCCTCAATTGTAAGGAAAACCTCAAAGCGACTAATAGAGAGATCACCACAATCACTAACAACTCAAAGCAACTAATGGATTTATCTTACAAATTTTATCATACCTTGATGTCATGTCTGCACAAACAATTTATTAGACTAACAAAACGAAAGAGAGATTGAAAGTTGAGAGTAACAGAATACTATTAATTTTGAGACTGTAAAATATATAACTGATAATTACACTTTCAACAACCAATTAATCTAACTAACTAATACAATTATATAAGAAGTCCAATGAATCAATCGACAATAAACATGCCAAAAGAGAACAAAGAAATATTAGAAAACTAAAAAGAATAAATGTGTACATAGAATTGCAGCGGAGTCAACAATAATGAATCCATTGAACAAAAGACAAAACGTGTGTTTTTAAACCACAGGCACTATTTGAAACTCATAGAAGTCCATCAATCAACTGAAATTAATTACAATAAGAAAACTGTAGCAAGAAAACAGGAACAAAAAAAAAAGGGATGGGAAGAAGACAGAGAACGCAAATAACCGAAATTAAAAATAAATAACATAACACGCAATAAATACAAAAAGTAATCACCAAAATACAGAAAATTATAACCGAATCAATCAAGCAAAATAATAGGAAGACAATACATAATAACATAAACAAAAATAAAAAGGAGAAAAACAAAGTACAATAAAAATACCAAATAAATGACAATTAAAATGCAATAAAGAATTAAATCACAATTAATGAGAATTAACAGCAAAAAAGGCAAATCATGGAACGTATAAAAAATGGAGAAGAAAAAAACGCAATAAAAATACCAAATATATGACAATTAAAATGTAACGAAAAATTAAATCACCATTAAGGAGAATTAACAACAAAAATAAAAATTTAGGATAAAAAATTACCATGACTTAGAAAATTAAAATTAGCGCAAAATAGAACTAGAAAAAGGCAAATCATGCCGTGTGTCCCTGAAGGATTTGCTTTATTATTATATATACATTATTTTGATTTTAAACATAAACATTATAATGTTCTTTGAGTGTTGTAATTGGATTAGGATTTTATCCTAATAGTTTTCCTGATTTTATTTTATTAATAAAAGAAAGAAAATCATGATGAAGATTTTACTTAACAGAAAGTTCTTTTATAGTTTGTCTAGTATCAGAAGTTGAGTATTTTTGCAACAAATGATTCCTCATAATCTCTTTTATTCATCACAGTTTTTGTCTTTTTTTAAAAAAAAAAAGAAAAAGGTTAAAAGTTGATTCCATCCATTCATGAGTTAAAACCCTGAGTAAAAGAATTACAAATGAAATTGATGCATTTCCGACTGCGGAAAATTAAGCCTATCTAAGAGACATTTCACTTGAAATTTTCTGTCCAGTAAACGGAAAACATGATTGATTAGAGACAACTCTTCGAATGCATATAATGGGCAATAAAAATCCAACACCAATACCACGCGTTAAATTACATTAGATTCTTCTTTTTCTTCCCTCAAGCCTCAATGGAAAAAGTCGAAACAAGGTCAGCACATTTACAAATGAAAGAGAACATATTCGATTCTAGAGCCAAGAAGATGTTGAAACATCATTGATCAGTGACAAATACAAGAGTACATCTTTCAAAACAAATTTAGAAAGGATGACCCACGAAAATTTTTGTTTGGCAGAAGGGAAAAAAAAAATAGATAGACAAAAGAAAATTAGTGGATATGTTTCCATGAGTTTTATTTCTATACAAATTGATGGAAAATCTAATCTATACAAATTTTCTGTATTTTCCTTTTCCTAACTAAGACTTTCGCCTTCTAGTTTTCATATGGAGAGGAATTTTTCACACTGCCAATGTCCCTTCCGACATTTGGTTCTCATCTGATGGATCTGATGATTGAGATTTGGGTTTGCTCACGACTCGAGAGAATCCATAACCAAGAGAACTTCCACTTGATTCACAAAGCTGCATATATGGATCAAAACAATTGAACATATCTAATTAGAATCAGAAATCAGGTATGTAGTAGAGAACACGAAACACCGAATTTTGGATCTTGTAACAAGTGTTTTAAATGAACAACAGTACCTCTGATAGCTCAGCGAGATGGCGGGATCTGAATTCATTAATAGTTGCTGCAATCTCCGATGTTGGAAGTTTAGCCTGGAAAGAGAAATATCCAGAAAATTAAAGATTACCCAAGTAGCATTGTGCCATAATGTCATTCACTAGCAAATTATGTTGACCTTCATCTAAAAGTTTTTGGTTCTGGAAAGAGTAAATTGATAGCATTTTTCTTTTCCCATGTTCTTAACCGCTTGTGTCTACCATGAGATTTGCAATTGCAACCAACCTCACTACGCAGCAATGAACAAAAATATGCTACTATGCTCGTATCTTTTCTTTGAACAATTGACCAGAATCCAGAAATGAAATGAATGACTTGCATGAAGGGATGGTGACTAACATCAGTTGTGTTTCTTTTTGTGTGTGTGCGCGCTGATGAATACCAGCAAATGTGACAGAAAGGTTCGATTACCAAAAAAACAGGATAAAATTAATCAATATGTTGTAAGAGACACATCAGATGATTGCCCATTACGTCTTTATATGTGCTCCAATGACAATATGCAATTTAATAGAAATTGATTTACTTGAGAAAGCACAGCAGCTGCTAGTTGTAGACTTGGCTCCAAGGTCTCTGGGACAACCTGCAAGTGCAAGTGAAAGAGAGCAGATAGTTAAAATCTAGCAAGCATTCCAATACTTGTACTACTTTCTCCCAATCTCGGTAAAGAAATGCAACAAACAAAACATGAGACTAGTTGTTCGCACTGTATTAGAATTGTAGGATAAGGAAATCGTAAGGGGAAATGGTAAAAGAGGTATTAGAATCGTACAGCTGTAGCTCCGGCTTTTTCTAAATTCAAGCCATGATCAACATCATGAGCGCGGACAAAAGTCTTCACATTTGGGAAGTACTTGCTCAGAGCCCAAACTGTTCTATAATTTGCCCCAGGGCTATCAAGAGTCACCGCTGCAGCACAAGCTCTCTCAGCCCCAATTTTATGTAGGACCTAATCATGCAGTACAAAGCATGTGAGATAAGAACATGTATTTAAGCGTCAGTTCTTAAGTCATGAGTACTACCTCTCGACTACCAGCATCTCCAAAATACACAGGGAGATCCAGAGCACGCCCCATTGCCACTCTGTCACTGAAGGAATTAGCACATATGGATCATATGTTAGTGCACTGCCTGCTCTTTCTACCCAACAAACTAATATATAATAGTTCATACTATTTATGCATAAGTAGAGAAAAATGGGGTAAATGATCTGCATAAAACATTTAAAGATTGCACATCCTGCTTATTAAATTCAAGTGTTACTTAACTAGGAATAACCGTTCAATCCATTAAGCATAGATGAATAAGCAAATTATTCAACTAACAATTGCAAGAGAAAGAAAAACTATATAATATTTTAGCGAACATTTTCATGACACGTTACATGTAGATACAGCTAGATGACATATGCATAAATAAAGAAGTTCCTTTTTTTCCCCGACCTTTGTTCTTTAACTTTTTTTTTTTTTTTTTTTACTTTTAATCAGTGCGGGTGGGCAAGGTGTAGTTTTATTTAGTTTATTGAGTTACCTTCTCACATCTAGTGCAACAAAAGGAATCAATCGCTCAGAAAGAAGTTGTGCAATGATCTGAGAACAACAAAAATGTAGAAAAGATTTAGCAATAAGATTTGCAGCTACTATGAAGCAATCAATTATTTAATTTGTTTGCTTAAAGTATTAAACAAAAAAAAAGATGGGACTTACCTGCCCAACACGTCCAAATCCACAAATAATTATATGATCTTGCAAATCATCTGTCTGTATAAGATGTTATCAGAAAAGAACCTGACTACAAACTCTCAAATCTACTCTAAATAGATTTTCTTTTTTTATATAAAGAAAATCTAAATAAAGATTAGATGGCAGATGGTTAACTTATAGACTTATTGCAGCCATTGTTTACAGCTAAAAAAAATGATTACCTAGAATGTTATATATTTAAGGTATAGGAAAATATTTACATTTAACCAATTGAAATCAGAATAGAGAGAATTAACTGATACATTAAAAAAATGCTAATTGCATAAACCAAAAAGAAGAAACAAATGCCATAAACAAATGTTCTTGATATCAAATTGTCCTGAAGGATTAGAGATGCTGTCCCAAATGGTAAACATATATACAATATACCTTTCCTTGGGTTATGAAATTCTCTTGTGAAAACCAATTAATATCATTCCTTAGTTAAAAGAAATTTTATTGATATAAATAACTTCATCCTCTTGATAACGAAAGGCAGTTTTTTTTTTTTTTTGGGTATATAATTGGCCTAGCAATAATTAGTGCTCCATTATTTCTTACATGTGAGGTTACAAGCGACTCCATAATATTTGTATAATGGTGTAACAACACTATATTATCCCATTATTTTGGTAGTTTGGCTTATCACATTTCTACAAACTTGTATATCTGGGAGACGATGAGAAAGAATATGCAAATTACAAACAATTATGACTGCCTGTTTATATTGTAATTTATTCTGCAATCTAATTCAAAACTTTCAACAACAAATGCTGATAATGCTAGTAAAGCAGTTTGATAGGCAATAAACTTAGTAACATCCACATTAAACATTATAAATCTAAATTATGGCAAAAGTATCAAGCATCAACAAAATGATTGACAGGCTTCTAATATGCATCAGATTGGGAATTGAATCAACTTCACATTTAAAGTATAAAATAATTGAAGCTGAGGATCTTGATTCATCTGAACCTATATTACAGGGGCTAAATCATAATTAAGCCAAAATGAAATTAACTCATCAACCAGGAGTGCATTCATCTTAACAAGTGAAATGTTTTTCTTCACTGTCTAAGTGCAAATATGCTACAGATAAGGCTTATTATTCCCATACCATCACAACTCCCATTATATCCAATTCATAAGATAAGAAATATTGCATTTCATTGACCATAAGAAAACCCTACCATAGAAACTACTATAGCTAAAAAGATCATAACAGTTTGCAATTAATACAAGTAACTGCAACCATTCATGTTAAGACATTTACCTCGCTTTCTACAGGTAATAAGCTTCGAACATCATGCAGATCAAAACGGGAAGCTATCAGCTGGCCTCCAGCAGCTAGCCATGGTGTGAGGGCCATTGAAATTCCCACAACAAGAAACAGTAAAGAGGACAGCTGGGAAGACATTATGCCCTGAAGAAATTCCAGTTAGCAAAAAATAGTGACTATTATATGTATTAATAAAGATATTATGTATTTTCAATTTTCTTTCAATGGAAAAAGAAGAATTCATTAAGACAAAGGAGAAGATACAAAATATGAGAGTGATCAATCTTCAAAAATAAAAAGGAAATAGAATATCAAAAATACAAAATAACCCTATTTATTAAATGAAGTGATGGTTAGATAACCCATCAAGTGAACACCAAAGAGAAGCAAGATGCAAGTTATGTCAAACAAAGAAGGATATCTGTTATCTAATTACAGAAAAACCTAAGGTTCTTCTCAATCCCAAAACTCCAAATAATAACAATGAGAAGCACACCTCCCAAAAATTCTATCCTCCTCCTTCTGAAAACCTTTCCAAGTGCTAAGGAACAAACCCAAGATTCACTCTTGAAACCAAACAAACCTACTCCACAATTTTCAAATTACTTGGCTAGCACAGATAGATATGAATCTTAAAACTACCATGAAAAAATTTTTAAAAAAAAAATCCAAAGAAAAATCAATATTTTAACATAATTAGATTTGTGTGCCCAGTACATAGTATGTATCCTTTTAATGTTGGCTTTGAATGAGTGACATCTGGAATCAGAAACCTCCAACCACATTCTTGATTAGAATTATCAAGGAAACATTTTACCAAAAATAAACTTAAGCAGAACAAACTATTTTAAATGAAATATAAAACAGAATAAACTTATATATATATTTTTTAAAAAAAAGTCCCTTTGTAGCAAAAATAATGAAAATACTTTGAAGGAAGGAAACCTGATTAACAGCGTCACCAAAAGCCACAAATGCAAATTCTCCCCCAGGAGCAAGAAGAAGACCAACTCTTATAGCAGAAATGAGTGAAATCCCAAAAAGCCTACCAACCAAAGCAACCAATAAAGTCTTGCCACAAATTAAGAGTCCCAATGTCCCTGAGATGGCAGGAAAGTTTGAAACAAGAAGTTTGGGATCAATTGACATTCCCACCTGAAAGGTCATAAGAATATTGTAGTTAGTTACAGTGGTTGAGGCTTTGATCTACAGCTGTAAAAATTCGAACATATGTTTGAAGTCACCAGTCTATATGAAATCTAATTTATCAGAAATCAGTCTTTCCTATGCAGGCCCTATGTTTGCCTATATTCATGGTTTACTTGAGTTTTTGTTTGAGACGTGCAAAGCTCTTGTATGCCATAAAAATCTTGACAACATTCATTTATCCATATTAGTTTCTGAAAAACTATTAAGGGAAGTTAATTTTTCTTTTGGAAAAGGAAAAGAGAGAAAGGCTCTCTGGAAGTGTGCTCTTCTTGCTGGATTATATCGTTTACAGATAGGGTCTAATGTCAGAATCTTTTAGCAGTGTTTTTATCTTCGAATCTTTTGTGGGAGAGCATAGGTTTCTTTTCTTCTCTATTTGTGTCTGTGAATGACTTATCTAGGGTTTCCTTAATGGATTAGCAGTGGAATGAAGATTTCTTAGGAGATAATTTCTTGTTCCTTAATGGATTAGCAGAGGGGTTTCCTAAATGTCAGCATCTTTAGGAGGACCTATTGCCCTCCTTTGTACTCTTCTTCCTCTTTCCAATAAATTCTTCTTTTATGGAAAAAAAAAAAGAAAAGAAAAGAAAAGAATTTACCAATCTGCCATATGTCACAGTCCATAAGTATATAATCCATCATTTTGACATGGAACAAATATTATCTGAGGTTTAGTATATTTATTTTGATCCGCAATTGACCAGTGGCACCCTAGAAAAAGACTGAAGCTACAAAGAAAGACTTGTGTGATATAAAACCAACTATTAGCTAACAACAAACACAATAAAGGCACATTAATGCCATATTCTGTTCAAAGGACGGCATCATATTAGATTGACCAAATTGCCCTCAATATTCCAGTAGCTTCCATCTTCAATTCTTTGGGACATTCAAGTCTATTCACGAAAATGAACAGACGTGCTTTAATATGTTTTGTCTGCATTTTTCAACCTTTCTAATAATGATATTATTCGTGTTCTTAATAAGTTGGCAGATAATCCAGCAAAAGGAAATACATAGACCTCTAAATTTTGAAATCTTTCTCTTTTACACTGCTGATAAAATTTAAACTCTCCATCTTCCATCTTGAATCATCTTTCAGTGACATGAAATCAAGATCACCATCCTTGTGAGTGATTAAAGAAGAGTGGGAGGCAAATGCACTAGGCTAACTTTTTTGGATCCCAAAAGAGAGAGAAAAGGAGGATGGAAAATGCGGATTTCATGAAGAAAAAACTGTGACTTTGTATTGGAATCAGGAAATAAGGCATTTATTTTCTTTTAAAAATTTTCTTTAGACTATTCCTTATTTGAGTAACTGGTAAACCATTAACCAATTAAAAAATAGAAAGTTGTATAAACAGACAAACAATACAATTAGTAAATTGCAAATATTAATAACACACCGTCATGAAGAACAACCCCAATAAAAGGCCACGATAAGGAGCAATGTCAGATTCAACCTGTAAAGAAAATTCAGTTTCTGCAAGCAACAAACCAGCCAAGAATGCCCCCAATGCCATGGACAGTCCAGCCTATTTGAAGGATAGAAAAAATAATAAAAGTCAAATTAAGGAACTCATTAAAAAAAATGACAATGTACTGCTCAAGAAGCAAATGAAAAAAATACACTAGAATCCATTTTGAAGGAATGAAACAGAACAATAGATAAAAAAGGATAAGCAGTAGCACATCCACCTACCCTGGCTGTGAGGAGACTAGTACCAAGGATAACTAGGAGTGTATTGGCAGAAAATATTTCTGCGTTTTGATTTTCTGCAATCTGCTTATATATTGGCCGAAGAAGCTGCACAGAGAGAAGGGAAACTGAGCACAAAGCATGAATGTGATCAAAGTACAACTAAATGAATGAAGTGCCTTCCTGATGAAACACGAGATAGAAATTGTGCATTAAATAAAGAGCTTTTTATGATATATCTTTTTAGTATCAGGATTTATGCACATTAACTCTTAAATATCTTAAAGGTATTCCCATTTCTGAAGACCAATCAGAATAGGCATTGGAAAAGTAAAGAGAAACTTTCTGGCAGAGTAGGCATTTAGAAAGTAAAGAGAAACTCTGGCAAGATTCATCTCAACCAATATGAACTATGAACTTGATGCATTTAGTAGATGGTGACTGTCATCCACTACAGATAAGTAAAGCATCCTAGTATACACTGCACAAATGTTAATAGTGTGTCATTATACTGCTTCACAGATCTTTGTAAACCATGCAAAGAAATCCATCCAGCACCTGAGTGGCCTGAGTTTCACGGTGAAATACTACCACGTAACAAGCTTCAAAAATCAATGCATCAACTGCTTCGAAGAATGATATTTCTTAAAACTTAGTAGAGTTGATGGCAAATAAGCAGAGTATGATGGAACAAAAAAATTTCTGAAAACTCTTATTAAGTTGATTGAAATAAAGAAAAATAAATATACTGCTTTATCCAGAAAAATGCAGTTAGGGCCTTCAAGAGAAAAAAAGGAAGCATCCTTTGAGCAGATCAGAACTATAACTATTAGAAATCATACTGATCATGAGTCTTGCCACAAAAAAAAAAAAAAAAACACTCTGCATACCACTTACCAATCGTCCACCAGCAATTATGGCACTGATTGCAACTACAGCCTTAACAGCAGCCAGTCCAAGAGCTTCAGCGATGGCTTGAAAACCAACCTGTAAAACAAGATTGATATTTCTCATGATGACAACAAAAGCAGCAATATCAATATACATGCAGCTATAATAATCATGACAACCACAGGAACAGTCAAGACTTCCTATCAATTTAAGCTTATGCTACTACAAAGAAAATCACAAGTTTACATTAGGGAGGTAATGCTGTCACATATAGTTAGAAAGAAAAGGTCAATATATATATATATATATATATATATATATATATACACTATTCATCCAATTAATTTTATGCCCTCTTAATAAAGATCCAGATATAAAGAATCAGGCCACATCATTGAAAAAATATTTCATGTGGAATCTATAATGTTGTAAATATTAGACCAGACTTCCAAATTGCCATATTTCTTTCTGTATGTTTTACTACACCTTAATTGTTTCAATGCCATAAATTATCTCATCCCATACACGGATAAACAAGTAAGACTCTCCCAAAAATTCCATTTTCCACTTCATCAAAAGTTGGTGTAAGGGGAAAAATAACTTAACTAATAAATTAAACGATTAAGAACATCTATATTTACCATATGTTCTTACAGCTCATACAACTTCATTATTTCCTAAACCTTACATGAATGCAAATCTGAATATTTGACTATAAAATGATCAAAATTTAATATACCAATATAAGTATAATAAGACGAGAAGCAATACTAGAAAATGTTACCCCTCCTTTGGAAGAATTTGGTGAAACAAGTGGAATAAGTATTAGCAAGACCACAACAGCCAAATCCTGAACAGAATAAAAGAAACAATCAACTTTGATTAGAATTTACCAATACGAATTGAAAAGAAAAATATACAGGAATAAGCCAGACAGAGCAAAGAAGAATAACAGAATTGAACATTGAGGATTTCAGGAGAATGCCATAGCCAATAAAGAACTTAGGGTAAAAATACATTGATTTGCATAGACAATCACTGAATCACACAGCTGTAGGATTTAGTTTCACAATCTCATCCTTGCTTGCAAGAAAGAAACTAGTTTAATGTACATGAAAATTAAGGTATTGAGAGTGTGCAAAGTGCAAAGTGCAAAGTGCAAATATATTTATATGCTCAGCCAAGCACATATAAAGACAAGTGATAGGAATAAGGATGGGGAAGTCACTGTAGCAGGCCCAAAGCCCCTGCGTGCGTATGTGAGGAGAGGGGTGAGAGAAGAACAAGAAAATGGCAGGTGATGTGGCAATGATTGGTGGAGGTGGTTATATGGGGTAGTGGTCTCCTAGGACAGCGGTCCGTCAAGATTTTGTCTTTCTTAGAGGGTGATTGGGATATTCTCCCTTTGTAGAGCTACGGCCTGTGTGATAGCTAGTAATACTATCTTTTCTTTGTGCTATATACCAGTGACTATTGCTGGTCACTGTTCTGTTTTTCTCTAATATCTTAGTGCAGACTCTTGATTCCTATCAACAACTTTGAGTTTTATCCAAAAGGTACAGCAACACCAAGAGATATTGAAACAAGATGCATAAGATATGCAAAAGACAATGTTCAGCCAAACTACCTCTAGCATAACTGGATGTGAAAAAAAAAACACAAAAATAGATAATTCAACCTGAAAAAGTAACACAGAAAATGTAGCTCGCCCATGGCGTGATGTGCTCTCACCTCTCTCCTGCAACACCTGCCAAAAAAAAAAAAAAGTCCATCCAAGTTACTGCCACATGAAAGACATTGCAGGCATAAAGCCATGGAAGATCAAAGCCTTCACTGCAATGCTCATCATTGATATCCAATTTAAAGATACCTATGTTTCAGAAAGAAGCATCAGATAGGGTTGACGTTTTATGAATATGCAATCAGGTAATAGTAGACACTAATGCATTTCAGAAGAGATACAGAATATAAAGAAAGAGAATAAAAAATCTAGCCGATAGCTAAAATAAATAGTGAGGTTGTTCATAACAGCCAGGTCAACAAGTTAAAGCTCCTCACAGAAGTAAATGAATAAATAAATAATAAACGATAAAAGTAAATGTGGGTAACTTACCTGCAGAACAACAGCAGTGGATGACAACGCCAGGCCATTTCCTATGACAATTGCCGCAGGACCAGGCAGGCCACAAACATAATGAGCCACCAATCCAATTACTATAGCAGTCACTAAAACCTGCATTGAATAACAGATGCTCATAGATGCTAGAATATAAAACGACCAGCTTGTGATGAACAATAATTTCTTTTTGTACAAGAAGAAATTTTATTAGAATGAATCATGTGAATAATGAATAATAATAGAAAAAAGAAAAAAAAGATGGAGTTTCCTAATCACCTGAGCAGAGCCTAAACCGAAGACATATTTCTTCATTGAACTAAGCCTTTCAACAGAGAGCTAGAAAAAAAAAATAATAAATAAATAAAACTATTAAAAAATAGTGGTTCATAGTTTCAATTCAAATTGGTTAAAGTTACTTTCAAAGTTAAGGTATGACAAATCTCATAGAAATTTCCACCTCAAGGCCAATATTGAATAATAAGAAAACAACTCCAAATTCAGCTATTGCTTTTGTCCCATGAACATGACGAATGATGGAGAGACCATATGGTCCAATCAGGATACCAGCAGCCAAGTAGCCAAGAACAGGACTACCTAAAATTGTTAGGTTTGAGAACAGCATCAGAAGAACAAATTATATATGTGAGACCACCAATTTCATGAAATATGCTAATTGCTAAACAAAAAGCAGTTCTGAACAGATGCTTCTACCAGCAGAATTTTAAAATGGGATAAACTGCTTTGAAATCTTTTGCTTCCACTTACTATTGGGAGGAAACTATAAATGGTACCAAGGAAAAGAAACATAAGATTAAAAAGAAGTAGAGAAAATCTACACGTCAAAATTTCATTTAAGGAGACCATCTATACAGTCAACTTTGTCATGCATAGGCATATTACGTTTGATGTAAGAGCAAGGAAAGGCATATTGAATTACCTCCAGGAATTTTTTGAAAAATAGGCACAAATATGACACTTGCAAGCAACAACCAGAGCATGTCCAGGAGGGAGGCTTCCTCCTCATTCACCTAAAGTGAATAGCAGAGGCAATTAGATGACACTTAGAAAATTCAGTTCGAGACTAAAGTTGGAAATAATGAAAACAAACATACTTCTTGATGAGGTAACGATGCAATAATATTTTTAATTCTCTTAGGGATTTTCTGCAATTGCCAAAACAAGGGTTTTGCACTAGAGGAAACTTCTTCAACACTGGTGGCAATGACCTCTGTCTGTTGAAGTACAATAGAACTCCTTTCTGCTCGATTGGCATAGAAGGCAACCCTGTGATAATAAAGGGGAAGTCTTCATACTGAATTGAATATAGGCTTCTAAAAATCATTTTAAGAAGGCACAGGAAGACCCCAGCTTACTTAAATGAAGATAACACATTAGCAATGAATCAATCCCTTTACAAATCCACAATGATATAAAGTTGTTATTGCAAACACTAGCACTTCAACATCATGCCTGATAAATGTGAGTCATCCTCTACCAAGGTGCAGAACGAAAACTGAAAGATTTCATAATAATGTCTCATCTATTACTCCCAAACTATAAATTCCATTTGTCTACCATATGATAAATATGTTATTAGGAAAATGGAATTCTGGAAGGAGCGAAATAAAACCAAAAGCAATAAAAGAAAAAAGAATTAGTGAGATCATACATACCCTGCTCCCATTAACAAAATCGCAACAACCAACTTAGGCATTTGCTTCCTCACCAACTCCAACAGACCCTGGAAAACTGATGCTGGTGTAAACTCAGTTCCATCTTCAGGAAAAGAGAAGAATGATGCTGGAAAGAAACGGGAAGACTTCTTCAATAATGCCTTGGGAGCTAAGGGTGAACTGTCTCTGGTCAAATCTTTCTGTGTTTCTTTTTTTTTTGCTTGAACTGCATTCGTTGACTTCTCTTCTTCCATTTCAGCTTCTTTAGAAGAGTCTAAACATAACTGGCCATTATCATGGTCACTGAGATAATCAGGCTGATTTAAGTCCTCCAAAATTTGGCTTGTTTCCTCATATAAGGTTTCTGTTGATTGTTTCACATGCAAAGATTCATCATCAATGGATAATTCTGTGTCTTTTTCAACAGCAATATCACCAAAAAATCCCTCAACCACTTTCTCCTCCTCAAGAACAGCCTCCGCATCTTGTACCTGAATAGTATCTAGAGAATCAACATTAGAACTGGAGAGAGACTTCTCTGCTCTCTGTAAGGCAATTTCTGCATCATTCACACATTGCGCAGCCTCAAGTTCGAAAGCAACTGCTTGCTCTGCTAAAAGCATTATATTTGTCACATCCTCCTCTGCTTTTAATGCATTCAGTTGTGTTGTTTCTGCAATCTCATTCAACCTTTGCACTTCCTTCTGCAACTCCTCCTTTTTATCCTGCATCCGCCTCAATTCCGCTTCACAATTTGCCAAACTTGTCTGACATTCCTTGATTTCTTCCTGAACAATCAAAAACACTTTCTCCTCTTCTGCTATGTCATTATCCTCATTGCTCTCGATAGCAACTTGTGGAGAATCATCCACTCCTTTTGCAGCATCCTTGGATTCTACCACAACCTGAAGCTTTGCCTCTGCTAATGAAAGAGCCATAGTTGCTTTTTGAACAGCTTCTTTGGCAACATATTCTTCATTCACCATTTGTTGGATGGCCTCAAGAGTAGAATTGACATCAGTCCAAGCATGTGCTGCTTCATCCTGCAAAGCTATTGCAGTTTCTGATATCTTTTTAACCTTTTCCTCAAACATGGTACTATTTACTCGAGCAACTTCTAGTTCTTTTATGGCCTTTTGCAATTGTTCTTTCAATTCGTCAATACTTGGTGCCTCTACTTCTACTTGCCCTTCTTGTGAGGATGCATTTAGTTCAGCACTAGAAGTGGCTCCTATACTAGGATCTCCATCTGGACTTTCCAAATAATCTACACTTCGGTCGTTGCCAGCCACATAAGCCAAAGAATCATTACTCTGGCACTTTGACCATATTCCTCTTGAGTACTTAAAGAAATTATGATCCTTAAAGGACAAAGTTTTCTTCAAAGTTGAAACTTCGAACTCTCCAACATAACCTACTCTTGAATTCCTAGAAGGAACACTTAAGCGTGATTTCAAAATAGGCCTTGAGTGACGAAGAATCGTATAACCAAAACCTCTACTTCTGAACCCAACACGAGAATCAAAATCCACTAATTTGTATTTGTAACTTGTCCCACCACCACTATGTAACATATTTGACTGCGGTAAGCTGCATGCTATATCCATATTCATCTGTTTTGAAGTTTCTAAGCACAGAACTCGCTGAAATAGCCAATTTTTAACACATTTTACAACTAATCAGTTATGAGTTAAACACCTGGAGAAACAAAGAAATTACCAAAATTAAAAATATAAAGGAATATATAAAGTTAGTCAGAAATAGGGGGAGAGGGGATCAATTGTAATCATCCAATATCATTTCAATTGTGTAGTAGAAGAGTTCAGTACCAGTGCCACACTTGTAATTCTTGGTTTACAGTTTAATACATCTCAGTTTAATCCAAGGGAGACACGAAAGAATTGAGCTGGGAAGACTCTTATGAGCAGATTAGATAAGTATTCGAGAAGAAAAGCAGAGTACAGAAGAGAAAGAGAAGGTTCTGGGGGATATTGAAGAAATTAACGGAGGAAGGAAGAGAACCATAGAAACAGAAGACACTACAGAAGAAAATGATCTTGAAGAATTTGACTCATCTAAGAGAGAAATTCCATTAACGAAGGCAGTGGAGGGAACACACTCCATTGCTGCTCCCAACGATTGCAGAAACGGAGGTTCATGCCGACGGAACGGTAAAAATTGAAATCACGGGAAAATTGTTTGAGCAACAAACATGCACCTCAGAGTATGTTGAGGCATTTCAATGGATGAACAAACGGTTTCAGAGAGGAGAGCAATCAACCATGGAGAATTTCAGACTAGAAATTACCGGCAGTGGTGCAGCGAGGATACAACTTCAACTAAAATTTCAAAGCAAATCTGACTTGCGTGTAGCAGAAGCTCATTCAGTGCCGCCGCCGATAGAACCGAGAATCGCGGACAAGGCTGCCAGAAAAATATATCAGCGAGCACGAGGTCGCATTACTGCCTCTGCAAGTCGATAAGTTAGCATCCTGGGTACGTGAAATGGTTGGAGAGATCGGGGCATTGAATCCTGAAACATTGGGTCGATTTTTATGGATCTACGGGTCGGGTATCCATTAGGATCTCAATCAGATACATTATTGGGCCGAAAAGACTCAACCAAAACTCTCAATTTGAACAATGGGATTGCTTTTTACACCTCACTATTTCAATTCTCACCCCCTCTGCTAGTATATACTTTTACATTGCTAATATCATTGCTAATAGTATGTTATGATAATCTAGATTTTTGAATTATGAATCATCCGGATTATAAATTTGCATAAGTAAGAGTGAAAAATAAACCAAACCTACTAAACCCTAAGCGTTATAGAGCAGAAACCAGCCATGGCTCTAGTCTGCTTAATATCAAACTATTTTTACAATTAAACCAGTTAAATCCGGTTAAATTAGATAAATCTGAAAACCGTCCATTTATCCAAGTTAAATCGGCTTAATATTAATTTCTAATAATAAATAATTTAACCTAGAAACTGTGAGCATTAAATGCACTATTACTTGGCACATTCGAGTTAGCACACCATTACAATTAATTGTGTGAAATAAGTAAGTGGGCCTAAATATTTATAGGCTTCAACTCAAAGAGAGGTCCCTATTCTATTCTTAGCGATGTGGAACTATAGACAAAGGACAAAGATGTTCAAGTATTTATCTCTTCCTGCCTTCTTTAGTGCTGCTGCATTGGACTTTTAAAGTAGTCGCCAACCACAAATTATAATATATTTTTTTTTTTTTAATTTTTGTATAATTCATTCTATTCTGAGATTGCCTTTATAGCATTCACAATGATTAAAAATTTGGAAACAAATACATGAATCAAGCTTGGGGATGATAGGCATTTCTGCCCAGTTTTTTATCCCCCATCATATACGTATTCCCTTCCTTGGTAGCTAACACCTTCAGTTCACTTTGTGTATATTATTAATTATGTTATATTATATTATATCAAAATATTACGTTTATATATGATATTTAAATAACTAAATATTATTAAAATAATAATTTCTTGTTGCATTTAACTATAAAATATATTTAGCTTAAGATATCTCAATTATTTTAAGATATGTATGGTTTATATATTTTTATGTTATATCCTATTTTTAAAAATTTTGAAACATATTTTTAAATTCTTTTATTCAACCAATGACCTAACAATTGAACTAATAAACCAATGATTTAGTGATCTCTCTAAGTCAATGTCTCGTTTTTAAAATATTGGTGAGAGGCAGAGGGATTTCAAGTTTCTATAATGTTTCCCTTTTTTAAAGGGCATTTTTGCCCTTTTATTGCAAAAAAAAAAAAAAAGACACAAGAGGGGATTAGAGCAGAAAATTGGGGGTGTTAAAAGAAACCCCCTTGAACTGGTGTGGGTTCTTCATCTACCCAATTCATACTTTGCCCAACCAATAGCAAACCATAGGCTCCATGGAAATCCATCCTTAAAAGAGAAAATAAGAATTACAATTCACAGAGAAACCATGGCAATTGCCAATGAAAAAAATTGTGCAAACCAACAACCAAGGCTTTGCTTCATTGAGAGAGGACATGAGAGATAGGGACAATCGAATTAATACAATGGGGAGGTGTGGATGCCTTGAGGAAGAAGATGGATTCTCATTGATTTGGGGGCTTCAACATACTCGGGCAATAACAAGGGAGAAGTATGATAGAGATGGGAACTTGGGAATTGTTCGGGAGGTTTATTAATGAACCTAGGTCAAATTTGGATCCAATTGCGAAGTACTTCAACCTATAAACACGAACGGGTGTAGTCGTATGCCTAAACTCCAACGCTCAAATTAGTTTTGATCAATTGATAATTGAGAGATTGAAGGATGTTGTGAGGAGATAGTCTAGATTGGGTTGATGTAGCTCCCGGTTAAGAGTAACAAAGATCATGCAAGGAAGAAGGCAGAGGTGATGTCGAAGGGGACGGGTCCGACACTTAAGTTAGTACCTGGCTATAGAAGAGTAAAAGAATAAAATAAAAGTGCATACCTTGTTTATCAATGGTGGAAGTTATTTATGTTAATAACTAAGATGATATTTTCATAATCATAAGGTAATGGGCATTTTAATAGGTCTTAACCCAATGGATTGACTTATTTGGTAAATAACAAAAGAGTTTCTCAGCAATAAAATGCTTACCTCTTGATTGGTAAGGCAATTCCCTTTTATATGTTCTCATGGAATGGTCTTTTCCCAATTCTTGTTTGAGCGGATTGGACTTGCTTGATCTTGGTATGTATTATAGGTATCAAAGAGAATGCGTTCCATTTCATGACCCAAACCTTTGTTGATGAGGAATTTACGAATTTCAATTTGAAGAATACTTTGATGAGATGTACAACAGTGCATGGATACTTGATAGTGTTTCTGATAAGGAAGTCGTATTGGGAATTCATCCCTATGACTGATCAGGCCTTTCTGAAAACTAGGAATGAGGCTTTTCGACTAGTGATTATTGGGACATGTCAATGGATTGGGTCACAATGATTCAAAGAAATGGTTGTGCTAACGAGATTAGGTTATGCACTTTCATGATGGTCCAATGCATGTGTTGAAGTGGCAAACAAGTCTTGTTGATTGGATAATTGATCTGCTGACCAACGAATACATCAACAAACACCTTGGCAACCTCATATTTCCTTGAGGACAAGGAACATTTCAAGGGGGAAGAATTTTCATGTAGCAATCCTTAAGGGATCTTAAAGATAGAAGAATAACATGTGTCATCATCTCGGGTAGTTCTATTAAATATAGAGGAGTACTTGGGCAGGTAGAAATATAAGTCGGGCAAGGAGATCAATTGTAATTAAGGAGAGCAGAAGAAAACAGTAAGTGTGAATATAACTAGAACCCTAGTTTAAAATTAAATCAGCTCATGCATTGATTCAGAGGGGTCACTGGGTCATAGGTTTACTAGTTTAATCGATGGATCACTTGGTCAATTGCATAAACTTTTTTAAAATTTATAAATATAAAATTAAAAATTATATTTTATTTTATAAAGAGCAAAACCTTTAAATATCTTTTCAACTCAATTAATATAAACTAAATTTATAATTCATAAGATAATAGAATAATATAAAAATTCATAATATAATAAAATTTAAAAATAAATTTATTATCACGTTTCATAAATTAGATTACATATAAAAAATAAACAAGTTGGTGGTGTCTATGCTATAACGCGCTAATTTTATACTTTAGGTGCTCTTTTCTATGTTCAGAAAATATCTTGGTGGTGTCTGTGCTAAGATTGAACTATAGGTTATTTAAAAGAGAATTAAGCACCTTCTGAAAGCATAGTTGTTGCGATTGTATTATACATAGAAGTTCTTTTATTTAAAGAATGTCTATTTTAGGAATTTTTATTCCTATGGAACCATTGTATTTATGTTGAATTTGTAGATTAAGTGTGTTTTTTTTTTTTTTTTGACTTGATGTAGCCTTCTTATTATAATTAAATTTCAACATAAGCAATGGTGGATTTAATATTTATACATAGTTCAATCTGAATAGGCTTTTGCATGGGAAGAGAGAAAATGTCATATATAGTGTCCTTATTTTTATCCCCTTACTGGCTGGGTTGTTAGCCCTTCAAGATGACATGAACAACTCAACAATAAGGTTATACAAATTGAGATTAATCAGTTTGAGTTTGTAGGGTATATGAGTTTGGCATTCTATAGGCAACCAATTCAAAATTGATGTCATGGTGATAAATAGTCATCTTCAAAATTATTTACTATATTCTGAAATAAAATGATGTACATGAGTATATCAAATCATTTATGCATAGGAATTTCAGTGCAACCTATAACTTTGGGATATTATAAGTCTTTCTTAAACTCTGAGTAGATACGTATTAGAAGTGATGCTACCAATTTTGGATATTACGAATGAAATAGAAGTTGTGTGCCACCAAAAAAGCTTTATTGACTTGCATTCAGGGATACAATTTGAGGTGAATGAAAAGTGGAGAAACTTAGGCCATATTCAGGGTAATTTTGAGTTTTATGTTCTTAGCTTTTAAATATAAGTAAAATTGAGTGTTTTTAAACTAGAAAAAAAAAAAAAAAATAGAGCTCTTTTTTTTCTTTTTCTTTTTTTACTTTTTTTCAAAATCATTTAGCTTTATTTTCTAAAATCAAAAGAAAAAATTAGATTTAGTTTCTAGTTTCAAGTTAAAAAAAACTTAGTTGAAAGTTGGTATATTTTATTAAAAAAGAAAGAAATTCTCATCATCATTTCCTTTAAGTATGTAGTTTGAATTTAAAATTTAAAACTTATAATTAGTTTATTTGAACAGAGCCTTTGATAATCTAATTGAATCAATCTAAACTTTTATGCCTAACTTCTTACAAGTCTTTCAAAGGTAATGAATTCAATGACTTTCATTAAAGTTTTTTGGTACCTAATTTGCTCTTTACTTTGTTTTTGTAGCCTTTTGTCCTTACTTCCTCAGCAATCGTACAATAGTCCATTTTAGTTAGCTAAAGTTTAAATCTCAGGACCAGAATAATTTTTCCTTGGACACACCAAAATTGATGTAGGAGCTGCATTTTATGATCCTAAGAAAGGCATGTTACTCTACTTAATACAGGGGTGGGAATTATTTGGCATTTGGTAGGCATTCTAAGAGGAAGAAGCTAAAATCTTTTTCAACCCCCATAAGCAATTGTTTTAGCATATATTCTTAGAAAAAAAAAAAAAATCTCCTTCAGAAGAAATAAAAGTTCTATATTATATATATGGCTTATCAATTGGTTCATTCTTTCCTAGAAATAAATAGGCTTAATATATCCCCTAGATTTAAGGCTCTAATAATTTTCTCATATCCCGGGTTGATCAAACCCAGCCCCCATTCCACCTGATATCAAGCCAAGGACAGGTGTCTTAATGTCATTTTCTTTAGATTTTAAATATTTTAATTAATAATTATTATGTCTATAAATACCGAGATTAATCACTCTTTCTGCCACCTAACAGTTTTTCAATGGTCATATTCTCCATTAATTTTGCTAAATGCCTCATCCATAAATGACTCGCGATTTCCAGTGGAGACTTAATGAATTCTTTCTGATTTTCTATTTTTCTGGAGCTTCTTTCATTTTCAAATCTCATCCATAAATGCCTCATGCTTTTCCCAAAGCAGATTTTTAATGAATTCTTATATTACCAATAATCCAATCTTCAAGGTAAACTAAATTAATATTACTTCTCAATGCTCTCTACAAATAGCATCTTGAATTTCAATGTAATTTTGAATCTTAATGCCTTCACTCCCTTGCTTTCTCTCCATCTTTGCTTTTCATTTCTCTACCATGGCCAGAATGAGGAGACGAACCACAAGGGGGCAAAAAAAAAAAAAAAAAAAAGCCAAGACAGCAGAAGAAATCAAGAGCAAATGACCAGTAAGTTTTTCAGCTCATAGTATTTATTTGTCTAATATTCTCAAGCCCACTTTCTTATTCTCCTTTTTCTTCTTCTCAATTTTGCTAAGAAAAGTCCTTTTTCTGAGTAGTTTTAATGGCCACAGAGGATGTGAAAAGTTGTTTGAATGAGAAGGTGACACAAAGTAACCAGAGTGGTGAAGACAAAGCAGTGATTCTCTAGATAGTGAAATTACTGATTCAAGTAAGTACAGAGCAAATCTTTCTATTTTTCTATCCCATTATTGCTACTTTCAACATCAAAGCCACGAATTGATTTATGAAGATTTTTCTTTAAGATTTTGGCTTAATACAAGAAGGATCAAATAGTATATCAATGCTTTAAAGTTGCCTTGGTTTCTGTAATTTGGTGCTAATCTTACTCTGCTTTAGTTGGTGTAGAAATGGCATCTGGAAAAGCAGAAAGACAAAGACTTCGAAACCTTGCATTTTCAAGAGACAAAAGAGGCTTACCAAAGTGAGTTCCCCTATTTTCTCCTTGCTTTTTAGGTTAATGAGCTTACTTTAATGTCAAATCCTTGAATTCATTCATGGAACTGCTCATAGATTATTAGGGCAACTCGTAATGTTCAAACATGTTATTCTCCACAAATAATTTATGGAGAACTTGAGAACTAATATTTGGGATTTTTATATATTGTTCTTGAGTAGAGAAATAGCATACTATTACAGTGAAATTTTAATGTTTTGTATGCAATGTTTTTGGGTTTAAAATTTCATTTATCGAAACATGGTTCTTTTGGATTTAAGGTTTCTGTTATGTAGTGTTATTGGTTCGCCAGTATGAACTGTTTGCATCAAACCATGATTATACAATAATCATTTGGCCTAATTACATTCTAATTAAATGCCAATATTATATCACCCTAATCACACATTATTCACATGTCAATATTCTAATTTCTAACCCTTACAATGATGAATTTGTCTGATATAAATAAAGTATTGGTTTTACATAAATATTGCTACTGTTGCAAAGGTAAAAAGTGATCCTAAAATGGAGGATATTCTTTAAGGCATTTCAAGTTTTGATTATTTTGCGTGGATTATATAGATTTGATGACTAGATCCATGATAAAATCATGTTACAATGTTTTATTGACCTAATTTTGGTTGAAGGTTTGAACAATGAAGGCCTAGTGTTGGACTAAGAGTTAAAGCTGCGAAATTTGTATACATACCGTCACCCTACAAATCCCGTTTTTCAAACTTCAAATTACAGTCCAATATGATGTTAGATGTCGAATTACACACATTCAAGTATGCATGCATTTTTATTTTCTCCTTAAAAGTATATTACTATTAATTTAGCTTTTTATTTATAATCATACATATAACGTACAATTTGACAACTTGTGCATTGCACGGGTGCTATACTAGTTCTGCCAAATTCAAGAAAGTATGCATCAAGAACAGGCGTGTCTACAAGAATTTGAAAAAGGCTTTTATGACTGAAGCCACACCATATTTTGAGCAAAAGCAGAGGAGGTTCAACTTCAAGGAAAATTCTAATAGGTGATGTTGAAATTTCAATTGATGAAGTTGAAGAATCTATGATTGGTGTGAGCAGACTAGAGGAAAACCATGCTTCAGTTGATGTGTTGAATTTAGAGAAAAGTTTTATTGGTGAAATTGAGATTTTAATAGAAGAGTCTAAAAAAGATGAAGGCTCAAAAATCTGTGCTAAACTGATACGATATAGCCTACTACCATGTTTGATCAAGCTCAAATAGAGAAAGACTTCACTCTAGGAGAAGGTGCAATGACAAGAGCAAAGGCTAGTAGAATTAAAGCAGCTTTGAATGAGCTTATTCAAGACATTTGGGCCAAACAAAATTGACTCCAAATCTGAGCAAGAAGCTAATAATTCGTCCTAAATCTTATTTGAGCACAAAATGGAGTTTTTGAAGGTGTTTCGGGCTAGAACACTTCAAGATAACGGGCTTGGACAATGGACAATATTTGGGCAAACTTATTTTGGGCTCAATAATGATGTTTGGGGCTGAAAATGATGTTTTCTAATGTTCTGAATATTTTGTACGAATTTTAGTCTTGTTAGTCAAGGGTGTCAGGTTTATTAAGAGTTGGTGTGTTTCCAAAAGTTTTTGTTATTTATCTAGGTTAATTAGAAGTCTGTTTAGATTGGCATTTAGAGAAAGGAGAAGTCAAAAGGAGAAGTTTTAAAAAACAAGCATCCTCTCACTACTTCTAAAATAATAATTTTGGCTTCTAAAGGTGATTCTCATTCTACAAAAAGCTAATACAAATAGTGAATTTTGTATAAAATACTTCTTTTTCAAATTAAAAGCAAAACCAAGTTGCAAAAGCTAATCCAAATGAGGCTTTAAGTTTATTTGAGTCTCTAGCTTCTTATTTTCTTGAATGACAAGTCAAGTTTCTAAGTTTTGACATTTCTAATGTAAGTGGTTTATAAAAGCCACAATCAAAACATTTGTAAAAGGATATTATGTTCAAAGAAAATTGAATTTTCTAGAAAGTCCAAATTTGAGTGTGTTCTCTCATTGGTTATTCATTGAACTTACTGACGTATCAATGGCTTGATCAACCTTGTGATGTCTTTAACACTTTGGGTCCTTACTTCTTTGTATTCAAGGGTTCAAGCGGATTAACAAACCTACATTTCAGCTTTCTTGGGGTGAGTATATCACATTTGGTTGTGGGTCTAAAGGTTCTAAACCTTAGTGAGTTCGCACCATCTTAATTATGAGAGCTTTAGTCATAAAGTCAGGTTATATCCTTCTAGCTTTCAATTCTAAAATTCTATTCTTGTTTTTAGTTTGTTCTTGTGTGTGGTTGTTCATCATCATCTTCTCTAGATTTTCTTTTCTTCCATCTGGAGTTCTTCTCTTTTCATTTTTGAAAAATTTAAAAAATCCAAAAATTTTTTTCCAACAAATTCAAAAAAAATATGGAAAGTGTATTGCTAGAAACAATTTCATTATGATTCTAAATTGCAAAAAAAAAAAAAAAAGTGTTGTTGGAATGAACAATTCTACAGCTCTGATTGTGGGAAAAAAATCATCTTGAAATTCAAAAAAAAAGAAAAGAAAAGAAAAGATAGTAGCAACAAAAGGAATTGTGCTTGTTTGATTGCTTGGTCAAGTTCTTGCTCTTATTTCCTGGGTTCATTCTATCTGCACATCCATTTCATTTGTCTCTCTGTCCATATAAGTGTTGACATTCTACAAGAACTGTGATAGCCTTTGATTGAGATTAATTAGTTCCTCTAAAGAACCTATAAAGAAGACTAAGAGTGGAAAAACGCAAAAGTGTGTGATATCATTTTCAAGAAAAAACTTATACAAGAGTGAAACACAAGGGTTGAGTGTCATCTTTTGAGGGCAAACACATGAGAGAGTGTCTGAGGAATTGATTCTCTTCTAATAGCTTTCAAAATGGTAAGAAGGGAAGAAACATCAATTGGTGAAAATCTACAAGACATAGAGTTCACCTTAAAGGCTATACAACAACAATTTGAACGTTTCAACTTGGTTGTTGGAGAAATGAGAGAAAGCTTTTATAGACGAGATGATATGATTACTCAGTTGCATAGGAATGATGGGTGGATTTTGTATAATTATTTTAGGCCCCAATTATGAATACTTTAGTCCTTGTTTTCTTGAATTTGATCTTGATTTGGTCTTTAATCGTCCATTTTGTAAGATAGAAGATGATGAAGATGAATTGCACGAAAAGGAGCTTAAAAGGTGTTAATTTGAAGAAGTCAAGCTTGAAGAAGTGATGCAAGGTGAATCCAAAGCATGAAGGAGTCTAATTAGAGGTAAAGTCAATGAAGCCATGGCTTCAAGTTTGGAGGCCACGGCACAAAGTTGTAGCAATATGGACTTGAGAGGAGCATTTTGGCGCCATGGCACAAAAGTCACGTGCAAAGGCAAATTTCACTTGTTTTGGGCTATTTTATCAAATCTAGGAATCCTAGTCCTTAGGGATTTTGTACCCAACTATAAATAGACTTCTTAAACTAGGTTTTAAGATCTTTTGACACTTTAAGGAGGTAGAGGAGAGCTTGGACAAATGGCAACCTTGGGAGCTTCTATATGAGTTTTTCTCTTTTCCCTGCTCTATTTTCTTTCAGATTTACTCTTAATTTCTTGATGTCTGATGTCTGTTACTTTTTATTATAGATTTCTAAGTTCTCTTTCTAGGGGCATGATGTAGCCAAGACCTATATATTAGTTTAACATTTAGATTTAATTCAATTCTAGTTTCTATTCTATTGGATTTTAATTCTTTGTTCTTCATTCTCTATTTAATCTAGCTAATTAATTAGGAAATTTATGGATTTCTATAACTTGGAAAGGAAGTAGTAAATCTAGATCTTAGGAACTAATTCTATAGTGAAGCTTAGGACATAAATGTGCCAAGCCCCTATGTAGCCTTTAAAAAGAACCCATAGAGCTTAATGCAATTTTAGTTATTACAATTCACATAGGGATATGAATAAATTGATGATTAGAATTAGATTAATTTGACATCGGGAAGAGTTTTTTTAATAAATTATAGAGTATTTGGTTAACAACTGATAGAACTAACTTGGATTGATGAAATTGGTGAAGTAATACATATGGTTGAGGTGGAATATAAACTCCTTGGCTTTTGATTATTGAGTTCTTCCTTTACTTTGCATTCTTGTTTAATTGTCACTTTTAATTTTTGTTCTTTCATCATTAGTTTTCAATCGCCTAAATAATACTTTAGTTATAGCATTCTAGTATGTAATTGCATAGCCTATGTGGACAATATTTTAAAAACCAAATCTGACATTGACCCAGAGAGATTATTGGTTCACCAGTTCAACTATCAAGTCACTAGTTAAATCGTAGAAATTAAAAAAAAATATTAAAAATCTATATAATATGATTTCAATTAAATGCATATAGTCAAATGTATATATAATGTGTGTGTGTGTGTGTGTATATATTATAAGTTTAGTCAAATATATGTATTTTTAATCTTAGATTGTTTTAAAAATTGTTCAAACTTTTTATCAAGTTTTATATGATTATTCAGCTACTGTTTAAGTTAAAAACATGTTGACCATGTGGTTGAAATGGTTGAAGAAAGTGTAAGGTTTCTCATGTGTTGGCTTCAAATCTCACCTTGCCTTTTTTGCAAAGAAGGTTGGCCTAGCAGTTCAATTGGTTTCTAGCTCAACCTAGTTTAATTGGAAGTTGACCGGTTATTGACCAATTTAAATACTTAAACGGTTTGATCATTCATTCCAAACCGGCTCCCTGGCCGATTCTTGGTTCAACTAGTCAAATTGACTAGTTCGGTCTAGTTTAAGTTTTAAAACTATGCCTTTAGGTATGATAACCCTATGATACTTTGTCAACTATATTGATAGCGTATGCTTGTACTATAATTCCATTGTTCTAAATTTTACACTTCATGGAGCAATCTAATAGAGATCCTAAAAGTAGTATTGTCACAAAAGGTTAAGATAAAATTTCATCATTGAAGGGTGGTAGCCATCATGGTGTTAGAGAACCCATGTATGGAGATGTCTTTTCTTTTAGGCAACTTGAGAGAGTTAGTGGTGAGAAGCAACTTGAATTTATTTTCTAAATTAGATGCCATGTGAGTGGTAAAATATGTAACATGATTATTAATGGTGAAAAGATAGCTACCATTGCTAGTACTTTGATGGTTGAGAAGTTGAGATTACCCACCTTGAAGCACCATAAACCTTATTGGTTGAAGTGGCTAGAAGGTAGTGGAAACATATAAGTAATAAATCAAGTGTTAGTTGCATTCTCCATTGGAAAATAAGAATGAAGTGGTTTCTGATGTGGCATCAATGCAAGATTGTCACATACTATTAGAACATAATTGGATGGTTGATGGGAATGTTATTCATGTTAGGAAGAAAAGTAGATATTGTTTTTCCTTGAATAATCGAAAGATTGCGTTAGCTTCTTTTGAACTAGAAGAGGCACTTGAAGATCAAAAGAGGTTTTAAGAAAAAAATTTGAAAGAAAATTGAATGAGAGTGCAAAAGAAAATGTGGTTGTTTCTAAAAGGGAGAGTGATAAAAATGAAAATGAGAGTTCAAAAGAGAAGAATTTTAGAGTGGCTGAATGTGAGAGCAATGAAAAAGGAGAAATAGAAAGCATAAAAGAGAGATCATTTCATGCAAAGAAAGAGCACTTAGGAGCAAAATTAGTGAGTTTGATATGAAAGATAAAAGAGTGAAAGAAAAATAATTGAGTGTTGCAAAAGAAATTGAAAGAGAGAGAGAGAAAAAAGAAAGACATTGAGAGAAAAAAAGAAGAAGCTAAAAGTGAGGATGGAAACATGGTGAGTTCGATTGATAAAAATGAGAGTGAAGAGAAGAGCAAAAAGAAATGCAAGAATGAGAGTATGCTTAAGAGAAAAGAAAAATTGTTGAATGAGCTCACAAGAAAAAGTGAGGATAAGAGAGTGAGTTTTCATCGAGTTTATGATCACTTATTCTAACTTTTGTTCTAGTAATGTATCTTTCTTGCGGAATTTTCATGAGAATTCTCAAAGGGATTGCCTAGTGAATTGTCACATGTCATGGAGATTAAACCCCAAATTGATCCTAAGGTAAATTAGATTTGTTTGAGAATCTTAAAAATTTGTTTCAACATGATCATGATGTTATCATTGCAATTTATGTTTGTAATGGATTAACTCATGAAAATTTGGGCATAGGTGACCTTATTGTTCTAAGTGTTAATAAAGCAAGATCTTTAGTACTTGAATGTGTTAAATCATTGGATGAGCATGATGTTACTTATTCTAAAGTGTTTGATGCATTTAAGTCAACTGCTTGTAGATTAGTTTTATTACATGATGATTTCTTGATTAAGGAACATAACACCCATGTGTTTAAAGGTTTCTAGTGTGAGAATTGTTGGCCTAATTCTAGTTTGCTGTCTAGTACTAAATTTGGATGTAAGGACTTCCATGCTAAGATGTTCTCTTTGAAGTATGAAGAAATTTCATTGCCTTGTGTCTTTGTTGCAAGGTTTTAAATATGATTTTGTTCTCACTTCATCATCTCAAAGGCATGCACCAATCTCTAGATTGAATGCAAAGTCATTAGAATTTGAGTGCCTTGGATCCTCATGTGTTGTTGATTTTGACATTCTTCTTGTCTTGAATGATTATGAGAAAGCTGCATTTTACAAGTTCTATAGGCATGGTGTTCTCTCATGTGGTGGAAAAATATTGCATGCGATATCATATATTTATATAATTGAGGTCCAATTGAATTTATTTTTATTCTTTATTTTTTTACCCATTTTAAGGTCTAATTTACTTGTTATATAATTTATATTTTTAAGGTTGGACATAGGCAATCTTTGTGTGATTTGGGTGAATTATTGTGTCTAAGCTAATATTTGAGAAATTGGAGCAAACTCAATTTCATGAAGTCAACAAGTGAAGGTATAATTGTGAATTACCCAACTTCAAGAGCAAGCTTGAAATTTATCAATGTTAAATAAGGGGCATAGTTGTAAATTCGCTAAAATCACACTTCACCTCTGTTTAGCTCCTCATTTCCCTCCTCCCCTCATTCTTGTAGCTCCCTCTTTCTTCACATTTTCTTTTATTTTATCTTAAGTTTTAGAGCTCCATCTTCTTCATCTTGCAAGTCTCCATGGCTATGGAAGAGTAGAAGTTTGTAACTAGCTTAGGGGAAGCTAAAAAACATCTAGATGACTCTTAAAACTATATCTATGTATTATCTTATATTTATTTTAATGAATCTTTGTGCTTTTGTAGTAAATTCATGATTGTAATTTTTTGCTCCATATCTCCATATTTCTTGTCATATTCTTGATAGATTATTGCTAGATTTATGCATGTGATAATTTGAGTGGGTTATTGCTTAGATTTAGAGTGGTTGGAATTCATGGGTTATTGAATCCTAGTGAGATTTAAGTGTGTTTTGTAGGGGTGGGCACTGGACGGGGCGTCCCAGTGTTCCGGCCTAGCCCGAAGAGTTCGGGACGAAATCGGGACGGGACAAATCGAGACTCGGGACGGGAACGGGACAGATTTTGTGTCCCGGTAATTTTTGGGACAGGACCGGAACAGGGCTAATTCTGTCCCGTGTCCCGTCCCGGCCCGACCCGATCTACCATATTTACATGTGTGTCTCGGCCCGTCCCGAATTCAGTCCCGCAAGCCCAACCTAATTGTCCCGACCCATCTAGACCTCTTCTCACTATCACTCATCATAGTATCTGTTTCAGTCTTTCAAGTTTCTCTCTAGAAGATGCTTCATCGGAGACCTTGCTTTCCTCCGATCTGGCACCTTCTTCAAAGGACACCACTGGCAAATCAAGCAACACTTCTATGAATCGTTTCAATTCCTATGTTTCGTATGGTTCGGCGGCTAATTCCGATGAGGCAGAGAATCAGAGATTGCCGTTTCTCTCTTTGCTGATTTGGATCATTGGAGTATCACTTGTCATCTTCTTTATTTCTGATGTTTCTAGAGCTTTCAAAGGACCATTGCCGACTTGAAAGTCCTTCTGATCATATTAACTTGCTTCTAACAAGTAAGACAGGTATAAACACGTATCTTCTATTATATAGTTATGTTCATATGTATGCTTTCTGTTTGGTGATTTGCCACTTAGGGCCTACATGGTAATTTTGGAATGGGATTATGTTGAATAATCATGAAATTTTGTGCTCTGAATGACCAGGTTTATTGTTTTTGTTTGAATGTGAAGAGTATCGCATGACTAGGGAGGTTCCTTCAATATCTTAATATCTTCAGTTCATTCTAACTTGTTATTAGTTTCGAAACAGTAGCAAAAAGAAAAAGAAAGGCCAGCGTGCTGTTAGAGGTGATAAGACTGGGAGAGGGCTCCGCCGGTTTAGTATGAAAGGTGTTGGATATTTTCTAATCTCACTGTATCAATCTTTAATATTGCCTTTATCTGCTCCATAAATTTGTATTGGTTATGCCGAATGTTTACAAAGTAGCCACAAATTTGAAATTAGTTTATACGTAGATTATTATTTTCTTAAGATAGACATTATATTAGTGGAGTTCATGTTGGTAATATTCGTAATGATTTCTTTGCTCACTTATTCTGTCTCCAGTGTGTGAAAAGGTGGAAAGCAATGGGAGAACTACTTATAATGAGTGCTACTTTAAGTTAATATTCGCTACACTTCAAATTCTTTGCTTAAGTTCCTTTTTGTAGGGTGGATATATTTAAATGAATCTATAGACTATAATAGAGATCCTTCTTATCCTTAAACCAGATTTTTGTCTATCTGGATGAATGCATGTGTATGCCAGATTTTTGTCCTTAAACCAGATTCTTTGTTGTTCCTAGTTTCACTTGAATTATATGGCATAGCCTTGATCCAAGTGAGTTGCAATTGTTGACTCATTAGATGCCTTATTGGATTTGGTTCATTTGGAATTCTAGAATAGTTTTTGAATGGATTCATCTTCCATTTTATTTATGTTGCTTGTCTTCAGTTTCTCCAAGTATAAAGGAAATATTTGTTAAGTCTTTTGGTGTTGATGTTGAGGACGTCTTATAATTTGATATCACATGACTAATTTCAAAGAGGAAAAACTTGGGATGAATTACCTTTGCGTAAGTATTTTGACTGTATGTGATTTGAAAATAATTGTAGCCTAAATAAGCAATCTATATACTCCTCTAACCAAAAAAAACTTAGGTGTACTAGTAAAAGCCATCAGTTGTCCTAACAGGAGATGTGTTTAAACCTAAAATTCAAATGTGAGAATGCAGTTGTCTCCTTCCTGTTCTTTCTTTGCAGGTAAACATGGTACATGACTACATGTATAAATCTGGTTTGAGTTCTTCAAAGAATAATGTCTTTACCTCCTTGCGCAAGTCACTTATCCCCACTTTGTTAGTTTGTTTCTTAAATTTAATGCATTGCGAATTGTGGTTTTTTCACAGGTAGCAGATGAACTTGTGGCTGAGTTTGCTGACCCAAACAATAGTATTTCTTCTCCAGATCAGGTTTTGCTCTTCTTCCAATATTCTCGTGCAGCTATAGTGCCTCCTATTTTTGGTGAATGTGCTTAGTAGATATTGTTGCTCAGTTTTTTGTTTGATGTTTCTTTCAATTTGTAAGATAATTCTGATTTATTGTTTGGCACCATCATTATAAGATTTTAATTCATCTTAGGTAGATCCAGTAGAAAATGCTTCTTTTTTTTTTTTTACCCTTGTGGACATTATCTTCAACTTGTCTACGTGCTATGAGATATTAGAGCATAGAGCATTTTTGCTTTCAACCTTTCCAACACAAGATTCAGAAGTGCCAGGTACATTCTTTTCTCTGTTTCCTTTTTTAATATGTACTGCATTGAAGAGAAGATGAAATAAATCCTCCCTTTAAAAATGGAAGAGCCTCATATAAGTGGGTTGGGGGGGGGGGATAAGAGCCATATGCTTTGCTCTATTGAAACTTTTCTTCAAAGGATTTGTAACTTATATGTTTCTTTTCATCAATGTTCTCTGTTTCAATTTGGTGCTGTATTGTGTGATGCAGCTTATTGATTTTATGAAACTTTATGTTGATGAAAAGCATGCCCTTCTGAATTTTTCAACAAATGATAGTCTCCCTTTTGGTTTTTCTTTAATTTTATTTTCTTCAAATTGTCTCAATTAATTTGTCTATTTGACTATTTTTTCAGCTCAGGAGCTAGAGAAAGATTTGATTCAGTGCCAGCAGATAAACGACTTACTATATTTGACAAGATTTTTTCTGCATATCATGAAGCAAGAGGCTACATTCGGGCTGATTTGGTATGGGATATTACTTAAGTTCTTGCATTATCAACATGGTCTTCTATATACTTGTTAGAGAGAATTCCTTCTAATTTCTTCCCAGCTTTCCAGTTATTTCCATTTCTTGATCCCTGAAGTATGAATCTGATGAGTATTTTTGTTTCTTCTAATGTAATATAGAAAAGCTTCCTCGGATAATAAACTTGATTCTTGATAGAATCTCATGTATTAAAATAATGTTTCTTCATGAATTTTGTAAGTTCTTGTATTAATGTTCAATTGTTTGGCTTAGCTTAAGGAAAATCAGTGCATATTATGCTGGTCCGGGACGGGACAGAATTCGGGACCAATCGGGACATGATCCGGGACGGGACTCGGGACACAACCGGGACGGAACCGGGACATGCATGTTTATTGGCGGGGCGGGACGGGACGGGACAACACAAAGGTTCGGGACGGGACCGGGACGGCCCAATTCCCGGCCCGTGCCCACCCCTAGTGTTTTGGTTTCTAGGCTCATTAGATGTCTATTTCACTTATAGTTATTGTTTAAAATATGAATAGTTTGCTTGACCATATGCTAGACGATGTTTTTGTAAAAAACCCTAAGTTTAAGCATGGGCTACGAGTTATGCTTAACTTAATATCCACTAATTGAATTAAAAGTAAACTTAATGGATGTCTTTCTATTCATTAGGTTATTGTTTAAGTTTTGTAGTTTCATTGGCAATATCTAGTAGGAAACCTTGGGGTTAAAATAAAATATTTTGGTTTAGCTTAGCTTAGTTCTATAATTGAACTAGAATGAAATTTTAGGTTGAGAATAGAGTCATTGGAAGTTGGATAACTAATTCTTTGGTTGCCTGCATTTTTATCAATTTATTGTTCTGTTTGGTTTTATTTCTATCTGTAATCTATCTATATTTTATTTTGTGTTTTATCTAGTCAAAACCTAACTTCATACTTAAATTTGATAAGGATATACTCATTTGATTCTTCGAGAATTTGACCCAAGTTGAGCTAAATTTGTGAGATCAAAATTTAATTTGAAAGGAGCTCTTCAAACAACATAGAGGTTATTTTTTCTATTTTATGTTGACATCAGAGAATATACATGGTGATTGTTTAAGTTGATATTAATTATTTGACTTTTCAATTAGGCAAGTCCCACAAATGATAATATTAAATTTGTCAATGCTATTGTTTTCTTTCAACTTTGTGCTTGCAAGGAAAAATATTGCTTTTGGTTAGTTGACTTAGAAAATATTGAATTGATAGTCTTTTATAAAAGAATCGACTGAGAACAAATGATAATTTTAAATAAATTTTGTTTTTAAAATGAATTGGTTCATCTAAATTGCTCAATTTAAAATGTTTACTACCAAGCCAAATAGAATTGAAAAATCATTGACACATTTATTTAAAATAAGCTTTGGACTAATAGAATTGAAGTTTTGTTTTGTAGACTTTAGGACTATGGAGTGTTAAATTCTAACTTAGGCCAAATCAAATCTAGCTCATAACACTACAAAAATTAGTTACAACATTTTGCATACCAAATAGGATAAATGATTTTGTCTTGTTTATGAGAACCTCCATGAATAGTGAATATAGCTATAAGATTTTAATACAACACAGACTCACCAATACCATATACTAAAATTGTGTATTTAATTGTAATTTAGTTAATAAAGTGTTGGAAAGGGGATGCAATCCCCTGATTGTGAGATTATAAAGCTCTAATATCATATCAATAACCAATTCAACCCAATAGAATGAGTTAATAGAAGGCAAGAGACTAATTTTATATTATATTTAATGAGATTGATTTTATATTATATCCAATAGTACATAAAAGAAATTTTAGTTCTATTGTATTTTATACATAATGTGTTAGTGTTGAAATAAAAAGGAGATGAATGACAACCATAACTAAAAGTAGTTTGCCTCATCGACATGATAAAGTTTGAAGGTATAATTTGTAAGATGAATTTATTAAAAAAAAGAAAAGAAAATATTTTTTTAGCATTGAATATATATTAGCCTCATAATCCTTATAGTTAAATCATAAAGAGAACGAACATTAAGTTAGAGGTCCTTAATTGTGATCGATCATGCTTGGAAATCATTATACATTAGGGGCCTCACTGCAACATCACTCTAACAATATGCTTGGTTATAATCATGCACGTGAATACTTTTGGTGATTCACATTTTTCTATTTGACATGTCTTAAACTATTGAATTTTTCAAAAATTGATTTTTTGTTGCTTTATGTTATACAGTAAGCATAAAGCCTGTTGATAAAAATGACTCTTCAAAGTTAAGAAGTAGAAAGAAGAAACAATTGTGCACAAGTCTTCAAGGCATTGACAACACTTTCTTTTAGACTTCATCCCCACCAATACCAAACTATTAGGTGCAAATTAAGTTTAATGGTGAATCTCCTTTAGGATACAATGAAAACCCTTGAATATGGTTTGCACTCCCAAAACTTAAGACAAGACAACAATGGCTTTTATGGAGTGATAGTTTGCTTGTTTATCTTGTATGCACTCAAGATAAATACAAGTAAATTTGTGAACACTTGTTAGATCTTGTCTTCAAAAAAAAACAATGCTTGCATATTGGTGGGAATTGTTTATTTATAGACATGAAGGGATGCTTCATGAATGGACATAAATCTTCTATAAAGAGACAAGTTGTGTCATTTCATGAAAAGACATAATTCTTCAATGAACACAACCTTCCATTAAAGAGACAATCCTCTTCAATAAATATAACCTTTCGAATGAAAACACTTCACTAACTAACACAACCTTTTGCCAATGACTATTAATTGTTCCATGAAGAGTTGCAACTTTTAATTGTGCAAAATTTTCATGAGCCAATATAATCTTTCACCAATAACCTTTCATAAAGGTATTATTACAACCTTTATTATGTCTTTTGACTTACAAAACCAACCTTAGTGACTTTGTGTTGTGTTCTTTAAAAAGGTATAATAACTTCCTATATAACTTTTCATATAAGTGCCCTTAATTTACCTTTGATGTGTGAATTGTGGATATAGAATTAGGTGTAGAATTGATGTAAAATAAAGATGGAATGAAGTGCAAGCGTACACTATCAATGTAGCCAGCAAATATTTCGGGGTTGTCGTACCCAAGAGATTGTGATTGATTACTAAAGTATATTAATTCCAATAATGTTCAAGCGATCAAAAGAGAGTGATGACAGCAATAAAACATAAAAGAAAACAGTAGTAAAATAAAGAGAGATAGATGAAAGATGTGTGATTGAAAGTTCAGAGAAGTAAGGCCTAGGGTTTCAGATTTCACCACAAGTCCTTAACATAGACTTTCATGATTCAGTTATGACTTCTACGATTATTAATTGCTAGCCAGGATTCCCTAATCTAATCATCCTACCTTGGCATGAGGTCAGAGTGATCCTAATTACAATTACCAACCCTGCTACAGGCCAGTGTGAGTTGTAATAACCATAATTGCATTAAGTTCTATGGACATCCCTTTCAGATATTTTAGGGGATCTCCCTAACTCCCTTGTAACTACACAGAATTCTGGGAATAGACCGCCATAGAACCCTATGAATTTAACCCTCGTGATCTAAGTTAACTAATCATTTTCCGAGTCATAGAGAACCCACATATTTCTCCTTTCTAATTGACTAGATCAGTCAAGAGTAAGTGCAGAACATTAAACCCTAATTAAATAAAAGCTAGATCTGTCATAACATCATCAATCATGTCTATACAAGTGTTTGGGCTACATCTTAGCCCCTAGATAAAAGATTAGTTACACATGATGATGAAAGAAAACATAATTATAACATAAGAAGACATGAGTATTAATTAAGCCTCCAAATTAATGTACGAAATTCAATGGAAATTAGAAAAAAATCTGTTATTCTTTTACTCTTCTCAAGTTCCCAAATCTGGCCCATCTAATTGAATCCATCTTTGCGCATGAGTATAGATACCCAAGTCAGCCCAACTTGAGCATTTTTGGCCCTTGCTCGAGTCATTGGCCCATGAATTGGTTCAACCTCTTCTTGGATAGCTTCCTTGATCACATCATCTTCCTTGGGTTGACAAGGATTTGCCCTCAAATCCAGCTCCATGTCATCTTCCAAGTAAGGTGTTAAGTCCCTTACATTGAAGGTTGCTGAAACTCCATAATCTCCTAGTAAATTGAGTTTATAAGCATTGTCATTCACCTTCTCTAGCACTTGAAAAGGGCCATCTGCTCTTGGCATGAGCTTGGACTTTCTTTTGTTAGGAAACCTTTCCTTGCGTAGGTGAATCCACACAAAATCTCCATGACTGAATTGAACATGTTTTCTTCCTTTGTTTGCTAATTTCTTTGAAAAATAATTCAGCAATATGAGATGCATCATCGGTTTTATGAGAAGGAATAAAATGAGACATTTTTGAAAACCTGTCAACAACCACCATTATTCAGTCTTTCCCTCTTTGAGTTCTGGGTAATCCAAGCACAAAATCCATGCTTAAATCCATCCATGGCTGATCTGGAACAGGTAGTGGCATGTATAAGCCATGTGCAGTCTCCTCGCTCTTTGCTTTCTTCGAAGTAGCACACCTTTCTACAATCTGGTGAACATCTTTCATTATATTTGGCCAATAAAAATGTTTTTTTCACCATTTCAAATGTCTTTCTTTCCCCAAAATGTCCAGCCAATCCTCCTGCATGCGCTTCTCTAACAAGTAATTCCCTAACAGAACAATTAGGAATCACAAGTTTCCCAAATCTGAACATGTAACCATCATGCCTATAGAAGCCTTTTTCTGCCATTTTCTCACAAGCTAAATAGATTTTAGCAAGCATAGGATCATGCAAGTATTGATCCTTGATAAGTTCAAAGCCCAGTAATTTAGTATTCAACATAGAAATCAAAGCATACCTCTGAGATAATGCATCAGCAACTACATTGGTGTTTCCCTTTTTATATTTGATCACATAGGAAAAATTCTCCAAATATTCCACCCATTTGGCATGCCTTCGGTTCAGCTTCCCTTGCCCCTTTAAGTGTTTCAATGACTCATGATCTGTGTGAATGATAAACTCCTTTCGTAGTAAATAATGATGTCATGTCTCAAGAGCTCTAATTAGTGCAAAGAACTCTTTATCATAAATAGAATAATTCAGACTTGCCCCACTAAGCTTTTCTCTAAAAAAGGCAATGGGACGCTTATCTTACATTAGGATAGCTCCAACCCCCACTCCCGAAACATTACATTCAATCTCAAATATTTTTGAAAAATCTGGAAGAGCTAAAATAGGTGCTGAACACAATTTCTCCTTAATTAGTTCAAAGCTTTTATATGCAATTCATTCCATTTAAATTCACCATTTTTCTTCATACATTCAGTTAATGGTGCAAGAATAGTGTTGAAGTTCTTCACAAATCTTCTATAAAAAGAAGCAAGACCATGAAAACTTCGTACCTCAGATATGCTTTTAGGAATTGGCCATTCTTTGATTGCTCTGACTTTGTCTTCATCAACTTGAACTCCATGTTGTGACACGACATAACCAAGAAAGATAACTTGGTCTTGACAGAATTGGCACTTTTTAAGATTGCCATACAACTTCTGTTCTTGCAATACTTCAAATACTTTCCTCAAATGCTCCATATGTTCTTCAAGGTTTTTGCTGTAGATTAGAATGTCATCAAAATAGACTACAACAAACATACCAATGAATCTTCGCAACACATGGTTCATTAGCCTCATGAAAGTGCTTGGTGCATTGGATAATCCGAACGACATGACCATCCATTCATACAACCCATGTTTTGTCTTGAAGGCTGTCTTCCACTCATCTCCTTCCTTCATTCGAATCTGATGGTATCCACTCTTTAAGTCTATTTTTGAAAACACTCTAGAGCCATGCAGCTCATCAAGCATGTCATCCAACCTCGGAATGGGATAACGATACTTGATTGTAATCTTGTTAATTGCTCTACTATCCACACACATCCTCATTGTCCCATCTTTCTTTGGCACCAATAAGGCTGGCATAGAACAAGGGCTCATAGATTCTCGCACATAACTTTTTTTTAACAGCTCATTTACTTGTCTCTACAACTCCTTTGTCTCTTCTAGATTCATTCTATAAGCTGGTTTATTAGGTAAGGCAGCCCCTGGTACAAGATCAATTTGGTGTTCAATCCCACAGATTGGTGGCAGCTCCTTTGGTAAATCTTTTAGAAATACATGACAAAATTCTTCCAAAAGCTTCTTAATTTGTGGGGGTAGTGATCCCACAATTTCAGGTGCTACTTCCTTCAACAACAACAAAAAAAATTGAATTAGAGCTAGATAAAGCTCTCTTGATATCTCCCTTGTTGGCAAATAAATTCTTTTCAACTTCCTTTTGATTATCCTTCACTTGATGAGGACTTAAAGTGCTAACACAATTTTCCTTCCATCTTTTTCAAAGGAATATGTGTTTTTGGATCCATCATGCAAAGCTCGCCTATCAAACTGTCATGGTTTTCCCAAGAGCAAATGACTAGCACTCATGGGAACCACATCACATAGGACTTCATCTTTGTAATTCCTTCTAATAGTAAATGGCACAACATGTCTAGTGACTTTGACAACGCCATCTTCATTCAGCCACTGTAGTTTATAAGGATGAGGATGTTTTGTTGTTGCTAAATTTAATTTTTCCACCAAAGTAGTAGAAGCCACATTGGTACAACTCCCTCCATCAACAATTACACCACAAACCTTCTTTTCTATCGTGCATCTTGTATGAAAAATATTTTCTCTTTGCTCATCACTTGGCTTAGCTTGCAAGTTTAGAGCACGTCGAATTACAAGGAGCTCTCCCTCATCTGCATACTCCACTCCATTATCTGAACATTCTTCTAAAACTCCCACTGCAGCTGCCTCATCTTCGCTTTCCACCTTTCCATGTGTCTCTTTAAGAATCATCACTTTTCTGTTTGGACATTCAGAAACATAATGCCCATGACCAAGACCCTTGAAACACTTTATATCTCTGCTCTTCTTAGGAGGTTCAGATTCAGCTACCTTCTCCTTTCCCTTTGAGGAACTTGAGGGAAATTTAGAGGATTCCCTAATCTCTACCTTTCTTCCATCTCCTTTGGCAGCACTCCATGACGGTGTAGTAGAAGAATTTGTGAATTTACTTCTAGTTGGCTGAAAAGTTTACCTACTAGAAACCCTTTTTCTTTGTCTCTCCACCTTAAATGCAAGCTTTATAACATCTTCCAAGTAACATAATTTTCCAGCTCTACCAAATCTCCAATCTCCTTATGCAAACCACCAATGAACCTTGCAATTGTTTGCTCTTGAGGTTCATTCAGTTCACAATGAATCTTTAAGGTTTCAAACTCCTTTACATTATCTTCAACACACATACCTCCTTGCCTCAAGCTTTGTAGCTTAAAATAGAGTTATAATCTGGAACAAAATGCCTCTACATGAGCCTCTTCATCAACCTCCAGCTCCTAACAACTTTTTTTTCGTCCTTCAAATTTTCCCACCATAGATTGGCATGATCAGTGAACTCTAGGGCAGCTATGTGCCATTTGGTGGCCTCAGAATACTCTTAGTATTCAAAAATCTTCTCCACTCATTGCACCCATTCAAGGTACTCTTCAGGTGAACTAGTTCCTTTAAATGCAGGAACTTTCATTTTAATGTTGTAATCATGTACTCTTTGCTGCCTTCTTCACCAGGGGTGTTCATTTTCATCAAATTTAGATTCATCCCCCTCTTCTCTCCTCGGTTGCCTTTGTTGTTGGTTCAAAAGCCTCTCCACTTGAGTGGTTAGCTGAGTAATTTGCTCCATCATCTCCTCTTGGCTTCTTTGCATAGCAAGGATTTACTCTTGCTCTCTAGTAAGATGAATAGAATTTTCAGACATGGTGAGTGTGGTTGCTGGCTGCTCTCTTTCTCACACAAAAACGGTAAAGGTTTGGTCACTCTCTAAGTGTTTACACTCATATGACACAAAGTGTTTCCCACTTGGATTACTAACCAAATTCCCCCCTGTAGAAATTAGGCTCTGATGCCAATATGATGTGCACAAATTGAGACACCTTTGAGTAATCAGCGGAAACAAACAAAATATAAAAAGAGGAAGGCCAAATTAACTCAATTAATAAGCCAATGGCGCCACAATTAAGTTAAAGTCGTTTGATTTCGCCACACTCAAGAAGAAGAAGAATGAGAGTGATAAGAAATCTAGGGTTTTCTCGCCACTAACTTAAGTTAGATAAGAGATAACATAACATGTGCTGGATAATATTTTCATTCATGTTCTTTCCTTATTTGAACTGAAGCCCTATTTATAGTTAGAGCTTTTTACAGCATATTGGAAACTCAAAGACTCTGAATTAAACTCCACTAATAGTCTTGGAACTCTAAATGTTTCCATTATGCCTTTGGAAACAAGAAGATTTCACAAGTTACAAAATATTCAACATTAACAACTTTGAAAACTCAAAAGACAACACAAACTACAACTATTCATATTTATTAGCTATGGAAAGACTAAAACACACCTTAGTAACTAGGAAAACATTGAAAAACACAACACTAATTAAGCCTCCAAATTAATGTACGAAATTCAATGGAAATTAGAAAAAAATCTGATGTTCTTTTACTCTTTTCAAGTTCCCAAATCTAGCCCATCTAATTGAATCCATCTTTGCGCATGATTATAGATACCCAAGTTAGCCCAACTTGAGCATTTTTGGCCCTTGCTCGAGTTATTGGCCCATGAATTAGTTCAACCTCTTCTTGGACAACTTCCTTGATCACATCAGGTTCACCTCGCCACAGCGAGGAAGGCAGCTCGCCACGGCGAGTTCTGGCAGAATGCTAAATTTTCCCTTTCTGCTTCCAATTGCAGCTTGAACCTAAAATATAAGGAATTTGTATCAAACACAACATGTTTTACCTTAATTAAGAATATAAATGCAAGGGAAATGAATCATAAAAGTCTATATAAAATGTAATTATCAACCTTTTAAGAGAAATATCTCTTCATTTTGAAAATCTTCTCACAACCCCCTCCCCACAATTTTGGAAATGAACACAAATTCATATCACTTCAGAAATCTCATGTTTTCGGTAAAGTTGGATGAGCCTTGAATCTTTATTAAGACATGGTTTCACCATCCGAAAAAATAGGGTGGACAAGCCTTAAACAAATTATTCCATTTGAATAGGTGTGCATGCCTTAGGCATAAGATTTTGGACCATTGTATGCCATCTTTAATCAACACATTTGTTATGGCCTTGTGTCTAATATCTTTTTCATGAGAGCTTTAAAAGCACCCATAGACTCCAAGAGGCAACATCACCTCACTCTTACATTGGTAGACCTATCAAGAGTACCACCATGTTTGGCCACTCTAGCAACATATGTTCATAGGTCTATTAAGAGCTAATACTAGCTCATCCTCCTCTTGTAACCCATGGTAACCCAAGTGCTCTTCAACCTTGGGATGCATATATGTATATATATAATTTTGAGTACTTGCAATCACACTAATAGTGTACTTTTGTCATCGAACTCAAGACTTAATGCAACTCAAGTGTGAGTTGGGTTTCCACCATTAGTGAGATTCTAGACCATATCAATGTATTTGTTTGCTCTCTAATTTCATTACATGGTGAGGAAGTTTTGGGACAAGCTTTATATGTTGTTATTTGCACAATTTTGGCAATTACATGACCTCATTGTTCTTATGTTTTTGCCACATTATGTAAGAATGAATAGTGTATAGAATTGAAATTTTCTTTAATATTGTAGCGTATTTATTTGAAGAGAGTTATGAGAAAGCCTGAAATTGTTGCTTTAAAATTCTTATTCTAAACAATTGCACTATGGTAGGCAATGCTATGAATAAGCATAATCTATTGAGAATAACTTATCAAATGTTACTGTGGGTGTTGTTGCTTTCTGTGCAAGGCAGTACTATGGTTAAACATAATCTATTGAGAATAACTTATCAAATGCTATTGTGGGTATTGTTGCTTTCTGTACAATTGTTCTTCAATTGCAATGGTGGTACACAATTAGCTGGAGCTTCAAGATATACACATTTCAACACTTTGGTTACTTCATTCATCATTGCCATTAGAATAATTGTTTTCATACAACTTTGAGAAACTTTGAATAGTGATGGAAATTTGTATTGTGTTCGCTCAATAATCATTTTACTTCTATGTCAGAGTAGAGATCCAGCTTGACTACATTTACACCAAGAGGACAAGGTATTTGTAAAGGGGATGGAATTGTTATGTATTTAGACCATAGGTTGAGGCTTGAACGGAAAGTGTTAATGAGTTGGTTATTTGTTTGGTTGAAAGTTATGTTAATTGGACTATCAAGGGTTTGTCATGGTCATGTAGTGTGTGAGTTAGTGATGTTGTTTTCTATTTTGGTATGTCATTTCGTAATTTGGTTTTTCCTCCAAGAATACACTTTGATATATTGGAGTAGCTTTGCATTGCAAGTTAATGAGAAGAATTAAGTCTTTTTATTTCATTTTCTTTAGAAGCCTCTCAACCTCGAAGTAAGAACTTTTATTAACATTTTGTAATTGAGGATCCTAAAAAACCCCTTCATTTAAATCTTGTGCCTCCAACCAGGTTGGGAGAGATAGTAATAACAAGCATTCGGATTCTTCACTAACTCACTAACCCTAGAAACTGCATCAACAACTCCATTCTCTTAACCCGGCCTGTAAAAAATGTCAAATCTGTAATCCTAAAATTTCTTCTCAATAATAAGAAAAATGCCTTAAGTGCTGAATTGCTAAAGCCAAAGCTATGATTTTTACTAATGGTCAAGACAAAAAAAGTCATTATTTCTCTTTCACAAGCTGAGGATAAGCAATAATTAACCTCTATTAATGATAAAAAAAAAAGTTCAAATATTAAAATATCCTATATCAATTGCTAGTATTAATTATAAGCCTCATTAATGCTTTATATTTGTTAGAGTAAAACTCCAATTCAGTTCCTTGTGTTTGGAATCAAGATAATTTAGTACCTCATGAAAGTACAGGTATATGTGTCCTCAAGGAGGTGATAGGACACTTAGAACTTTTTTACAAAATAAAAGTTTATATGTAAGATGCAGAATCAAGCACAACATGTTAAGATTGGTTTCACATTTTAGTAAAATACTTAAAGTTATGAAACATGAATTAACAAAATGATACTTAAACACAAATGATGAGCTGAAAATAAATAAATGCCAAAAGAAAAAGAATAAGGGAAGAGATATGGGACAATGATTTATAATGGTTTGGTCACAAATAATGATGACCTACATCCACTTTTCTCAAACATTTTTAAGAGAGTTTTTTCACTATCTCTAACTAGTTTGTAGGGTTCCAGTATCCTCTTATAGCTTCTTAGTAACTCAGACTAAGCTCAATTTTTTGGGATCCATCAAAAACTTTTACAACAATTGCTAGGTCTCTCACAAACTAAATCTACCATCAACAAGGGTTACAACCACGAGCATGTAGGCAAGAAGCCTTTACAAATAAATAACTTACAAGAAGTAGCAATTAAGTATAGATGGGTGTTGCTATATCAACATATTTTCCAATAAACCCAATACACTAGAAAAAATTATCTGAAATAAAAGTGTTGGTGTACGAAGATGAAGAAGAGAAGAGAAAAACTTTGAAGAGCTTTTAAGAGTATAAGCAATATGACTTTTTTCTTCTTGCAAAGCGTGAGATCTTCTCCCCTTTATATAGATTTTTGAAATATGATTGTTGGAGGGAAAATTTTGAATTTTTCTAATCCACTTTTCCCATTGAATAGCTCTTTATTATCTTGTATGCAATAACTTTTGAGTTTGTCCACCAGATATGGAGGGCTCGTGAGTGAAGGATGCAGAGACCTTTTTTTTGCTTTTTGCTTTCTACTGCCTTGAGTACATACCAATAAGGCCCTAATAGAATTTTGTGGCCCAAGGTGTTGACTTGTGATAAGTAAAGCCTTAGCAAATTTTTGGATGGCCCAAGGTTTACTTTTTTACTTTTTGTTGACTTGTGTAATACAAGTAAGGTGTTAGCAAATTTTGTGGCCCAAGGTTGTTGTCTTTGGCGTTATGGATGTAGGCCTTCAGTTTTTCTTTTTATCCATTGGTCTAAAATGTATAAGATGGGTGTTGCCCATAGTTGCTGACTTGTGATAAGTAAAGACTTAGCAAATTTTTGGTTGGCCCAAGGTTTACATTTTTACCTTTTTTCTTTTTGTTGACTTGTGTATTACAAATAAGGCGTTAGCAAATTTTGTGGCCCAAGGTTGTTGTCTTTGGCGTTATGGATGCGGGCCTTCAGTTTTTCTTTTTATCCATTGGTCTAAAATGTATAAGATGGGTGTTGCCCATTTCCTTCTTACTTTTTGGTTGACTTGTGATGGCTTATTGGTGAAGCCTTTTTCCAGCAAAATATTTTGCAACAAAATGCTATCTAGGAGGACATGAGAAGATTGAGGAAAATATCTACAAATTTTTTTATACAACTGCAAAAAGATTTATCCACCTATCCTGAACAACAAGTGATACTTTGGCAGCAACATTGTCTCATGAATCTTTTATTTATTTTGGCTTTTATATAAAGAAGATAAGTTGTCTTTTAAGAGAAGGTATTAGTCTTTAAAATATATTTCACACACAAGAAATCTCTTTTTAAAAGGTAATTACTTTAACAAAAATTATTTCTAAAATCTTAACCAAAGGTATACTTTGGTTTGGTTAGAGTAACCAAAAAATTTAGAAACCAAAGAGGAGAAAAAAATACTAATTTTATTGAGGAAGGTATTTCTATAAGTTATAAAAACTATAAAATATATATTTTGCAAGATAAAGCTATTTCAACAAATCTTGAAATATTTTTCTTATCAAAATCAATTAAGGGGTTTGATTAAAAACTCCCTTGATCTAACACCTCATGTTTTAGATGTCACAAATAGGTCTATGACGTTTTAAAAAAGGCTCATTTTAATCCTTCTATTAATCCTAGTTATGGCTGGTTAATGGGCTTCGTTGAGTTGTACCGTTAAGCGTTGATTTGTCAGGTTAAATGCCATGCTGGTCAATGCCCTTAGTTTGACATTATATATATGTGTGTGTGTCTATTTAGGGGAGACCAAGAGCATGCATAGTGAATATGAGTTCATCAAGGGGTAAGTCCTGTCCAGGCCAAGGAAAGACATTTTAAGGCACCTTTGTCACTTATGCTCTCATATCCGTTAGTAAGATAGTGGCTAGAAAACCCATAACTTCGTTCATATTGATAGGTAGATATTTTGTTCATCATATAACTCTAGCTTATTGGTCCAAGTCATAATTTGCATTTTTACTAAACCTGAAAGTTGTGATACTAGATTTTGAAAATTTTGTTTCAAAAGCTTTTAAATTTTAAAATGCATCTCTCTCTCTCTCTCTCTCTCTATATATATATGTATATATATAATGTGATGACAAAACAACCTTGTTGCTGCCACATTTTCTACTTATCTCTTTCTCCCTCACACACTCAACAATGGCGACCTAAAACTTCGCTCTTCTCTCTTCCTCCACCTATTGCTATGGGTGTTGATTCCTACCGCCACTACACCTATCACTCCTCAAATTTGTCAGTTTTCATCATCTTCATCACCGCTTCGGTAAAGGTGGAGACTTTAAACTAGGTATGGAAGGCCCGGCTCTCCTTCACTGCTGGTTTTTTGGATAAGCATGAATTTGGGCAACTGAATTTTTAAACCAATGGGACATTGACCTTGGTGGAGAGCGAAGTTCAATGGTAGTTTAGATTCTAGGACAAAGAAGAATGTGAATTTCAATTAGCTTAATTTCCTCTCCCCTTCCTATCATAATGGGTTTTATACGTTTATTCATATGATTGATTGACAAAATTTTTCATTTTTAATCCAAAATAGTACCATACCCTTCTTTCCAAATCTGAGTTTTGGCTATGGAAGTTCAAAAGTTTAAAGCTTTAGAAAGAAATTTGGTGTTTGAAATTCAAAAAGCTTCCATCTTTGTTTTCTTGTATAATTTATAGCATTTCACGTTATTACCCTTTGAGAAATAGTAACCTGAATTCTTTTAATTATTTAATGTTATTACCCTTTCAGATGGTGGCAAAATGATGGGTTCCCATGTGTTTATAAGCTCACCCAAACATAAGACTTCAGTCGTCAACCAGTAGCTGCCTCTTCCCGTATTTGTTCAAGGTGCAGATTAAGGTTCAACAACAATGGTGTAATTACAAACAATTGCATGCTTTCCATATTAAAAATTGTGTTTTACTTTCTCTAGTTTGCTAAGAAATCACTAATTTGTTTGGAAATTTTGTTTCTTTTCTTGTTTGATGAACCTAGAATGTTTGGTTTTATTTGGAAAGTTGTGAAATTTTTGCTCTTTTTCGGTATGAAGTTAAATACATATATCTGTATGTTACAAAGTTAAAGCATGTTTTTATTTTTTTTTATTTGTGGAAGGCATGAAACAGTGTAGTTTTGGGTAAGTGAGAATATGTGTGTGTGTGTGTGTGTGTGTTTTATATAATATTAGATGTGCCAGATGGAATTTAACCAGACAAATAAGCACTTAATTGCACAGTTTAGTAGGGTTTGTTAAGCAGCTGTAAATGGGATTAACGTTAGAAACTTATTTGAGATATATGAAATGTAAAAAACTAAATTATCTTAACTCTAAATGTCAAGGTATGTTATATGACCTTTATACCCTTTTCATTTTTATGAATCTAAATTCTAAAACATAAACTCTAAATCTTAAATATATCTATGTTTATGTTTTGGTTAACGATTTATGTTTTATGGTTTAAGATTATATTTAGATTTTAGGGTTTGTATATTTAGGTTTTAGGATTTAGAGTTTATGTTTATATTTAGATTTTAAAGTTTAGTGTTTATATTTATATGTTTAAGGTTTATGTCTAGAATTTATAATTTATGTTTTAGGGTATAGAGATTCATGAAATGAAATTGGTATAAAAGTCACATCAAAGAGTTGAATCACTAATAAGACTCTAATAATTGTGAACAAATTAATGAAAGATGTCTTAATATTAAAATTTTATACAATTAATACTGATCCATTTATTGCTTATCCTCATCATTTAGATTTGAGGGTAAGAAGACCCTATTATTTATTGTATAAAATGTTATGAATGCTTTAATACTCCTTTCGTTCCTTTTTATTTGTTGTTTTGGGAGACAATTTTTATTTTTATTTATCTATCATTTTACAAGTTTTAATGTAATATTAATTATTATCTTCTAATTCTATCCTGGTCATTTTTAATTAATCTTTATAACTTATCAGTTACTCTCCTCACTCATAATAACTTAGGGGCACATTAAGAGATTTAAAAAAATTAAATATATTAATCGTATTTCTTAATTTGTGTGCAATAACCTTAAATGACAAATAAAAAAGAATAGAGGGAGTATTTATTTAAAAAAGTCAAATGTACATACTCCCTCACTTAATAAGAGTCCTTTTAAGGTTATGTCACTTAGAGTAAGGTGTATAATTAACAAGTATTTTGGGCTTGTTATACCTAAGGGATTGTGAATTGATTACCAGAATACTAAAACTCTGGTATTACTCAAGCGATCAAAATATAATGATGGAAGCAAGATAAAGTAAAGTAAAACAGCATAAAAGTAAAGAAAGGTAGAAATAAGAATGCTTGTAGAAGGATTAATGGATAAAAACCTAGAGATTCATATTTCACCACAATCCTATGTATAGACTCTCTTGATTCAGTTATGAATTCTAGTTTTACCAATTGCTAGCTTGGACTCCCTAATTACATTAATAAGCCTCTCTCGAGGTCAGATTAAATCTAATTACAATTACCAACCCTGCTATATCTCTATGCAAATTGTAATAATTACAATTGCATTAAGTTATGTGGATTCCCTTTAGGGAGGTCTATGGGTCACTCCCATAGTTCCCATGCGACTACATAGGGTCTTTGGTACATCTTTGTCCTTAGCTCCACTATGGATCTAATTCCCGTGGTCTAAATATACTAATTGCCTCCCGGGTCATAGCAATCCATAAATTCCCTAACTAATTGGCCAGATCAATCAAGGAATGAAGTCTAGAGAATTAAACCTCAATTGAATAAAACATGAAAATTTCATAAAATCATCAATCAAATTTATACATAGGATAGGGCTACATCCTAGCTCCTAGAAAGAAATTAGTTACTCATGACATAACTCAAACACATAATGGAAGTGATTGTAAACATGAATAAAAATAAAAAGGAGTAGAAGAAAGTCTTGTGAAGCCTTGCTTCTCGCCTCTTCAAAGCTGCCAAGTCGTGTCCGCCTTCCTTCTGTTCTCCTCCCTGCTTATTTATAATGCATCTACTCCTAGTCCTACTCAAACTAGGTCTCTAAATCTAATTATAATCCTAGTTACAAAATCATTCCTAATCCTGCTTCAAAGACTCGAATTTTACTCAAACAAGAACTCCAGAGAGTCTTCTTAGGTTGGGAGTCCTAATCCTTGCATGACACGGCTTCTCGGAAGTTCACTTGGCTTGGAAGTCTTCAACTTCGCAAAGGAAAGGTTCCAGGGCGCCATGGCGAGCTCTCAAGGGCACCACGGCACTGAAAGGCAGTGGGCATTCTGGAATGTGGCGCCACGGTGCCAGGCTTTTGTCATCAAGCTATTTGCTCCTCTTTTAGCTCCTTTCAACGCTTGTGTCCTGCAAAACAACAATTGGCATTAAAAGTATCTAAATCTTCCTCAAATTGGAATGAAAATGCAAGGGAAATCATGCACATTTGTCTATATAAATTACACTTATCATAGCTAAAAGCTTATAATTGCGTAGCTATTTAATTGAATTAAAATTATCTGACAAAACTAGTTGTACAACTAACTAAAATATATTAAATGACTAAAAAGAATATATAATATTATATTAACATAATATTAAAATTAAATATAACTCATTTTATTTATTTATTAAATAATTTATTATTTATGTATTATCATTTAATTATTTACATATTTATTTATTATGAACCTATTAATTAAATAATTAAAAACCAAGCTTGTGAGAGAGGAAGAAAATGAAGATTGAAGAAAAAATGAAGGAGAGGGAAAAAATTGAGAGAAGAAAAAGAAATAAGGAGCCATAAAGAGAGAGGTTGAGTTGTTAAGATTAATTGTGTAAGGGTAAAATTTTGTAATTTTCTAAAAAAACTCGAGGGAAAATTAAAAGTGAATTATTAGTAGCTAATTTTTAGAATAAAACATTACTTCAAGTAGTATTTTAAAAACTAGCTTTCAAAAGTTACAATCTCATTTTATTTTTATTTTACTAAATAACTCTATTAATTTATTGACCAAGTTAATAAGACACAATCTTCTAAATAAGCTAATAGCTTCTTTTGCCAAACATACACTTAATACATTAAAACATTCCATGTAAGTGAATTAAGAGTAAGGTGGATATAAGGGTAAAATTAAAAATTTTAATAATAAATATTACCTTAAATTTTTAAAATGACAGATAAGCACTAAGAAAGATTTTCCTGGTTAAACATATTTATTTTAGACAAAACTCCCCTTTTGCCCCTCCACACTATCACCAATTTCAAAAATGACCTTTATATTTTAAATTAGACAAAATGAACCCTCACATTTCAAGCCTAGAATAAAAGTGAACGTTTCGTATAAACAAAAAATACCTCAATAAAGTCTACTTTTGTTCTTAGCTTGAAATGGGGGGATTCATTTTGTTCAGTTTAAAACGTTAGAGTCATTTTTAAAATTGGTGATAGTGTGAGGGACAAAAAGAGGTTTTTCTCTTTATTCTATGCATAGCACAGGTCCTGGTTGTCTCACATCTATGCATGCAAAGCTTAATATTTAGTTAAAAATACAACTCTACTAAAAATAGCTACTGATAAATAAAGCCTAATTAAAAAAATTATGAGAGAAAATTACAATGAATGAATCTAAATAAAACCAACAATTTCCATAAAATTCAACTTGATTTTGAAATTAAGTATAACTAGCTACCAAGAAATGATTTATTTGTGTGCTTTTTTTAATATAATAGTATTAACTCCATTTGAACTTAATTCCAGGAGTCATCATGTAATTCTTGGCATAAACATTATTATTAAATTCCTTTGAAACACATAACACACTAACATTTAAAATACTTTCAATCACAAAATTTTATATCATGGAATAATAGATAGGGATAGTTCATGCATTTAATTTTTAGAAATGTGAGCACTCTTGGTTTGTAATCTCTATTGTGAATATAAAATGGTATACCTGAACAATATAAAAGTAGAAACAGCCAATAGTCTAAAATCAATTTAGTATAATAATCATAGCATAAAATTAATTAAAAGAAACAATAATTCACACAAAAAGCTTATTGAAAGCAATAATAGACAATGTTATCAAAACCAAAAAAAAAATAGACAATGAAGGACAGAATAGATTAAAGAAATTCTATTACCATATAGCAATAATACATTACAAATGAAAAAAGAAATCACATAATATACATATGTAGGTAATTAAAATGTGCTTTGAAGAGAGACTTACCTTATCAATCAACTGCAAATCATAAATCCATCCTAAAGAAATAACAATATATGCATATAAGTGTAGTTTGGAAAATTGGATGAAAAATAGAGATTAAATCATCAGAATTTCCAATTAAAAGAAAATAGTAGTAACATAAACAGAGAAAAGAGAGGAGTTGTGTAGAAAGAAGTAAAATAGTGCTTTATGCTTTAGAATTTGCAAATCAAGATTGAATAGAAATTAAAATAGAAGGAAAAAAATAGAGAAAAGAGAATAATTTAGAAGAAAATTCAAATTACATGAGTTAGATTGTCTTTATGCATGTTGCAGAGGAAGAAGTGCAGAATGCAATGTCTAAAGTAGGAGTAAGCATTGATCGGCTTATGGCTAGTTTTCACCATATTTTTAACCAACCAACATTAATTGAATATGTTATTTTGCTAAATTAATAACCAACCGATTATATCTTAAAATTGACAATTCAATTTTAATTGGTTATACAATTAGTTTCATTTGATTAATAGTTAAGTGACAGAGACAATTTTTTTTTTTTTAAAAAAAAAGAAAAGCTTTTATTTTTTTCATTTTAGTTGTGTTTGCCTAGAGTACATATTTGACCAGTTTATTGTAAACTAAGAATGTGACTATTGGATAGGCTAAAATGAGTTATTTTTTAAGAGTATCTATGACACCTTACTAAAAGTCATATAAGTAAAATAGAAATACATTAATAACAAGCTTGATAATGTATTAAAAATATTTATGAAAGCTGTCTTCCTTCGGTTCCTAACATATGCACAAAAGCTTGGAGAATGTAAAATTAACAAAAGCAAATGTCAATACATAACTAAAGTAATATTTTTTTAAAAAAATTATTTACTAAAAAAACTACTATTTTTAGTAAACATACTCACACAAAATTGAAGCACATAGCAAATTAGCAATATATGACTATCTTCATACATCAAGATGGCACAATATTTAAGTGATTGAGTCAACAAGTAAAATCTCAATCACTAAATGACATGATATATGAAAAACTTAAAGTTTATAATATTTTAGTCAGTTGGTAGGTTTTCATCGGTCAGAAAAATGCAAAACCAAAACCAACTAACAAAAATTGATTTTTCAAATTACAAAATCATAACCGACCAACTAATCCAATTTATTTTTAATTCGGTCAGTTTTAGTCAACTAATTAAATTTTGCTTAACCCTAGTCTATAGAGAAGTGAACAATTTAAGCCCAGAATAAACAAAGAAGGAAATAATTTGCAAAATAAATAGAAAAAGAAGAGGTTCGTATTTTTTTTTTTTTAAAAAATAATTTAAAAGTCTTAAGGGCCGTTTGGTACACCTGATAGGATAAAAAGTTTGGATAGGAGTAGGATATAATAAGAGTCCAATAAGATTTATCATATCCAATGTTTGATGAGCACTAGATAAATTTTATTATTTATCATATATTTGAATGGGCCGAATAATAGGAGTAGGATATCATATATTTGGTTTATGCTTGGTGGCAATCACAATGGCTACTTTGCCAGGTGAGAGTAGTGGCGGTGACGGTGGTAGCTCTGCTAGGTGATGGTAGTGGCAGTTGTTTTGCTAGGAGAGGATGGCGGTAGTGGGTGGCAGTGGCTTTGCTAGGTAAGGGTGGTGGTAGCATTGGTGATGACTTTGCTAGGTGAGGGTGGTGGCAACAGTGACAGTGGTTTTGCTAAGTGAGTGTGATGGTAGCAGCGGTGGTGGCTTTGCTAGGTGAGGGTGGCCAAAGAAAGTTGGAGAAGGTGGAAAGAATTTTCTTATCCTATCATATTCTCTTCTAACCCGACTCCCCCTTCAAAATAAAATTTTAACTAAGAGTATGATAGGATAAACAATAGGAAAGTTCTATCATATCTTATTGGCTCACCAAACTAAAAATAAAAATAAGATAAAATAGGATAATCTATCATATCTCTTTTATTAGATGCACCAAATGGGCCCTAAGAGTCTTGTTTTTAAACATATTCAATTTTTAGTGAATGTTGGCATTATCTACTATTTAAAAGAATAGGAAAACATAATCTAACTTATTAGAGGTTTTAAAAACCAAAATTCTGTAAAAATATTTAGATTCTTTTAAAAAATTAAGAGTTTTGCTTTTATGATTTCATTGTTAAATTTAAAAAAAAAAAAAAAACACAAAAAGAAATCTAGTATTACATGGTGGCCGTTGTTTGTAACTTAAAATCTATCGTTAAAAGAATATTCTTTTTTCAAAACAAGAGACTAATTTCTTTTGAAAAAAAAAACGTTTCAATTTTTTTTAGGGAAAAACACCATTTTGGTCCGACATTTACTGCCATTATTAAATACACCCTTGACACTTCAACATTATCAAATACACTCATAACACTTTAAAACCATTACCAAATACACCCCTCCATTACTTTTCGTCAACAACCATTAATGGAAGCTACTGATGTGTACCGTTAGTTGCTTATGTGGTTGTTTATTGATGACATGGCAACTAAAAACATCATTTTAGTCCCTGAATTTTACTATCATTATCAAATACACCACTGACACTTCAAACTTATCAAATATACCCTTAACACTTTACAATTACCACATACACCCCTTCATTGTATTGCACCACTTATTCAGGAAAACCTTAAGGAGCTAAGATGAGTCTCACCCATATTCAACTTCAAAACAGCTGCTGCAACTAAGACAAGTCTCACACAACACTCTCTTCAAGGAGCTAGGAGTGGCTAATAAGGAAACACCCTCTTCAGTTGTGTCTGGTAGCGACGTGGCCCCTCCCAAACATAAACTTAAGAGCTGGATTGTTTTGGTTGAGACAAGTCTTACTCAACATCTTTTTCAAAGAAGCTAGGAATGATTGCCAAGAAGGGCACCTTCCTCAACAAACCCAAGCAGCTAAAGCAACATTACTTCCCTAACTATTCTTCAAGGGCACTTCTGCAATCGCACCAATGACATCACATACTATAATGTGCATTCTCATTTGCATTTTTTTCATACTTTTGCATCGTTCCCATATGCATTCATCTACATTTGTTATCATTCTCTTTATGGACATTCTTAGTTGCATGTGTCCATTTGCATTCACCATCATAAGTTTACACTCTTGCATTTGTACTTGCATTGCATTGCAACTAGGTGCAAACTTCATTAACCCCATGGCAACTTCATTAAGCAAAACTTGGGGGCTGCTTCTATTGAACAAACTCCTTTTGCGACCTCATAGAGAAGATTGTGAACTTTGACTTGAGTAAGGAAGTGAAGCTTTTAAGCTGATCTTCTACAAGCTGAGTCAAAGATCAACACCACTACAAAGATAAGTCATTCAATTTCCTGGACGTCATTTGCCTATTTATGATTATTCCTACTTTTTGATAATTAGTCACAAGAATATAAAATGCCTAAGGTTACTAAAGATTGGTCACAAAAGTTTAGATAGCTCATGAGGCCAAGAAGACTAGTCAAACAAAAATTTATCTCAAGCATCTATAAGGTAGTTGGAAGAAGTATTTAAAGCCCTTCTGTGGCATTATTAAAAAGATAAGTCATATTCCATCCTCGTTCTTTAGCATGGTACTTGCATACTTCTTTGGTGATGTCTAGTTAGCATGTCTAGAAGGCAACATCTTACAAAAGTTGAAAGCTAACTTCCATAATTAAAACACAACTTCCCCATCCTTAACAAACTTCAGTAGAATTATCTATGCTCAAGAAACATACATTTTGAAGAAGGTGAGATTGTTTATTATGCTTGTTGAAGAAAATGTTTAATACTTTATTTGTTTTCTATGATCTCAAAAAAGAAACCCATTGGTGAGCGAAGGAATTCAATGGCAAAGAAGTCAAGAAGCTCAAGGGAACTTCTCTACAACTATGCAAGCTAGAATAATTGCTTCCACAAGCGCTCTAGCACAAACATCAAAGATAAGTCTTTAGACTCTTACCCAAGCATGACATAAATAAGCATCTTTACATTAGATAATGGTTCTTTAGCTAAGAAGAATACATACGGAAAAGTGTTCACATATCTACACTTGTTTCCATGACAAAGAGTAGTTACTTCTTTAGCTATATTTGTTTATTACCAAACCACTACATATTTTGGTGATAAACACGAGGACTAATGTAAACATTGAATATTGACAAGCCCGTTATTAGCATGGCCCAAGGCAATATGTGGGACCCAACAACCCATTACAAGAAAGTCAACTCAAAAGTCAAAAGAAAGTAGCAGGCTAATTCTAAATTTATACTCAAATATCTCAATTATTATCACCTTGAGGAAGTACTATAGGTGCACTCACAAAAGTTACCCTAAGCAGGAGTTCTTGGGTTGGCCCATCAATACTCTCATAAGAAAGCAAGTGCTCCTATAAGATCAGACATTCAATAAACATTTTGCCATGAAAGTAAGATGGACTACCTAAGGAGGCTTCCTTACCAACTTCCTTAAAACAAACTACACTCTACTTAGAGAAGTACTTATCTATTGTTATCATTTTACATATTGTAAAATGCATCACAAGTTGATGCCACCACTACAGAAGTATCCCACATGGCACCCCTTTTTGATTATTCTAGGATGTGACATGCTAAAGTGACCCCTCCGAAAGAGGCATGTGCCTAGCTCTTTAGGCCGTGGTCTTCGCCCCCAAAATAGCTTTGTGAGCAGGATTATGGCACCTCCTAAACCACCTTTGAGAATAGAGATAGGTCTCAGGTATTTACATCTTCAATGGGTATGAGTGTAACGCTTGATGAAGTGCTGCCAACGAAGCACTTAGTAATTTTCGACAACTCACAAAAATGACCTTTAGCGCATGAATTTTTTTAGGTTAAGTGGCTTGGAAGGCTTTGGGTCAAGGAAGCCAAATTGTAGAGGTTTCCTTCAATGTCCTCTTCATGGACTTCCATACTGATTTGAGTGAGGTTAGGAGACTCCTGCTCTAGAAGCTGATGTGGCACATAGATGATTTATTCTTAATCCCTACTTAATCGTGATTAAACTTCCTTAACCTTGTTTAGCTTCCTTAGCACCTGTTTGAGACTTGTTGAACCTGTTGAAGTTCTTTTCTCCATGCTTCTGTACCACTTGCTCACACTGATAGAGGTTGTTTAACTTCTACAGCACCTCTTTAGAAACAATACACTTTCCTTAGTACCTTTTTAGAAAAGATATAGCTCCAATTAACTTCACCTATTGCATCTTTTGAGCATCACCTTTTCACTTGTCAAACACACAACTTCCTAATTGCACCATTTGACTTTTCCAACCACTTCCATACAGCGCACTTCAATGACGCACCCACTTTGGTGATGCACCGCAATTCTTTAGAACACTCAACCCATGTGATCTTCTTCTCTCTATACACTTTGTTGCCCCTCTCAATCGTACGAAGTGTCTGACCCGTTCACCAACTAGCCACCCAAAGGCCCGTGCTCTTCCATGACTACAGCTCCTCCTCAGTGCTTATGAACTTTAACACAACCAATAAAACAAGTGTCTTTAATAAGTTTGAAGTATTAGATGTGTATTTGATAATGGTACTAAGTATCATTGGCTAAAATGATATTTTTAGTTGTTATGTTATCAAATGACAATCATGTAAGCAACTTCTATTAATGGTTGTTGATGGAAAGTAATGAAAGGGTGTATTTAGTGATGATTTTAAAATGTTAAAGATATATTTGATAATATTAAAGTGTTGTAATTGATAATGGTAATAAGTGTTAAAAATTAAAATAATTTTTTTTTTTCGCACAAGTTTCTTTTAAAAAATAGGAGCAGTTATGTTTTTTTTTCTTAAAAAAAAATAAAAATCTATGTATTATACAGTTTGACATTTTACTTTTATTAAAAAAAAAATACAAAAGAAACCTTGCATTACGGAGGAAGTTTATTTATAACTAAAAAATCACAAATAAAAAAATTTCCAGATTCTAAGAATTAAGTAGGCTGACGTGGATAGCCCAGGAAGGCCAGAAATCATTCACAATTAGAATAATAGGATAGATGAGATATAACTTTAAAACTCAATTAAGATTATTTATTTAATTAATCCACTGATGATTTTTTTTCGACAGGTTGATTAATAAACCAAATAAAAGATGGGTTTTGAATCACGTCTAGAAAAAAAAAATCCATATACAGAACAGATCATGAATGGGGATAAAATTCCAAATCCACAAAACTATGGACTTACGGAGTTACGAGAAACACTGTTTTCTTTTGTGAAGTCAAAAATATTATTTTATGCATATTAATTAAAATTGCAATTGGAAAGCAATGAAGTGACCAACTACAGTTAGAAACCGCTTTCCACGTTCTCGTCCATGTACAGACTCTGCGCTTTTATCCTCTTTATTGTCGTCTACTGGTTTCTCTGCTACGCGTACTTTTCTCACTTTTCCCATTGCTCCCTACTTTCTTTCTAGAAACCGCGTCTTTCGGGGTTAGTTTTGTAATTTCATTCCGCCATATCTTCTTCCATTCTTCTCCTCCAGATCCCTCATACCCGGTACTCTGGTAAAGAGTTATGAGCCTTTATAACTAACTCGTACTGGAACCAGCCAACAGTGTGACTAAAATGGATGAGAACGGCGAAGAGAAATTATTGGCTGTGGCGCGGCACATAGCAAAAACGCTGGGCCACAATAGCAATATGGCTGATGATATTCTTCAAATCTTCTCCAACTTCGACGGTAGATTCTCCCTGGAGAAGTTATCAGAGACGGGTGGAGAAAATGATCCCAGAGGGAGTGCCGCACTTGAACATGCCCTAAAGTCTCTCGACCGTCGGATCTCCCAGTACGTATCATCTGATCAACCGATCTGGGCCGACTCTGCCGACTCCTCCGCCTTCCTCGACGCAATCGATGAGTTAATAGCTACCATCAACCACTGGAACCCCATGGCGGTGGATAAGACCGTCAGCGCGTGTTTGGTACGCGCCGATGAATTGCTCCAGCAGGCCATGTTCCGTATGGAGGATGAGTTCCGGTCTCTGATGGAACGCAGCGGTGAGTCGTTTGACGTGAGTCGAGCATATTCTAACGGCGAGTCTACCGGGAACATGTCGTTTGACTCGGAGGAAGACGGTGAAGTAGAAGGGGTTATTCGAAACGGCGAAGAGGACCAGATTCTTGTGGCGCGACCAGTTTCCGACTACGACATCGTCATCGACGCGCTACCTTCTGGTACCATCAACGATCTTCACGAAATTGCAAAACGCATGGTGGCTGCTGGATTTGGTAAAGAGTGTTCTCACGTTTACAGCAGTTGCCGGAGAGAATTTATAGAAGAGAGCTTGTCGAGATTGGGGCTACAAAATCTCAGCATCGAAGACGTTCACAAGATGCCATGGCAGGATCTTGAAGACGAGATTGAAAGGTGGATGAAAGCTTGCAACGTCGCTCTTAGAATCCTGTTTCCGAGTGAACGGCGGCTCTGTGATCGTGTCTTCTTCGGGTTCTCCTCAGCTGCTGATCTCTCATTCATGGAGGTTTGTCGGGGATCGACTATTCAGCTACTCAATTTCGCCGATGCCATCGCGATTGGGAGCCGGTCACCGGAGCGGTTGTTCAGAATCCTTGACGTGTTCGAGACACTGAGGGATTTAATGCCTGAATTGGATTCCATGTTCTCTGATCAATATTGTTTCTTTCTCAGAAATGAGGGAATTACAATTTGGAAGAGGTTAGGGGAAGCAATTAGGGGAATTTTCATGGAGTTGGAGAATCTTATTCGAAGAGACCCAGCAAAGGCAGCTGTTCCCGGTGGTGGGTTTCATCCAATTACCCGTTACGTGATGAATTATCTCCGAGCGGCATGCCAGTCCCGGCAGACACTGGAGCAAGTATTTGAAGACGATGGGCTTCCATTGAAGGACTATCCTAAGCTTGATGATAGACTGTCATCTTCTTCTTCACTGTCTGTTCAAATGGATTGGATTATGGAATTATTAGAGAGTAATTTAGAGGCCAAATCCAAAATCTACAAGGACTCTGCTTTAAGCTCTGTTTTCATGATGAACAATGGGCACTACATAGTTCAGAAAGCAAAAGATAGTGAATTGGGAACACTTTTAGGCGAAGATTGGATCCGAAAACACACTGCCAAAGTGAGGCAACACCATGTGAATTACCAAAGAAGCTCATGGAACAAGGTGCTGAGCTTGTTGAAGCTAGAGAATGGTTCATTGGCATCTAGTATAGCTGCCAAGTCTATGAAAGAGAAGCTCAGGTTGTTCAACATGCAGTTTGAGGAGATATGCAGGGTTCAATCCACATGGATTGTGTTTGATGAGCAACTAAGGGAAGAGATAAGAATTTCCCTGGAGAAAATCTTATTGCCGGCGTATGGAAACTTCCTTGGAAGGTTCCAGAATGTTCCAGAACTCAGCAAGCATGCTGATAAATTTGTCAATTATGGAGTGGAGGACATTGAAGCTAGGATTAACCATTTGTTTCAGGGAAACAGTGGATCAGCTGGTAGCCGAAAGTGAAGGTAAAGCTTAAAGCTGCTGATTCTTGTGTCTATATTATGGTGTATGTATTTGTAGTGTTAGAAGGAAAATTTCTGAACATCACAGATAGATGTATTGATTTTTCTGCTCAGCCTCGTTGTGAAAATTATGGATCGGTTGGATGAAAAATCAATTTGAAGTTAATATCATCTCAATTATCAAATCAAAGATTATATTGTAAAATTGAGGTTGCAAATGGTGATTTTCTTTTAATTGTTCCTATTTTGGTAATAGTAGAGATTCTAGAGAACAATCTTAATCAACGAACTTGCATATTCTGTGTTACGTATTTTTGTTTTTAGAGAATTTTTTTTTTTCTCTTTGTAATATCATTAATTTTAAAATTTTTTAAATTAAACAAAATAAATTTTTATATTTCAAGTATAAATTTCGTTTTTTTTTTGGTAGTTTTTTTTTTTACTTTTCTAATAAAAATTTAAGTGAGTAACATACTAAGAAAAAACTATCGACTTTTATAAGCTCTTATGAGAATATTTATAAAAAAAAAAAAAATCTCTTTTTTTTATATATTATTGTTAATTTTTAAAAAAATAAATCTTTACATATGAAAATTTATTTTTATTTTTAGATTAAAATATAAAAATTTAATTTATGTAGTTTAAGATGTAATTTTTTTTAAATTAATAATTACGTGAAGAAATAAAAAAATTTCTCATTTATATATTATTTATTAATAAAGATAAAACTTGAATATATGTCTCACAATCAAAAATTAATTTAATAATAAATAAATTAATTATAAAATAAAAAAAGAATTTAAAATACAGAGAAAAAAAAATATTTTCACGTGAGCTTTGTACGTACTAACTAGACCATTATTGGAAATGGTTATTATTTGGATTAAAAGATTTTTTTAAAAAAATTTAACTGATTGGGTTATTGAATTTCATTGGCGCCACACATAGTTTCCTTTTGTTTGCTAGTAGCTGCCAAAGTAAAGTGGCCAGGGACAGAGAGTCAATTGATTTAACCAAGAAAATTCTTTATGCAGTATGCTCTATATAGTGTTATCTAAAAGCGGGTAACCACTTTCTTTTCTCCGCAAGAACTTCTCGGAGGACTATGGACAACGAAAAACGTAATGCCGAGAACTAGTGGACAACTAATAATTTAATATCGTTTCACCAAAAAAAAACCGTTTGTCATGTTTTGTGTGGGTATTTTTTTTTTTTTTTGTTACATGGATTAATTTCGAAATTTTTCTTGCATTTTTTTAAAAATAAAAGATAAAGCTAATATCTATTGTGTTTATATAATACTTCAATAAAAAAATAGCATTAATCTCCGCTGACACTTTTATTAAATGTCAAATCTATATATATAATTATTTCAAAACAAAAAATAATATTTCTTATGAATAATTTTATTTTGGTGTGGATATTCATATTCAAGAGTTTTTATTATCATGAAAGTTATAATTTTTAAGTTTTTATTCACCTCCCCATAATCTCTAAGTAATTACTTAATAAAATTTATGATGTATTATTTTCATTTATTAAGATGTTGTATATGGTTACAAGACCTTGTGCCTATAAAAAGGTTACTCCATTTGTACATAAGTAAGGGGAATGGAAATATAGGAAAAAACACTTATTCTCTCAATTCATGTGCTCTCTATATTGCTCTCAATTTTATATTATTTTCATAATATATTATCAGCACGAAGCTTTACTAAAAGCGATTGTGTCATGAAACTTCTCTCTTTAATTGATCAAAGGAAAGAGTGAAACTTCCCTCTTGAACAAAGGTAGCAAGTAAATTCTTATTTCATTCCCATAATGTATCACCAACATACTTCTTCGACTATTTGATAGAGATTGCAACACTTTACACTTGTATTCCTTTGGTTATTCTTCTCTCTTGAACCAAAACATTTGGCCACGTGTAGAAGAAAAAGAAAAAGAAAAACAAAATGTGATGCTTTATACTTCTAATTCTGTTTTTCAATTGCCAAAGAAAACAAAACCTATGGCCATGTTATGTTCAACTTCTGATTGTTCTATTATATTATGTTGTTTGGTTAGTCATTAGATTATATATTGCTATTGATATTATGCCTAATCCTCTTAGATTCTATGCTGCCTCTTTTTGGCCAAGATTGGACTATTATGTATTTTAATCCTACATAGAGTGAAGCCAAGCAGAAGTATAATTGGCCTATAATGTATTAGCTAGAGATCTATGAGCCCTGAAATGTCATAGGAAGAATTTATTCAAAGAGGTTCATGAGCCTGAAGATAGCATAAATCTATACACATAGTTCTATGTGCCTTGAAGAGCCATAATATGAATCTTATGTAATTTTATCATGAGTCTCGAAGCACCATGGCATATAAGAGAATAATTTAAATAAGCTATGTGTCTAGAAGAACAATAGCAAGAGAACTAAGAATCCACTTTTGTGATTCTAACTATTCTAGTGCATTCTTTTCTTCCTTTGATAATTTTGTTGCCTAGTAATTTTACGCAATACCTTAATTAGTTTTAGTTGTTTTATATTTTTACTTTATAGATAAGGTTTATTTATCATCTTTTACAATGTTAGATTATTATTTGTGGCTTATTTATATTAAAGCTTTTGTCTTTAGTGATAAAAAGAAAATATTCCCTAATTCTTATGCCTTGAAATTGCTCTTGTAGTAGCAATATGAAGAAAAAAAAAAGTTTATAGAAATATTAAGCCTTTAATGAGAAATCACAAATCTAATATCCAATTGGATTTGCTCCATTCCCTGAAGTGAATGCAGCAACTTTGTTTAAAGGCTTAGGCATGGTCATGTTCATGGTTACGAAAGGAGATGATGGTCGTAATATCAAAATAATTCTTGCAACTAGAAGTGGGAGAAAAATAAATTGATAAGACAAAAGTAATACTCTAAAAGGTATTACCATTATAACTCTTGATATAAGGATTGAGATTGATGTCGAAAGTTCTTCTCCTAAGTGTAGAAAAACACCTGTTGATTTGATGGGTTGAAGATGAAAGAATACCTCCCTTGAGTTAAGTGCATATGAGTGCCCTGTTGAATATTGCAATCCAAAATTTGAGTAAAATATTTATCTTGATTATTATATTTTTCCACCAGAAGTGGACAAATAGTGAATAATGAGAAATGAATAATATAGGCACAATAACAAACATGTTGAAATACGTGTTCTCATTGATAGTGTATCAACGGACAATATTTCTAGAGATAAAAATATTTCTCTAATATGATTATAGGCAATGCCAATATTCATAAGATATATGGCAATATAGAATTTGAATTAAGCTCTTGAGAGCTAAAATCCTTTTATTATTGAGTCAAGTTTTTTTTTTTAAATGTCATTATTCTCCATAAATACAAAATTATATTTGTGTATCATAGTTGGATATTTCATTTGTTTATTAGTCTTTGGATGAGTTCATGAATGTTTTGATATGAATTGAAAATATGTGTTGTAGTATAGTCTTTGGCAATACATAGATTAAGAATATTTTTTAATGAATGTTGCATTAGTTTATTATTATTCATCTTATCATGTCAAGAAATTTTCATTTGATTTATTCTTAGCTTCATAGATGAAATATCTCTCTTAATGTCAGAAGCCAATATCATATGTGGTAATACAAAGATGAATAAAAGCTCTTGAAAGCTAGTAAATCATTCCTTGAAAGCTCTCGAAGAGCTAGCAAATTTTTCCTTTGAAGAGGAACAAGAAAGATAATTTACAGCTCTTGAAGAGTTAAAGAATTATCACTTGGAGGAAAGAATTCATAGATTGATTTTGTATAAAGTCTCATATAAAGTTATAAGTTTCATTGATATTGACGTCATAGTGAGACGACAAATAAAAAAAAATATATTGAATATTTTGTATTGGAGAAATTATATGCATTTTCCTCCAAATTGTACTACACATATGTTAGTGCAATTAAAGCACTTGTTATTGTAAACCAGAAGTATACGAATCATGAAAGTTTACTATTTGGGATGACCGGTTTAGCCATCTTGGGTCAATATGATGCAAAAGATTATTCAGAATTCATATGATGACATATTGAAGAATCTGAAGATTCTTATAATCTAGTGAATTCTAATGTGCTGCTTTTCTTAAAAAAAAAGTTAATTAAAAAGTTTTAAAGTCAAAGTTGGACAAAATCCTATGGTATTCTCGAACACAAGGTACAACCACCATGTGGACCATTTAGGTATTTTATGATTTAATCGATGCATCGACTAAATAGTCACATATTTGTTTATTATAAGCTTGCAACTTGAAGTTTTCAAAATTGTATGTTCAATTGATTCCCATTGATACAATTACAAGTAGCGGCACTTGTACACATCATGCCAAAAAGCTATAATAAGTTCCCCTTTTACAATTGGCTTATGGTTAGAAGCCAAGTATTTCCCATCTAAGAGATTTGAAAATGTTGTAAATGCTCCACCACAATGTATTATAATAAGATATCTTGAGATTGGGAATATAAAAATCTCCACATGTAAGTTTTCCTAATAATTAGGGGAGAAAAGAAGCAATTGGAAAAGAAATATAAGTTGGAATGAATTATTATCTTGATATTAGTTAGAATAAATTGATCCTCATTCAAAATAATATGAACTGGAAGTTCATGAGATCATTTAGCCAAATGCCAGACATGTTTACAGACCTATGAGAATAGCTAAATAATAAGTTCCAAATGCTAATGCTCCAATGTCCTTGTCGGACAAACAAACCTAATGCATGCATAAAGTATGAAAAACTTGTTGGACAATTGTAAATACATGAATTGTAGATAGCCCGCCAAGCATGAACATCCTCAAAAATTAAAGAAAAAGAAGCTCAGAATAAAGATGGCATAATTGAAGATGTGGCAACTCTAGAAGAGTGCCTAAAGGTAACTCCAGAAGAGTTCTCAAACATAATTACTATCTTAGTTCTAGAAGAACTTCAGGAACCTAAGAGTTATAAAAATGAAGAGATCTCAATAAATTATGTCATGGAACTAAAATGAAGCTCACAGTGATAATAGTTTACATATCATATAGTGCACAATATCATGAATAGTAATGAGGATCATGAACAAAAGTCTGCAGGCAATGTAATGATTGGCCAAATAGAAAGACACATTAAGGTATAATTAAGCTTGCTTGTAAAGCGAAAAGCTTTAGGACATGAAGTCCGACACCAAAAGTTTAAAAGTTAGTGTTATGATAATTGAAATTAGAATGGTGAAATTATGAGGCGAATGTGGTGATATTTTGACATATAAAGCACAACTTGTTGCTTAAGAATTTTTGCATAGGCCTAACATTGATTCTGAAAAGAAGTGCTTACTTGTGGTGGATGTAAATATACTTAATTAGTTTGGCAATATATGAAGAAATCATTTCCCGTCTAATAGGTTTTGCTATAGCTTATTTATGTGGAAATCCCTGAAGGATATTATTTGTTTGAAGTAAATAATTAGAGTTCTTGATATGCGTACTCAATGAAATTGAATATATCTCCTTGTGGATTAATGCAATTTGGAGATATATGGTATAATCGCCTCCTTAAGTATTTGATAAAACAAGGAAATAAAATGATCCATTATGTCCATATATATGAAAAATGAATATCATTGGAACTCTTGAAGAGCTTCCAAAATTTGTAATTGTTTAAAGAAACAATTTAAGATCTAGAAAGAGTGGAGCTTTTGTCTTGGTTGACAAGTTGAGTTTTCAAAGGATGGAAATTTTGTGTAGCAAAAACTTATACTGTAAAAGTGCTAAAATGGTTTGATATAGACAAATCATATCCATTGAGCACTCTGATAGTTATAAAGTAAATAAATGCGAACAAAGATCTTTTCTTGACCTCAAGAAAAATATGAAAAACTACATGGTTTTGAAGTACTATATCATAGTGCAATCAAAGCACTAATCTATCTTGTTTGTAATATACAACGTAATTACTGTCATTGTTGAGGTGACATTAGGGAAGCTTGCAATCTACTTCACTAAGTATAGTAGCTAGTACATAGCCTAACAGTTAGCTGATTTAAAGTTCAGTGAGTGGATTGAGAAACAATTAAAAATAATGTCCGCGTTGCGGCCGCACATAGGGTGTAGTCCTTTAACAGGGAACACAATGCATTTTAAGTGGTAGAGTTAGAGGTGATCCTAATTATATAATTCTTGGCACATATGTGGTTGATCTTGTTAGAAGGACTTATACATGTGAGGAGTTTCAAGCTTTGCACTACTCTTGCTCTCATGTGTTAGTTGATTGTGCATCCATTTCGATTGATTACACCTCATTTGTAGACCTTGTATACACATTGGATCACATGATCAATGTGTGTAGGTCTAAGTTTTACCTTATTGCTAGCAAGGAATTTTGGTAGTCTGTTGCAAGTCCAATGTTATTGCTAGATCTAGACACATGTTGACCAGACAATGGTCATCCAAAATCAACAAGATTCCAAAATAAGATGTATTGGAGGGAGCCAAATGAGAGCTTGAGATGTTCACTATGCAAAGTTCGAGGACATAATTGCTCCCAATTTCCAAACTGGAGGTCATCTTCAGGGAGGACATGACAATGATTATGATGATTGAAGAATATTTATGTGATTTCCTAATATTTATTATGCAACTTGAAACATAAGTGACATAATTTTTATTTTGTAATATGAATGTGTGTCGTAATTTCTATTATATGATTTCTTATAGTGGCATTGATAATTATTTTAATTTTAATTTTATTTATTAATATTAATTTATTTACTTTAATTTTAGTATGGATCTTAGACAATCTTACCCGTGATTACTCAAGTTGCAAAAGGGAGCAATAGTTAATATTATTAGTTGAAGTTTCAATATATATTTTTTAAAAGCATTGATTTACTTGTCTTTATAATTGCAGATTAATCAAGTACTTTGTTCAAAACGCGCAACAAATGCATTAAATGACACCCCAAATACTCGAATTGTTCCATACCTCCTTCAAGCAAGATTCTATGGGATATCACATATTGGCAAAGTAGAGTAATGCCTGCCTCTTGTATCTGCATTGGTAGAGAGATGGAGGCCTAAAACACATACATTCCACTTGCCATTTGAAAAGTGTGCAATCACTCTATGGCAATGCTTTTAGGCCTCCCTATTGATGATAACCCAATTGTATGTCACTTCTCCACATACTAGCTATGAGATGAAACAATGAGGCTTCTTGGAGATGTACCTGATAAGTGGAGTGGGCAAAGGATTTTAATGAGATGGCTTGTCAATAGATTTAGATCACTACTTGAGTATGTAGATGATAATACGATTCAACAACATGCTCGTGCATATATCTTATGCATGTTGGGAGGATGGCTAGTGGAGGATGCATCATCTAGATAGGTGTTCACCATGTATCCATTGTTCTTGATTAATTTTCAAGCAAGCAATAGATATAGTTGGGGTTCAAGGGTCCTCGCACATTTATATCATGTCCTTTGTAAGGCTTTAAAGCCAAGCACTGTTAATTTTGTAGGATGTCATTCATACATTGGTATATGGGCTTGGGAGTGATTTCCTAGCATTTCTCCACAACTGACTAGTCTCCTAGCTAATTGAGATATGAAGTAAGCACATACATATCTAAATCCAGCTCCCTTTAGACGTTAGTATGTTATATTAATTTTTTAAAACAATAAAATTGGCAAATATTTATTATTAATTAAAAAACCAAAATTCTTATTATTATACAATGTTTTACTTTTAAACAAGTAGTTTAACTAGATGAGACCTACTCAATCTGAAGAACAAAAGATATTACATGTGTATTGTCTTTGGTTTGACACATGTAGAGAAGAGCAAGTTAGTATTATGTTACTTGATTTTGCATATCTTATATTTGTCATTTCTTTTCACCATAAACTTACATGTTATTATTTACAGTTCATTTGGACATTGTATATTAACAAGGATGAACCTTTGTACTTTTTAAACGGACAACATATATGACAAGCAGTTGTATCATTGTTGCATTTTCACATTGTTGAGGTACATTATGCTGATAGAGTGATGCGCCAATTTAGTTTAAATCGGTCTATTCCAAATGACCCTTGGGATTTAGACTTACAACACTCACAAACTATGCAAGGGCGTTCTAATGAGGATTGGACTACCATTAATGCCGAGTGGATTGTAGCTTGGGACATGGTATCTTACTATCACTCGTCAATGGATTGATTCATCCAATGCCTTTAGGACCCTAGCGATAATTACACAATTACATATACATATGTTCAATACACTTTATAATTTATGTATTTTAGTTACATTTTTAATAAAATTAGATTTCATTGTATTTTGTAGGTTGAACAGGTGTAATAGATTTATCACGCACAAAATATGCCACAAAACCGTCGTGATATAGTTACAACCATTTTGCATATCATGGGTGAGCCAAGCGGGCTATCAGTAGATCTTCCATGACAAGATCCACCTCTAGGTGTCCACTATGTCCAACCACAATGGACATATTATGAGGATATTCCTAGCAATACTGCTCGACAAATTCCTTGCAGCCAATGCTCTATACAACAACCTTATGTTAGAAAGGCCAAAAAAAATCAAAGGATGATGAACCTCAACAGCCACAATATGTCACACCTCAACAGTCCTAGTGTGAGCCAACGCCTCATTTTTATGAGGATGTTTATCATCCATTACCATGTGTTTCTGATCTACATTGAGTAGGGCCTAATGCGACTACACAGGATCCATGTCAGTCTAGTTTCAACTCAATTGACTTTACATTATTCAAAACTTATGGTTCGCCACCAATTCAACAAATTCAACAAGTACCTTATTTGTTCCAACAAAATTACTCACATGAGGCTCATGCTAAACTAGTTTACTCTTCAGAAGCAATCCTCATTTATCCTCATAATTGCAGCAACATGACACGTCACCATTTTTTGAGTTTGCTGCAACTATTGAGACTCCAATCTTAGCTTAATGTGAGTTTAAAAATCCTGTGGAGATAGAGTTTTGCATTAGTAGACAACAAAGTTTACAAGATTAGGATGTGGAGGAAAATGAAGAAGATGATACACAACCTTCTCCAACGATGCAACAGCTTGAATAATTGTTTAAACTATTAAAATGCCACCGTTGGAGAAGAGGATTGACTGGTGCAATTGGGAGGTTAATTGGGTTGTGTCCCACTATTAAAGAGCCTCCTTGTGGTACAGGCAAACATAAAGGTCATGGATGGAGAAGTAAAAAAAAAAACTAAAATAAAAATTTAATCATTTATTTTATTTTTAATGCTTTATTTATTAATGAAATTATATTATATTATTTAATTATGTATTTTAATTTTAATTTAATTTTAAGTAATTACTTATTTAATTAAATTAAAAGGTATAATAAATTTAATAATGTGGAAAAAATTAAATTAAAAAAATAAAGGTGTAAGAGGGTGATGCAATTTTGTTAAAAGTAGTATATATTGGTTAAATATTTATAGAAATGGTATATATTGATAATAATATTTGAGATGTGGTATATGAGTGTAAAAAACTCCATAGAGATTCTTCTTTATGTTTTATTTTATTTTTAATTTACAAAAAAAAAAAATTTGTAAAGTGTGGTCTAGTAAGGTGAGGTGACATCTCGCTCTACCCTCTTCGTAAAAAATTGTACATAACATAGTACAAGTGATATCGCATTATGATATTGCGATATTTGTGAATATCACATTATTATACTACAATATTTGTGAGTTGACAACTTTTTGGTTAGAAAATATAACTAAGTAATGCAATATTTTTCAAATGTTGTTGTTTCATACTGCAATATCTGGTTTATGTGGTATATATCGATAAATATTTATAAAAATGATATATATTGATAATAATTTTGAGAACATGGTATATGTGTATAAAAACTAATATTAATCATTAAAGGGTCAAAAATCTTAATTAGTTGTTTTTTAATTGCAATTGTCATTCATTTTTTTTTACAGCTCACTCTTCTTGTCATTTAATAAAAGTTATTCAGTTTCATAAGCTTATTTCTTTTTCAGTTTTTAATAAAGATAAAAGTGCTTTTACAATTCATAAAATTTAAAAGATAAAATAATTTTTAAAAAATTAAACATTAACTCTTGTATAAATAAATTAAAAGAAAAGTGCTTTTCTTATAATACATAACAACGAATGGATGACATAATGTTGAGCCAAGTCAATATCAAATAATTGTTGAATGATATAGGTTAAATTTCTACCTGCACATTAAACATTCATAGATAACACCAAATATTTTGAGGTAACCGAATTGGAAAAACATATCTACTCAATTTTTAAGACAGCAAGATGGTATATATCAACGTAAAGACAAGAAAGAATGAAGAAAAATTAAGATTACAATAAAGATACCTTAGAGGAAGCGAGAAACTACAAAATACTATCAGAGTAGAAATTGATTATAATATTAAATATACTTAGATGATAAAGATGGAGCGAACAACTTGTCACATTAGCATGAAAGAACTTAAAGCAATTTTTTAAGAAAATAGTTTAGAACAAAATAGAGTACCTTAATTTAGATTGCGTCTCTCTGGAAGTTGTAGAGTTTGAGCAGACTTCACAAATCAGAGTAGAAGTCGAAAGGAGCAGAAAACTGCTTCAACTTTTGTAAGAGATGTGTTTCTTTTAGAAAACCATTTCAACTCTTTTTTTTTTTTTAAAAAAAGAGATGTTTATCCTAAGAAGTAATAATTTTTTTAAAAAAAATAAAATTCTAAAAACAAAAAAAAAAAAGCTAAAAGATAGGACGCAGTTACCTATTTTCTTTTATAATAAAAAAAACTAAAATTCTGAAAAAAATAGTAAACTGACCTGGATAGCTTGAGAAGGCTGGAAATTTCCATGATCATGTCATATTTTACTCTTGAAATATATGGTACTATGTATAGATTTTATAAGACAATGATAATTACACTAATAACAATAATAAAGTAACAATCACATTGTCATAAGATGAACCCCCAAAATACATTATTGTTATTAAAACACAAAACAATCACAAAATGACCCCATTCTCCCACTAAACCAAGGCAGCATAAGACTTCATAATCACAATCCTTCACTGAAGTAATTCTATGCTGTAAAATGCTTCATTTATTGGTTGAAGTTATGGATTTTAATTTGATTATTAGAAGTTGTTTAATTACTTTCAATTTTCATTCTGTTGAAATGAGTTAGCAAATTGGAAAGGTCATCTAGAAAATTGGCATTTTGAATCTGTTTGTTGTTTTTGTGTTTTTAGAATAATTTTATAAAATTATCTTTTAAAATAGTTCTTGAAAATAAAAAAATATTTGAATAATTTGATTTGGAAACAAGTAAAACAAAAATAAATAAATAAACAAAAGAATGTATTTGATTGTTATACTCAACGCGCAACGTCAAGGCAAGGTGACAAGGATCCTACCAAAGTCCACATAGAATAAAATAGAGATAGAGGCATTTTTATATATGGGCTTGAGTTTCAATGAATTATAGAATTGCCATAAATGAAAATAGCTATTGTTTTATTAAGAACAATAAAACATACAAAAGTTGTTTTCTTTTTTCTATTTTTTGAAACACTTTACTATTCTTTTGTTTTTTAGAACAATTGATAAAAAAACACCCCATCAAACAATTTTTTTGTTTTTTGATTTTCAAAATAAAAGAACTGTTTTAAAAAATAAAATCACACAGGCCAATATCGCTGTTTGTGAATCCAAGATCATTTTGACCCATTCTTACGGGGAATAGTTGTCGTGCTGTTCCAGAACCACAGACTCTACCGAATCCTGGGTTCCACGATTAGAGAGAACAGGGCCCGTGTTAAATAACTTAATTAAGTGTTTATATCATAAGAGAGTTTATGTTATAAATTTTAAAAAACTCTTAATTTATTAAGTTTATTTGTGTTTGGATATATACTTTAAAAGGACTTACATAAATGACGTGATGTTTGGATGCACCACTACGCAGACATTTTATAATAGCTAAAATTATTTAAAAAGACATAAATAAGTATTGAAGACTCATTAAAGTCTAAGGTTTATAATTAAGATTATAAAATTTTAGATTTTAATATTTGATCTTAGAATTTTATTATAAAGGTATTTTTGTCATAAGATTATAAAGGCTTGATTTTAATATTTATTATAAGAGTATTTTTGTTATAATATTACAAATTTTTGATTTTAGAGATTATTATAAGAGTATTTTTATTATAAGATTATAACAGTTTTGATCTTAGGGTTTATTTCAAAAATATTTTTGTCATAATAGTAATCAGTCATGAGAATTTTGCATAAGCTTATTTTCATAAGCTCCTATAAGCTTCTTCAAGAAACTTATGAAAATAAGTCCAAATAAACTTATAAAAAGATTATAAACTATTTTTATAAATTTTCTCAAACATTTCTTATTTTTAATTAAAGTATTTATATAATAAAATAATTCTAAATAAATTCTTTATAAGTTTTTCCAAACGCTAATTGTTCATTTTGACCCGTTCCTGCTGAGGATAGTTGCCGTGCAAATCCAAGCATTGAATGGTGCTTATATGATAAGACACAATGGTATATTCAAGCATAACTAGATTGTTTCAATTGACATTTCTTTGGACCAGTGTATGCTTTTGATATATTTGTGCTTTACATATGAATAACAATTTTAACTTCACAATATTATGAGCCTTGATTCAAAATCATAACTGTTAATAAATATTGGTCTAGTTGATAAAAAATACAATTTATATTTTAAAAAGACATAAGTTTAAATTATTCTCTCGATATGAGAATTTTGTTAATTAATAATTTATAAAAATTTCTGTAAATTATTTTAATCTTATGTCTTGATGCTAACAAACTTCTTGAACTTAACTCACTTAAATTTTTACTTTTTTTTTAAAAAAATCATACCTAACTATATTAAAACCAAGCTGTAAATAGGATGACCAATTCAAAAAGGGCCGAAACTAGGTTGGGCCCAAATTTAAATAGGCTGGCTTTTTTTTTAATTTATTTTTTTCAAAATTACATTGCGTTATAATATAAATTTTAAATGAAACAAGTATATTAGATTAAAAAGTTTAGCACTTTTCCCATAAAAAAAAAAAATGTTTAGCACTTTAGGGTAAAGTTTACATAAGACGATAACATAAATTTTAATTTTCATTACAAAATTTCTCTTTTAATAGTTTAGACTTCAAATTATCTTTCAAAAGATAAGATACTAATGTTGCTTAAGCAACAAATTAATATCCACATGAGCTTTAATATTATTGCCTTAATTAATTAAGACAAGAAAAATCAAAAGTAAAAATAAAAAATGTGCACACCAGTAGAATTTGAATTTAAAAATTTAGACCCATTTAAAATTGGGTCCAACTAGGATTCAACTTGATTTCTCATTTAAAAGCAAGGATTTTTTTTTTTATTACCCTCAAAAGTTCTATTCTAACTCACAATTTTTTTTTTTTTCAAATAACAAAATTGTCTCTCTAACCATTTAAACTCTTTTCCCTTCCTCTTACCTCAAATTTTAACAAGCTTCCAGATTCCATAATAGTATTTTGTAATGTTATGGATTATAAATAATCCATAATTTGGTAAGTTTGTATTTTAAGCTTTTGGATTTTAGATTATATATAATTTATAAGTCATTAATATATAAATTCTGGATTATATATAATTCATAAATTTTGTATAATCTATATGATGTTTTGATGTATTATAAATTATTTAAATTTATTAAATTTGTTTTTAAGCTTATAGACTATATATAATTTGTAAGTATCATTGAATATTTTAAATGTAATCCGTAATTTTTATTTATAATTCATAATACTATGGATTAGAGGTGCGAGAAAGATAAAAGAATATAAATACTCTTAAAATAAAAAAAATAAAATTAGAGTGAGTATTCGTAGGGGTGTTAAAAGAAATCCCCTTTAGCTAGCCGTTAGATAATGCCTGTGTTGAACTGATTTTGCTGAGCTCATTTTAAAGCTAGCCAGCCATTTGATAATATTAGTGTTGGTCTAGTTAATACGTAATAACCAAATTAGTAATCAAGTCAAAGTTGGTTATAAAACAAAGAATACAAAAAAAAAAGAAAAGATAATCGAGTCAACTGTTCAGCTAGCCATAAACCCGATTCCATGAGTTGCTCGGCCTGATTCTATTGGGGCCAACATTCTTGTGGCCCAGTTTTACATTTTCGTCGGCCAGAAAAGACAAGCTCATTTTAATAACACTAATTATGAATTTTCCTAAATTTTATTAATGTAAATGTATATTAAAGTTTTGAATATTTATCAATACAGAAAATCCTTGTTTCCTCTTCATATTATCACTAATTTCAAAAAAAAAATTAATATCTTAAATTAGATAAAATAAATTTTCATATTTCAAGCCAAAAATAAAAGTAAATTTATTAACGTATTTTTTGTTTGTATAAAAAATTTATTTTTGTTCTAAGTTTGAAATGTAATTTTTAATTTAAAAAGTGATGATTCTTTTTAAAATTAATAATAACGTAAAGGGTTAAAAAGAAAATTTTCTCTTATCAATATGTTTGATTTAAACTGTAAATTTTAAGATAAGTAACAAAGATTGTTGTGATAGTGGGCTTGCTATTCATCCCAACTGTGAAGCTTGCTGAATAAATGCCCAAGTTTTACAAATGGACATAATCTATTGTTCCATAATCTATTCCATTCATTATCTCACAATATTTTATTGGTAAAAAAGTGAGGATTTTTAAATTATTAAAAATTAATTTTTTAACCAATAGGGATACCGTAGGACAGGGGATGAGACAAGTTGTGTGACAACAAATATTTTCTTATTTTGGGACATAATCTATTATCTCAAAACATCTTATTGGTAAAAAAAATATACATATAAAGTAATGATGTAAGGATTTTAAAATAGTTAAAAATCAATTTTCTGATCAACAAGGATATTGCAAGACAAAGAATAGGACAAGTTGGGACATAATGTGCTATCCTATAGCTTGTCCAATTTACTGTCCCATAGCATCCTATTGGTAAAAAAATAAAAAATAATAAAGTAATGCTGCAAGAATTTTCAAATTGTTAAAAATTAAGTTTTTGACCAATAGGAATATTATAGGATAGGGAATGTGACAACAGGCATTACAACCAATTCATTGTCCCACATCATCCAATTAGTCAATATATATATATATATATATAAAGTAATGATGCAAGAATTTTTAAATTATTAAAAATCAATCTTCATACTGCAGGACAGTGAATACGATAACAAATTATGTCCCAAAATGGGACATAATCTACTGTCCCATAGCCTGTCCCATTCATTGTGCCACAACATATGCCTAATATTATATGTTTGAAGACCAAAGTAGTAAGAGTTTGATTCATTTAAATATGTTAATTTGGATTCAAGTCTCTCTCTCTCTCTATATATATATATATATATATAATATTTTTAGGATAGCTTTATTTCTATTTGAGTATTTTAGTTAACTTAAATTGAATTAATTATAAATTAAGAGACCTAATAATAAATTTGTGTTTCACAAATATTAGTGGTCAAATATTAGAAAAAAAAATTATCTATTAGAAGGTCAAGGTAATTATTTTTTGAGGAAATTAATTTAATAATCTTATGTTATTTGATTGATTAGGACTTGGGTAGAGCGTTGAAGGGATCTCGGTTTGAACTTTAAAGATGTCTTAATTAGCTTTATGATCATCCAAATACCAATCAATAGAGTCTTCTCCAGTTATGATATAACCAAAACAATGTGCTTAATTTGATTTGTATGAATGTCTAAAAGGGGATTTGCAAAAATTAAAGTATTCTTTTCTTTTTTGGGTGAAACTATCCTATAGGCATGTTACATTGTATGATATTTATGTATTTAATATAATTAATATTTTTTTAGTTTACACCTAAAATATCATCACACCATTTAGATATAAAACTATTTTTTTTTTCAGATAAATAATAATAAATAATAAATTTTTCTCAATAAGTGAATTTAGTTAAAAAAATTATATTTAGGTTAATGTAGTAAAATTGTAGAAATTGTGCCAATATGATACATTATAAAACCAAATGAAAGTCTCATTGAAAAAAAAAAAAATTAAAACCAAAAGAGAGAAAATATATTCTTGTATATATCAAGTGTGTAACATAATCTTCCCCTTTAGCACTTCAATTAATAGACACATGTAACACAGGAAATTGTGTTGCCATTCCCACACAGAGAGAGAAAATGTTCCACATTCCATTGTATTTAAATGTCTTTCTGCATATGGGAAGAGGTAAATTCTAATAGTTGAGCATTGAATGCTATACTAATTTGAAGTACATAGATTAATTAAGTTTGGTTTGAAAGTGGGTAAGAAGTGAATGAAACAAAATGGAGGGGATAAGCTTGTATAACCCAAAATCTAGTAAAAAATAAATAAACAAAGAAGGTGCACATGCATTTGGAGCAAACTAGCCTAGATTTATGATTTGGTTAATGAAGCAAACTCTCAGTAATCAATTAGAAAATGAAGAATGAATGGGTAAGGTGTGTTACATATATATATGGTGCTTGGGGTTCTGATAACAGAGGCTTTAAGCTAAGAGCCTGAAATTTTTCTGGGTTTTTGTATTGAGAACATAACCTTCATTTTGACCTTTCTTCTGCACTCCAACACAGTTGCAAGAGCAGTTCTCAATCAGAAACTCTGCTGTGTCTACCACTTTTGGCCCTGCAGGTCGCATGGATCTGTGTGCACATAAAATTAACTGTGAGGTTACAATAAGAAAGAATATGAAGGAGCAAGATACATGACAAATCTTTCTAAAGGAAAAATGAAAAAAAAAAAAAAGAGGAGTGTGTAGATGACAACAAAAGAGGGGATTCGATATTAGTGGAACTAAACTAAAATGTTTTCATTTCAATTTATAATGATATTCTGAAACATCTGAATGAACCACATTTTTCATAACCATTTCATGAAAGCATAACTATTTCTATATTTTCTCTTAATTGGAATTTTCACTACTATTTTGATAATTTAATTTCGTTTTCTTTTGTGTGTAAAGTAATTAAAACAAACCTACATAATTAACCTTGAGATATGATTCATGAAAATATAGTGTTACCACCCGTAATGTCACATTTCTTAAGTTACTGGATGATGAATTTTCTGCTTTTTTAGGAGTTACTGAAAGTACTAAGCATGCACAAATAAATAAATAAATAAAAAGCTCAAACATAGGTTGAAATTGTTCCCTACTAAGAAATGAAATTGATATGTAAAAGAATTACCCTAATATTACTGAAGAAAGACTACGCTTTTGCCCTATAATTATGAGATCAATCCCTTGCTCTTTGGTCTGGGAGAGAATCATAGTAGCCTTGTCTTTGCCATCCATGACAACCCTCAAAGTACGGACACGCAATTTAGGTTGAGCAACTTTGCATGCGCTCTTCATTTCTTCAAGAAAATCCACATCACTTCCTCCTTCTTCCCCTCCTCCCCCTTCGGTAGTGGAATTTCCCACCAAAGGCTTCCTGAGGAACATTGAAGAAATTACGTTAAGCCATGAAGTTGGGTTCTCGACATGGAGGAGTATCAATTCATCTTTCTCAAAAACTGCATTGTAAAGTGCATATTGCAGAGCTCCGGCAGATTCACGAGTCGGTTCGGCCACCACCATTATTTTCCGTGCTGGTTTGCTATCGCCTGCCATAGCTGGCTAGCCCCTAATTGTCAACCACCCGTCTGTGCCAGTTTTTACCACAAACACCAACAGGGGTAGAAGAGAAAACGGAAGCAAAAAATAACATTAGAGACTCATTTTGCTACTAGTTAACCCATAGGGACAAATAAAAAATTGAGTTTTCCTGTGAATCACAATCAAGTGCTTCTTTTATTTTTGTTTCTTTTTATTCTCATTCTATATTTGAATTTGATGCATTTTGGCATCAGAAATACCATCCTTGAGACTCGGTCAAATGGCAGCGGTACTATTTACATGTAGAGATAATAAGACCTGTCAATCATTGATAATAAGGGATGGCCAACTATTGTGTCTTTCAATCTGGGTGAGTTAAAATTAGGAGGCATATATATATATATATATATATATATATATATATGGGTTAAAATGGAATTTATAAACTAACTAGAGGTAGTACGAAGTCTTAGGAATCTAGTTCCCATAATGTCAATATATAAATGCCAAGATAAATAGTTCGGGTAGGACTGATAAAATAGAAGATCTTTAGTGATGCTCTGATCTTTTTCGCAGGGAGAATCTGTGACCTGGTTTCTTGTTGGATGAATAGCTGGTATGATGGTAGCATGCATAATATGCATGTATTTTGTGTTCTTTCCCCTATATTCTGATGGATAAAATGCTTGGAATTGGGGTTACATATTATGTTTTGTAGGATAGGTTGGTGATTTGAACCAAAAATAAACCCAAAGGTGAAGTTTTAACGAGAGGATCAAAGAACCAGAAGTTATGTTTTCATCTACAGCCGCTAGCTGGCTTAGTTAATTTTGGAAATATATTGAAAGCTAATCCAATCACTTTTTATTTTATTTATTAGATTATTAGATTTACTTTAAGGCCAAAGATATCTTGAGAATATTATCTCTTTAGATTTGATTTTCTATTCTTGTTATTTTTAGATTTTATATCCTATTCATTAGGAGAAGTCCTTAGACTATTCTAGGTTTGGGTTTTTTTATCATAGGGATTGCTGGAGACTTTGTGCAAGCTTTGTGACTTCTTCTTCTTCTTTGTTTTTCTCAACATTTTCCATGGAGATCCAATATGTACCTCAACTCTCTCTCGTTCAAGTATAGTTGAAGTTTGGTTCTTCAATAATTGTGAGATCTAATTATTTTTCTTTGCTTGTCAATCATTGTTTAACACTTACATATGAGAATCTTCTTGATGAACCACATGCATGTAGAAGACTAGTGGGGAGCTTGTTATACTTGACTCGCACTTGACTAGGTATATTAGTTGTAGTCTAGGTTTTATCCCAATTTATGGATAAACCTGTTGCAATTCTTATGCAGGCTGCTTTCAAGGTTCTTTGATATTAAAAGGCAGCACCTAGGCAAGGAATTCTTTTTTCAGCTCCAAATTTGTCCGTTAATGCTTTCTTTGACAGTGACTAGGGATCATGCCTTGAAACCAGACATCCCCAACTGGATATTACATCTTTCTTGGAAAATCTCTAGCCTCATATTGGAAATCCAGAAAGCAATCAGTGTAGAATTTATGGACTACCTCTCATCAAGTTGACAATAGTAAGAACGTATTATAACTTAAAAAGCATCTTTTTGAAGCAATATGAATACATAGGAAATTTGTGAAACCATGTAGCTTATAAGTTACATCTCTACATCATCTACTTAATCGTTTCTTGATTTGAGGAGCCTGTTTTGATCATATAGTGGTTGAAATAAACTTGCACCATCAATATTCATTTTCAATTATTTCAGCAAACATTCCAAGTAGAACTCTGTTCTTTCTTTCGATTTTCTCAAAGGAAACAAAAAGAAACATATATTGAAAGTAATGAGGAGCTTACTCACAACACATCCACGGCCTTTGTTGTTGACAATTTTCATGTTGTTTAGAATATTGAATACAAAAATCTTGCAATGAATCTGAGCTTTTGCTGGAGTAATGAGGAGATGATTTGGCAATTTCATGTCTATTAGAATATTGAATTTAAACAATTTTACCATAAAAGTTGATTAGGCTCAGAAGATGAAGCATAACATGAAACCATCAAAATGGCTTCAAGAAATTAGAGTTCAAAAAAGAAAAAAAGAAAAAAAGAAAAAGAAAAAGAAGACAATTGTCATTAGAAGTTTAGAACTATTACAAATAGCCACTTATTACTGCACGTCAGTCTTATGTAACGCTTCCATGGATTTAATTTGATGGCCATCATAGGTGCAATTTTCAGCAATTTGGGTCCTCCATTAGCTCCGTATACCGCAATGTAACATCAAAAGTTACATTCTTGCTTCCTTTCTTTTCCTTATATGAATTATTCTTTCCCCTCCCTACAAACACAAACCTCGATCGAGCAAAACAATCAAGCAACAGGTAACTGCCTCTTTAAGAAGTTCAACTCAATATAAAAATCAGTATGGATATATTATATTCAAAGATAAATCAAAGGAAACTAAAGCCATTTATATCAAAAATAAATCACAAATTTCTCTCTTTATAATTAGCTAATGAAGTAATGCCTCCTTCATCAGCTTATTCCCCTCTTTATATCTTAAGTCGCAATACAAAATGACATTCCCTTCTTCAAATTAATATATATAGTTGAGTAGAACCTCAAATTGGTACCTCAAATATGAGATTGACATCATTGAGTATTTATAAAAATTTTGCCATTAAATAAATACCTGTAATTTCAAAATAACATTTAAAGAGATTTCCATCTATTATTACTCTTAAAATTAACTCTTATATTTTTAAAATTTTCTTCTTAAAATACCCTTTAACCATTTAACTTTCTTCCTAAAATATCCCAGAACATGACCCACATCATCTTCTGTCTCCTTTCACTCCCAAACTCCCAGCCTCCATAGCCATACCTCATCTCATCACAAATTTTCACCAAAATCTTTAAGATTTCCTTTCCCTTTAGCCGCTCAATGCCTTATACTTCACCAGAATTGGACGACTGAATCCCACTTGTGAAAGCAAGTTCCCAACTACAGGAAGATCACGACAAAACACACCTTAAAAAACTGATGCATTACAAATAGGAGAAGCTGTCCTTTAAGAACCCATAATCTTTTGCTTGTGCAGCTTGCAATGCAGCTCCGACCCTCTTCCTTTGTTTTTCAGCAGCTTCTGCATCCATTATATTAGACATTATACTTGTGTTACCCTTTTGAAGCAATCTATACAGCAACAAAGCTGACATTTTGCTCTGTCCTTAACTAATTCAAGATCGCGTTCATCCACAAGGTCACAACTGTCAATAAAGGTGATAGCTTTATCAGGCTTGTGGGGCAAACAAAGCAATCGATGAGCTCTCTCTCCATTTTCCAGGTTTTGTGTTGCTGCCCTCAAATCTGGAAGATGGGTTACACAGAAACTCTATCTTGCAAAGAATTTCAAGAAAGTGAGATTCGGGTTTCAGTTACAGGGAAGGAGAAGGAAAATGTGAGTCTAAATTTGTGGTTTTTATGGTGGGAGTGAAAGTGCAGGTAAATATGTCCTAGAGGAAGGTGAATAGGGCTTATAAAAATTTTCACAGAATAAACTATTAGTTTCTAGAATCAAGCACAATAAATAAAACTTGGTTTAAAACAGTTTAAGCCTGATTACAAAAACTTCACAATTTTAAAGAGTGATAAATCTGAGTTAAACTTCAAGCTGAAATAATATACTGACAGTTAATATGTGCTGAAAATAAAGAGTATAAGGAAGAGTGATTGTTGCGTTTGTGATATATGATATTTTATGAATATGAACGTAATGCATATCAATGTAGCCAACAAGTATTCCGGGGTTGTCATACCTAAGGGATTGTGAATTGATTACTAGAATACTAAAATTCTGATATTACTCAAGCGGTCAAAAGCTAGTGATGGAAGAAAGCAAAAGCAATTAAGAGAAAACAATAATTGAAAGTAAGCAAGGAGAAACTGAATAAGAACAGAAAGAAAATAGGTGAAGAAAACCTAGGGATTCAGATTTCACTACAATCCTATGTATAGACTCTCCTGATTCAGTTATGAATTCCAGTTTTATCAATTGCTAGCCAGGACTCCCCAATTACATTAATAAGCCTATCTCGAGGTCAGATTAAATCTAATTACAATTACCAAACCTATTATATCTCTATGAGTTGTAACAACTGCAATTGCCTTAAGTTCTATGGATTTCCTTCAGGGAGGTCTATGGGTCACTCCCATAGTTCCCATGCGGCTACACAGGGTCCTCGGTACATCTTTGTCCTAAGCTCCACTACGGATTTAACTCTTGTGGTCTAGATTAACTAATCGCCTCTTGAGTCATAGAAAACCCACAATTTCCCCAACTAATTGGCCAGATCAATCAAGAAATAAAGTTCAGAGAATCAAACTTGAACTGAATAAAATATGAAAATTTCATAAAATCATCAATCAAGTTTATACATAGGATAGAGCTACATCCTAGCACCTAGAAAGAAATTAGTTACACATGACACAACTCAAACACATAATGGATGTGAATGTAAACATGAATGAAAATAAAAAGGAGTAGAAGAAAGTCTTGTGAAGCCTTGCCCTAGCCTCTTCAAAGCTGCCAAGTCATCTCCCTCCTTGTTCTATTCTCCTCCCTGCTTATTTATAATGAACCTATTCCTAGTCCTTCTCAAACTAGGTCTCCAAATCTAAATATAATCTTAGTTACAAAATCATTCCTAATCTTGATTCAACTCGGATTCCAAGTAATTCTGTGCTTCAAAGACTTCAATTTCGCAAAGGAAGGGTTCCAGGGAGCCACGACGCTGAAAGGTAGGATCATTCTGGAAGGTGGCACCACGGCGCCAGTAACCCTACGCCACTGCACTAAAAGACAGGATCATTCTGGAAGGTGGGGCCACGGCGCTAGGCTGTGTAAAAATGACCATTTTGCTTCCTTTGATGCCTTCTGATACTTGGTTCCTGCAAAATAGAAATTGGCATTAAAAGTATCTAAATCTTCCTCAAATTGGAATGAAAATGCAAGGGAAATCATGTACCTTTGTCATATAAATTACACTTATCAAACTCCCTCACACTTAATATTTTGCTCGTCCCCGAGTAAAATCAAAGAGAAATAAACAAGGAAGGCAGCAAGGCTTTCAAGCATGACTTACTGACCATATTGGCCTCAGAATTATTCACATGGGATTCATTGGAAATCAATCATCATATCACAATGCAAGATTACTCATTACAAGATAACCCCAAAGTAACTCTCAAAAAGAAATGGATTAGGATCAATTCCTCACTCAAGTGGGAAAAGAAAAGTTACTATGTAAGTGGGTTATCAAATCATGAAAATCCATAAAAAGGTACAAGGTCTAAAATCAAGTGTACATATGCATAATAACTTATCAAATTTCATGAAACTAAATGCAAAGAGGATGAATTCCCTCACATAGGTAAAAAATTTACTCAAATCTCTCAAGTGTTTGGAGGGTTGAATATACACTCAAGTAAATGCAATTCAAGGTTCTTCCATAGGCTTGCTCATCAAATCTCCACCACCTAACAAACCACAAACACTAATCAAAGGGACTTTTAAAGGTTGTAATGGGGCTTTGGGAGGGTGAGAGGGGTTAATGGTGGTGAATTCAAGGGTGAAATACACCAAGAAAGACTATGTAAATTCAAAGCTACCCTTTAAGCTCACTTACTCTTCAACTACCAAGCCTCATACTTGTATATTTTTCTTCTCCCTTCTTTCTTATTCTTTTGCTTTTCTTGTTGTTTTTCTTTTCTTTTCTTTCTTCATTTTTTTTCAGCTTTTTCAATTTTTCCAGAATTTTTTTTTTTTTTTGCACTTTGCCTTTTTCTTGGGAGATTTTCATATCTTTTGAGGCTATTTCTTCCCACTTCCCTAGTTACTAACTAGGCAACATTTTCATGCTTTAAATTCACACAATCCTTCAAGGTGTTAGGTTCAAAATATGGGTAAATCACGGAATGGTATATAGCTTAAAATGTGATTGAAAGAAGGGAAGGCTAAGGCTCAAGTGGGTCAACTAGTGGTGATTATGCAAGGTGGGCTATGAAAGGCTAGAATGGCTAAGCCTAGGTGGCCTAGTCACCTTAGTGTCCATGGTTCCACTGTGGTCTCAATATGTATAATAGAGCAAGTTCTAGAAAAACCAAGAATGCATGACACACTCAAAAACAATTTAAGAGCTTCAAATATGCAACTCTTATAGCTCAAAAGCTCACAAATGACTAGTATTCATCCTTATGCATTCTCATTCATTCCACTATCCAAGTAATTATGCACACATAGGAATTAACAATATATGTGGGTTCACACATAATCAAGGTTAGTTCAGAATTTCCAGAGGCTTTTCAATAATTAATGGAATAAGATAAAATGAGCAATCATGCATTGTTTCTATAACAATTCAAGTTTCCTCATCCCATAATATCATCAGTGTAGCACAATTTTCATCATTAGTCATGGTCTTCAGTCAAAACACACAACACACAATCATGCAAAAATTAAGAAAAATTTTCATGCAATCATGCAAAATAAAACAAATACTACTACTACTACTTAAACAATTATAAGTGTCTCGACTCCTCTACACTTAAAGTTTGCAGTGTCCCCAATGCAAGAAGAATTAAAAGAGAAGGAAAGGGACAAACTGGAGCACCTGGTTCATGATAGGGTGGTTGGAAATTTATGAATTCTACACTGCTGGCGTCATGGCACCGCTTTCAAAATTTTTTTTTTCGAAGCTGGCTTTGTGAATAGTGATGGGTACTGTGGCACTGGGACTTCACGCCATGGCGTCATTCATCAGCTTTTTGGAAAATTTCTCTTGCCATGGCACCTAGATCGAGGTCGTGCAGCCCTGTGCTTGAAATATGTGCCTTTTGTGCTTGAATTCTTCGAAATGTTGCTCCCGACTTTGCCCAGAACCTATATAACTCCAAGTAATTGATTGAGTGATTCTAATTATCAGAAAATATTGACTTAATGTAGAAACAAAATGCAAAATTAAACACACAAAAAGAAAGGAGTAGAAACCGTTGGGTTGCCTCCCAACAAGTGCTTGGTTTATAGTCCTCAGCCCGACTATCTTAGGTTTTTTATGGCACATCCAGAGGACTGTAGGGAGAAATCATAAACTCTTCCACTCTCTTTCCTTTCTTGCTTGGGCAGCCCACCATCTTTAATATCTTCTCAAGGCAAGTTGGGCATCCTGAACAGCACCACTCTGGAATTCCCTTGCCTTTGCCCTTTTTATTCTTCTCCTTCTTCTTCTTTACCTTTGGAGTAGGTTGTACTAGTTTCACAGCCTTGATTTCAACCTTTTTTCCTTTAAGTTCTTCATGTGTATTGCATGACACAGGGTCTTCAAAAAGTTTGAAAGTGGCATGGTCTCCATTGACCCTCAATCGGAGCTCTCTAACAGCTAGATCTATTACGACTTTACCTGTTGCCAAGAATGATCTTCCTAGTATTAAGGGGATATCAGCATCCTCCCCTATATCAAGTACCAAGAAATCCACTGGGAAGAAGAATTTACCTACTTTGACCAGGACGGTCTCCACCAAACCATATGCGTGTTTAAGGGACCTACCAGCAAACTCTAGAATCATCTTGGTGGGCTTTACTTCCCCACTGCCCAATTTCTAGAGTAGAGAGAGAGGCATTAGATTTACACTAGCCCCTAAATCACACAGTGCACTACCCACATCCATGTTACCTATATTATAGGGTACAATGAATTTCCCTGGATATTTCATTTTTACTAGTAACTTCTTTTGGAGGATTGCACTGCACTCTTTAGTGAGTGAAACTGTCTCATAGTCTTGTAGCTTTCTTTTGTTGGATAAGATGTCCTTCATGAACCTCACATAGGCATTTGTTCCAAAGCTTCTACAAAAGGAATGTTGATATGGAGTTTTTTGAATACCTCCATAAACTTGGCAAATTATCTGTCCAGCTTTTGCTTTTTGAACCTCTGAGGGAATGGAAGAGGCGGCTTGTATGGTGGAGGATTGTCTAGGAAAAACTTAAATCTTAGCTTTTCCTTTTGCTGTGGTTCTGGCCTCTTCTCTAGGATGACTTCTGATGTCTTTGTTAGGTTCAAGTTCCTCTTCTTTCTCCCCTTCAGCTGTGGGAGTCTTGTTAATGTTTGTTTGCACTACTTTCCCACTTCTCAAAAAGATGACATGGACATGCTCCATTGGATTTGCTTCAATAATACTAGGTAATGTACCAGGTTGTCTTATGGTCAACAGCTGAGAAATCTGTTTCACCTGGTTCTCTAGTTGCTTTATGGAGGCATTTGTGCTGATCATGAATTGGTTTGTTCTCTCTGTAAGATCTGCTTGGGATGCTGCCAGCTTGGCCATGGCCTCTTCTAAATTTATTTGGGGAGGCTGCTACTATTGTTATTGAAGAGGAGGAATTCCTTGACCTTGATTCTTTCATGAAAAATTGGGGTGATTTCTCTACCCAGGATTGTAGGTGTTGGAGTAGGGATTGTTGTTCCCCAGATAGTTCACCTCCTCAGCTTCTTCTTGTACGCCTTCCATCGAGTTTCCTTTGAGTAGAGTAGTTTGGAAGGAAAGTACCTAATCTAGTTTGGCTGATAATTTGGCTAATGTATCTACATCGTAGATACTAGCTACTTTCTTCTCATTGTCTCTCATGGTGCTCCAATCAGAGGCATTTGTAGTAACCTCTTCAAGTAACTCATAAGCTTTAGCATAATCTTTATTTAGGAAGGCTCTTCCAGCTGCTACATCTATCACAGTCTTCGTATGAGAGCCCAATCCTCCATAGAACACCTGCATCATAAGCCAATTTTACATCCCATGGTGTGAACATCTCCTCAACAGCTCCTTGAATCTCTCTCAAGCATCATAAAAGGGATTATCTATCAAATTGTGTGAAATTAACTATCTCAGTTCTCAGCTTGGCTGTCTTCGAAGGAGGGAAGTACTTTATGAGAAATTTTTGGGCTAAGGAGTCTCATGTGTCAACCGAACTTAGTGGCAAAGAATTTAGCCACCTTTTTGCCGCATCTTTGAGTAAAAAATAGAGTAATCTGAGCTTTATTGCCTCTTCTGACACCCTGTTGTATTTAAATGTGTCACAAATCTCCAAGAAAGTTGAGAGGTGCAAATTAGGGTCTTCATTGGGTGCTCCTGAAAATTGTTTATTCTGCACCATCTAGATCACGGCTAGTTTGATCTCAAAATTATTTGCTTCTACTACTAAACTTCAAATGATGGACATAACATTTTGAATCTTTGAGACAGTAAAGGTCCTGAGAGGTATATGTCCTTCATTCTAATGATTGTTAGGTGCTGCCATCTTTTCTAACTCTGGCTGCAAGTTTCTGACTACTCTCTTCTCCTTTCGAATTCTTTTAATGGTCTTCTCGATTTTTGGATCAAAAGGGAGTAGAGTATGCTTCATGCACCAGAAAATTCACCTGAAAAGAAAAAGTGGTTACAATACTAAAAGAAAAACAAAATAAAATTTGTGCTTGAGTTAACACATTGTTAATTCTTCTAATATCAATTGGCACAATCCCTAACAACAGCGCCAAAAACTTGATTACTTTGTTTCTGATATATGATATTTTATGAATAGGAATGCAATGCAAGCATACACTGTCAATGTAGCCAGCAAGTATTATGGGGTTGTCGTACCTAAGGGATTGTGAATTAATTACCATAATACTAAAACTCTAGTATTTGATGCAAAAGTAGCCACCAATGCTGCCAAGGGAGATGACGTTGCTGCCAGTAATACTACCAATGGAAATGTTACTGCTAAGTGGAGTAGGGACCCACTTGTAATGCCACTCGGTCCCATGACAACAGCTAGGGCAAAGAGGTTCAAGGAAGCATTGAATGAGCTGCTGCAAGAGGTCTTAGGACAAGCTAATTTGTGGAGGCTCATGGAGCATGAACTACCTAGGCTTGTCAACATGCTTCAAGCCCAAGGCGAATTTGGGATTAATTAGAGTCCTTGCTTGATTTGTGTTTCTTTACTTAGGAGTTAGAATCCTTCTTTATTTAGAGTCCTAGTACTTCTTTAATTTTGAGTCCTTTTTGAATTAAACAAGCTTCCTTTCTCGTAATGCCTTTAAATAGGCCTTTTAGAGTTCAATAAAATTTAGATTATGCGTTTTGATAAAATTGGGAGATTGCATACTCTCTTTAGTTCTTTGCAAGCTATTCGACTTATCAATTAAGTTTCCACCCTTGATTATGGCGTCTTCACTATACCAAGGTTCACACATCAATATAGGTGCTGGGTTGCAGTTCTTCCATACAAACATGAAGTAGAAACGATCCTTAAACTAATTTCGCTATGGGTTTCATCACAATGTTGGTGGCGTTCGTATCAGTTGGTATCAGAGACTAATTCTAGTCTCAGGTTTGCTTATCTTTAATTGCTTTTCTTTGAGTTTATTTCAATTCTGAACTTCTTCTTCTCCATTCGGAAATCTGATAAAAAAAAAAAGAAAACAACAAAAGAAAATATAGACAACAAATGGGAGGACGTGAATTATGTTCCCTATATTCAAAAAAAAAAAAAAAAAAAAATAGTCTATATATACATTCCAGAATTCCGAATTGGTGTCTTGTATTTATATATTCTAGATTTCAGATTTGATTTGTGCAAATTATACTCCCAGAATTGGTTACTTAAATCATGCATTCTTGTTTCCAAAAATTCAGATTTAGTTTGTGCAAATTATTCTTCCAGATTTGGTTTCTTGAATTCTGCATCCTTAGTTCCAAAATTCATATTTGGTGTGTTACAAATTAATTTTCTGGATTTGAATTTGATTACTTGAATTCTGCACCCTTTTCTAGAATTCAGATTCGGTTATTGCCAATTAATTTTCCAGAATTCAGTTTCGGTTATTGCCAATTAATTGTTCCAGATTTGGCCACTTAATTCGTATACCTTTGCTCCTAGAAATTCAGATTTAATTGGTGTTGTTTCGGGTGTGAATTGCGCCCAAAATTTTTTATAATTTTCTAGATTTGTTTGGTCTTGTTCGGGTGTGAATTGTGCCCAGAAAAATTCTGTTCTTGGTTGATTAGCTTAATAAGAACTCTTGAGAGGATTAAAAGTGGAAAAAGGCAAGAGTGATATACATTATGGAGAGCAAAAGCTAAATTATTCTCCTTGTAAACACGAGTGAAATTGAGTGACAATCTTTGAGAGGAAACATGTGAGTTGTGTGAAGTGAGGATTTTATTTTACTAACATCTCTTCTTGCAGCGAACATGTCTCATGAAAGTGCTTCGGTAGATGGAAGGGGTGGTGTAGATCCACAACCGATGGTGGAGGCAATGACAAGAGAGGTGGGGAGAATGATGAGAGCAGAGCTGGAAGCCTTACATGACAGAATAGACAGCATAGAAAATGCCTGAAGGGAGCCACCTCGCGTGCCTAGAGGAAGCCGAGCTCCACCAAGGGGAGCAAGAGCTGAACCCAAGGAGTATGAAGGGGAAGACTTTGATAATGAGGATGATCAGGGATCAACAATGGACCATAGGAGGTATGATGGGCGGTTTAGAGAAGCTAGGAACCGGGAGGATGACAATTTGAGTAGCATTAAGATAACAATCCCATCGTTCCAAGGGAAGAATGGTCCAGAAGTTTACCTGGAGTGGGAGAAGAAGGTAGAGTTAGTGTTTGACTGCCACCATTATTCAGAGGTAAAGAAGGTAAAACTAGCTGCCATAAATTTTTCTGACTATGCTATTATTTGGTGGGACCAATTGATAATGAAGAGAAGAAGTGGGGAGCGCCTAATAGAAACTTGGGAGGAGATGAAGGCTATGATGATGAAGCGGTTCGTGCCTAATTACTGCTATAGGGAGCTGTATAATAGGTTGCAAAACCTTAGGCAAGGAAACCAAAGTGTGGAGAAGTACTCTAAGGAGATGGAGGTCACTATGATTTGGGCTAACATAGAAGAAGATCGAGAGGAAACAATGGCAAGATTTTTGGCTGGATTAAATCAGGAAATCCAGAATGTAGTTAAGCTACAACATTATGTGGAGCTAGAAGACATGGTATATATGGCCATAAAAATCGAGAGGCAACTCAAGAAGGGAGGCTCACGTACCAGCCATAACCCAAGCACACTGGCTTGGAAGTCCAGCCAATGGAAGCGAGATGACAAGCTGCCCATACCAAAGCCTAATCCAGAACCTAAGCCAGCAGTGGCTAACCAAGGGGCTCAAGGAAAACTAGACCTCTCTAATCCTCGAAATCGTGACATTAGATGTTATAGATGTCACGACAGAGGTCACCTAGCTAATCAATGCCCAAATAAAAGAGTAATGGTGCTTAGAGACAATGGAGAAATTGAGACTAACCAAGAATCGGGTGATGACTCTATGCCATTACTAGAGGATGCAGATGATGATGAAGAGAGTGTTATCCAAGGAGAGTTGTTGGTAGCAAGAAGGGCTTTAAGTGTGCAAGTCTGTGTAGAGGATGAAGAGCAGCGGGATAACATTTTTCATACTAGATGTCATGTCCAAGACAAAGTGTGTAGTGTGATCATTGATGAGGGAAGTTGTACGAATGTTGCTAGCATAAGCATGGTAGAAAAATTAGCCCTTCTAACCATGAAGCACCCTCGCCCTTACAAGCTGCAATGGTTGAATAACAATGGGGAGGTGAATGTACTTAAACAAGTGCTAATTCCTTTTCGCATTGGGAAGTACAAGGATGAAGTATTGTGTGATGTGGTTCCTATGCAAGCTAGGCATTTGCTGTTAGGAAGGCTGTGGCAATTTGATAGGCGAGTCAAGCATGATGGCTACACCAACAAATATTCCTTTGTTCACAAATAAAGAGCAATTACTGTTGTGCCATTAACGCCACAACAGGTCTATGCAAACCAAGTGAGGCTGCAAAAAGCGAGTAAACAAGATAAAAAAAGAAAATGGTAGAAAAAAATTGAGGGGAAATCAAAAGGAAAAAGAAAGAGAGACAAAAAAAAAAATGAGAGTGAAGGGAAGGTAAAAATGAGTGTGCATGCTAAGGCGAGTGAGATCAAGAGAGCTTTAAATCTTAATCAACCAATGCTTGTACTTCTGTACAAAGAAGCACTCTTAAATACTAACCAATTAGATGATGCTTTGCCACCTTCAGTTGTCTCTATTTTGCAGGATTTTGAGGATGTCTTTCCCGAAAAGGTTCCTAATGGACTACCTCCAATCCGTGGGATTGAACATCAAATTGACTTTGTTCCAGGAGCTGCCATCCCAAACCGACTAGCCTATAGAGCTAATCCTAAATAATCAAAGGAGCTACAAAGGCAAGTTGGTGAATTGATGGAGAAAGGGTACGTGATGGAAAGCATGAGTCTATGCGCTGTTCCAGTAATTTTGGTGCCTAAAAAGGATGGAACATGGAGGATGTGTATTGATTGCCGAGCCATAAATAACATCATGGTAAAGTATCGTCACCCTATTCCTCGTTTAGATGATATGTTAGATGAGTTGCATGGTTCTAGTATATTTTCTAAGATAGATTTGAAAAGTGGTTATCACCAAATTAGGATGAATGAAGGAGATGAATGGAAAAAAACATTTAAAACAAAGTATGGTTTATATGAATGGTTAGTCATGCCATTTGGGTTAACTAATGCTCCTAGTACATTCATGAGATTAATGAATCATGTCTTGCGTACATTTATTAGGAAATTTGTGGTTGTTTGTTTTGATGATATTCTTATTTATAGCCTTAATTTAGATGACCACTTGTTGCATTTAAGAGCTATTATTGAAGTGCTTAGAAAGGAAAAATTATATGCTAATCTGAAGAAGTGCACATTTTGCACCGATAGGCTTGTGTTTCTTGGTTTTGTTGTTAGTGCACAAGGTATATAGGTTGATGAAGAAAAGATCCGAGCCATTTAGGAGTGGCCAAGTCGAACAAGTGTGAGTCATGCTCGGAGTTTCCATGGACTTGCTAGCTTATATCGGAGATTTGTAAAAGACTTTAGCACCATAGCTACACCCATCACCGAAGTGATTAAGAAAAATGCTGCATTTAATTGGGGAGAAGAACAAGAGAAGGCGTTCCAGTTGCTTAAGGAAAAATTGACTCATGCTCCTTTACTTATTTTACCCGATTTTACTAATGCTTTTGAAATTGAATGTGATGCTTCAGGTATAGGTATTGGCGTTGTTCTTATGCAAGGAGGTAGACCAATTGCATACTTTAGTGAGAAGCTAAGTGGGGCTACTTTAAAGTACCCTACTTATGACAAAGAGCTATATGCATTGGTTCGGATTTTGGAGACTTGGTAGCACTATCTTTAGCCTAAGGAGTTCGTAATTCACACGGATCATGATTCCTTAAAGCATCTTAAGGGCCAACACAAGCTGAGCAAGAGGTATGCACGTTGGGTAGAATTCATAGAGCAATTTCCCTATGTCATTCGGTACAAGCAAGGTAAGGAGAATGTGGTTGCCGATGCCCTTTCTCGCACGTATGCACTCATTTCTACTCTTGATGTAAAGCTGTTAGGTTTTGAGCATATTAAGGAATTATATCCTATTGATTCAGAATTTTATGAGGAATATGTACCATGTGAAAGGACAGCTACTGATAAATTCTATAGATTTGATGGTTTTCTATTTAGAGGAAATAAATTGTACATTCCCTACTGTTCGATTAAGGATTATTAGTGAGGGAATCCCATGGTGGGAGATTGATGGGGCACTTTGGGTTAGCTACGACATTGGCTGTTCTACAAGAGCATTTTTATTGGCCACACATAAAGAAAGACATCGAGAGGCTTTGTGGTAGATGTGTCACTTGTAGGCAAGCTAAGTCTAAGACACAACCCCATGGACTCTATACACCATTACCCATTCCTACGGCACCTTGGACTGATATATCCATGAATTTTGTGTTAGGGTTACCTAGGACTAAACGTGGGAAGGATAGTATATTTGTGGTTGTAGATAGATTCTCTAAGATGGCACATTTTATTCCATGTCACAAGACGGATGATGCCTCAAACATTGCTGCCTTGTTCTTTAGGGAAGTTGTGCGCTTACATGGAATTCCTAGGACAATAGTTTCGGATAGGGATGCTAAGTTCTTGAGTTATTTTTGGAAGACCTTGTGGTGTAAGATAAGAACTAAGTTGTTGTTTTCTACCACTTGCCACCCATAAACCGATGGTTAAACATAAGTAGTGAATAAGACTTTATCTACATTATTGAGGGCTGTTATTAAAAGAAACATCAAAATATGGGAAGAATGCTTACCACATGTTGAATTTGCTTACAACCGTGCTATCCATTCTGCCACTAAATTTTTACCATTTGAAATTGTGCATGGTTTTAATCCACTAACTCCTTTGGATTTATCCCCTTTACCTATGACTGAATATGTTAATTTAGATGGCCAAAAAAAAGGCAGATTTTGTCAAGAAGATTCATGAGAAGGCGCGGCTCAATATTGGGAGGAGAACTGAACAATATGCCAAGCAAGCAAACAAAGGACGTCATTCAGTGACCTTTGAGCCCAGAGATTGGGTGTGGGTTCACATGAGAAAGGAACGTTTTCCACAACAAATGAAATCAAAGCTACTACCTCGAGGGGATGGTCCATTTCAAGTGCTTGAAAGGATCAATGACAATGCTTACAAAATAGAGTTACTTGGTGATGATTTGAGGACAAATCCTTTTTAAGAGGAGGGGAATGATGCAAAAGTAGCCACCAATGCTGCCAAGGGAGACGACGTTGCTACCAGTAATACTACCAATGGAAATGTTGCTGCCAAGTGGAGTAAGGACCCTCTTGTAGTGCCACTCGGTCTCATGACAAGAGCTAGGGCAAAGAGGTTCAAGGAAGCATTGAATGAGCTGCTGCAAGAGGTCTTAGGACAAGCTAATTCGTGGAGGCCCATGGAGCATGAACTACCTAGGCTTGTCAACATGCTTCAAGCCCAAGGCGAATTTGGGATTAATTAGAGTCCTTGCTTGATTTGTGTTTCTTTACTTAGGAGTTAGAATCCTTCTTTATTTAGAGTCCTAGTACTTCTTTAATTTTGAGTCCTTTTTGAATTAAACAAGCTTCCTTTCTTGTAATGCCTTTAAATAGGCCTTTTAGAGTTCAATAAAATTTAAATTATGTGTTTTGATAAAATTATGAGATTGCATACTCTCTTTAGTTCTTTGCGAGCTATTCGACTTATCAATCAAGTTTCCACCCTTGATTGTGGCGTCTTCACTATACCGAGGTTCACACCTCAATATAGGTGCTGGGTTGCGGTTTTTCCATACAAACCTGAAGTAGAAACAATCCTTAAACTAATTTCGTTATGGGTTTCGTCACAATATTGGTGGGGTTCGTATCTGTATTACTCAAGCGAACGAAAGCTAGTGATGGAAGAAAGCAAAAGTAATTAAGAGAAAACAATAATTGAAAGTAAGCAAGTAGAAACAAGAATCAGAACAAAAAGAAAACAGGTGAAGAAAACCTAGGGATTCAGATTTCACCACAATCCTATGTATAGACTCTCTAGATTCAGTTATGAATTCTAGTTTTATCAATTACTAGCCAGGACTCCCCAATTACATTAATAAGCCTCTCTCGAGGTCAAATTAAATCTAATTACAATTACCAACCCTACTATATCTCTATGTGAGTTGTAATAACTACAATTGCCTTAATAACTACACAGGATCCTCGGTACATCTCTGTCCTAAGCTCCACTATAGATTTAATTCCTGTGGTCTAGATTAACTAATAATTTCTCGAGTCATAGAAAACCCACAATTTCCCCAACTAATTGGCAAGATCAATCAAAGAATAAAGTTTAGAGAATCAAACCTTAATTGAATAAAACAAGGAAATTTCATAAAATCATCAATCAAGTTTATACATAGGATAAGGCTACTTCCTAGCCCCTAGAAAGAAATTAGTTACACATGGCACAACTCAAACACATAATGGATGTGAATGTAAACATGAATGAAAATAAAAAAGAGTAGAAGAAAGTCTTGTGAAGCCTTACTCCTCGCCTCTTCAAAGCTGCCAAGTCATCTCCCTCCTTGTTCTATTCTCCTCCCTGCTTATTTATAATGAACCTATTCCTAGTCCTCCTCAAACTAGGTCTCTAAATCTAAATATAATCCTAGTTACAAAATCATTCCTAATCTTGTTTCAACTTGAATTCCAACTTACTCTGTGCTTCAAAGACTCCAATTTTACTCAAAAAGGAACTCCGAGAGTCTTCTTAACTTGGGAGTCCTAATCCTTGCATGACACGGCTTCCTGAAAGTTCACTTGGCTTGGAAGTCTTCAATTTCGCAAAGGAAGGGTTCCAGGGGTCCATGACGAGGTCTTAAGGGCGCCACGGTGCTAAAAGGTAGGATCATTCTGGAAGGTGGTACCACGGTGCTAGGTTGTATAAAAATGACCATTTTGCTTCCTTTGATGCCTTCTGATGCTTGTTTCCTGTAAAATAGCAATTGGCATTAAAAGTATCTAAATCTTCCTCAAATTAGAACGAAAATGCAAGGGAAATCATGTACCTTTGTTTATATAAATTACACTTATCAAAGAGAAATGCTCAGCTATTTATAGTGGTTCGGTCTTAACAAGACCTGCATCCACTCCTCTCAAAATTCCTTGAGAGAGTTATCTTCACTATCGCCACTGGTTTACAGGATTCCAGCTACCTATTATAGTAGTTCAACAATACTGTTTTCCAAGAGTACCAAAAACCTTTACAATTTAGACTGTCTCTAAAAGACTATGTCTACGCTGGTTTACAGGATTCTAGCTACCTCTTGCTTGGTTTTTCAGGCTCACAAAAAACCCTTACAATAAATAATTTCTGAGTAGAAGAAATCAAGCTTAGATACGTGTTGCTTAGATCAGCTCATATTCTAATATGCTCAGTACACCATAATGATATGCAAATGAGAGTGTTGGTGTACGCAAATGGGAGAAGAGAAGTTGAAAACTTAAGAGCTTCTTGAAAGTATATGCAAATGAATTTTCTTGTGATCTCTCTTCTTGTCTTTTGCTTTGAGGCTCCCCCTCTCTTATATAGGCTTTAGAAATATGACTGTTGGGCCTTCATTAATGTTGCTGAAAGTCTCTCTTCTCTAGGTGTACTTGGTCGCTTGTGCCAAGCTTTTGTCCAAGGGATAAAAGTGGTTGCTATTATTTTATTCCTTGTTGCACGTTGGTCTTTGTGAGTGATAACCATCATCCTTTCAGCTTTGGAGGCCATCATGAATTAGCTGCACAAATTACCAAAATAAGCTTCTAACTTTATGCTTGATAGATGAGATTTCCATTTTTTGTATAAAAGAGGAATGTTTTAAATATGCTGAAGTGACAGGCACATTCAGCACTCTTTTAATGTTCTAGAAATAACTTGTCTTGGTTATTGACCAATGGTCCAAACATGTGTGTGACCCATACATGTGACTTTTTTTTTACTGTGTACGAAAGGACAAAATTCTGCACACTACAACTCTGCACTGCTGCCATATTGTTGTCATAGTACTAGGTTGACTTTTCAAGCATGCTTTTGCTGCACAAGTCAAAAACTTAGAGACCAAGTTAGACAAGGCAAGGTCCAACGGCAAGGAGGGAAAACTATTTTATATTTCCAAGAGAGAGAAAAAGAGATATTTGCTTTGCAGTAAAAAAAAATATTCTGGAGATGGAGGAGATAAAAAATAATTTCCAAGTGACTTAAAAAATAGTTTAAAGTGGAAATAAACTTTTCTTGTTAAAATAATTTTACCAAACATAGTATATGAGAGTATAAAATTTTTCTAAGGTGAGAATATTCAAAAATATTTTCTTCATCAAAATTAATAAAAAAATTGACTAAGAAATCCTTGAGTTAACAATCTCCTCCCTTTTGATGATGACAAAATATTTTTGATTTGCTAAGAAAAATTTTCTCCCCCTAGAAATATGCTAGGTAAAAAATTATCCAATGAGAGTGTTAAAAGGTTATGTAATGCAAAAACACAGTAACAATTTTAAAAGCGTATAGAACACAAGAAAATTTTTTAAAATGTATAGTGCACGGTTCAGCTCAACAAATCTTCTCCCCCTTTTTGGAATCATCAGAAAAAAAAATAAAAAATGATAGGCAGCATATATATTTATGAAATTCTTATAAAGTAGTGGCCAAGACTGCGAATGAAATAGCCATATCAACCTACTAGAACGCATATAGAATGGCCATAATATATGTTACCCAAATGATACCACTAGAAAGCAATTAACAGAAAACCATAAATATATTTGTAAACAGCATTTAATAGTGAATAGTAAACAGCATTTAATAGTAAACAGTAAACCCAGAAAACTAGAAAAGAAGAAAACCAGAGAGACAGTTTAATTTACAAGTCATCAGAAAACAGTGAAAACAACAAAAGAAGATCACCAGTAATGATGGTGAAAACAGTAGAAACATTGAAGAAAGTATACCAGTAACTAGTGACAAAAACCAAAAAACCAGTAATTAAGCTAATGACAAATAAACTAAAACAAGATATTTGCTAACAATAGTAAATATACCAAAAGCAGATAAGAGAAATCCAAAGAGAATATACCAATAACTAGTGACACATAAGTCAAAACCAAAGAAAACATAAATCAGAAGTTAAACTGCCAAACCAAAGTATTAAACTAGATAAACCAAAATTTAAACTACTAAAGCAAAGTCATAAACCAGAAACCAGATAATCAGAAAAACCAGAATATATACTAAGGCAAAATAATAAACCAGAACATACCATATAATTATGCGATAAAATATTCCCAAAAGACAAATACCGAATGACAGATATAGTGCTGGCTACAAACCAAATAAACAACAATCCAAACATAAGATTAAGCCATTTTAAACCATAGTTTAAGAGTAATGCCAGCAATAAACTAGAATATCATAATCATCCCAAAATACTTAAACATAAAATTAAACAGTAAACATAACAAAGCATGAACAAGCCTTTAATCCTCATCAGAGTCAACATCATCATCATCATTACTGGAATCAATTTCAACTTTTTCCCAAGACTGTTTGGCCTTTAAATCTACAACCTCCTTCTTCAGTGCTGCTACCTCTTCAGCCAAAGCATCAATCCTTATCATGGCACATTTCGTCATATACTTGAGCCAGTGATTGTGCTCAGAGTGTGGTGCCAGCTTCAACCCTTGTCCAGATTTGATGTCAAACAATGATGTGGTGGCTTTTTTCTTCTCATTGCCTTGTAGAGAAAATTCAGTTTTTCTCTTTGAACCAGCATTCTTTGCAACCAAAAGCTTTCAAATGACATTGTTCTGCAGCATGGGGGAAAAAGAGTATGCGCCTGGTTCAATTACACCTTGGGGCTTTTCTGCAACCACGGGAGGAGGAGGTGCTTGGACTTCCACGGATTTTGTTCGTGATGACGAACCCATTTTTTGTACGACATTCCATCTTAGGAACTCCAGGATTTCCACGACTGTCATCTCAGACATTTAGATAGGAAGCACAAAGTTCTCCTCCAACGAAATCTCTGTATTTTTCTTTGAGGACGCTTCGGAATCGCTTGAAGATAATTGTTTTAGCTTCATTTTTGGTTGATAATGGCGCCTTTTGAACAGAATGAAAGTGTTTGATTGAACAGAGAGATAGTACAAGCGATGAGGTGACTAGTGCACGGCTCAAGGTGCACAAACTGCTGTTAGATTGAACATGGAGGCAGTTTTCTATCTCTTGTCTTTTCAAATGTTGTGGATCTTCAATCAACCAGATGGATCAATATTAGTCCAACCCAAATCAATACAAGAACATGATGCATCAGACGTCTTGGTGGGCTTATTATAGAAAGGCCAACTTTGGGCCTATTTAGAGAAATTAACTTTTCTAGCCCATACGTGTAGATTTGAAGCTATAATGAGCTTTAGCTTGTACTAGCCCATTTTTAGACTTGGAAAAGATTCTTTCTATCTAGAATCTTACAAGAAGTAGTAGTAGAGTAGATGCTTGATTTTGACTGAGGATTTGGCTTTAATAAACACAAGCAACAAGCACAAATATGTATGCAGCAATATTGGATATCATTATGAAAGTTTAGAGAAATCATATCTAGCTTACTTGGTTAAGGATTTCATCAAAATCAATACTTTTATTGACTATACCCTTGAGCTAGCTTTGTTTCTTACCAGCTTTCCAACACCACACATTTCTCATGTCTTGCACTTTGATTTCTGCACTGTTTCTTTGACCTAAGTCATGTGGTGTGAACAGTCACTGTCTAGGTGCCAGCTTCCTTTCCTTGACTTGTGCTGTCTCTGTCATATGAAGAATCAAGTCTAGGTACCTATGCTTGCTTAGGTCCTTGTGGGTTAATGACAAAAATATTCTTCGGAACCCAAATCTATTTGTATTTTTTCACATTCTTCTTTGTAAAGGCACTAATAGGCATGATGACCAGCCTTGTTGCAATAATTACAATTAGTTTGTGAAACCTTGGTCTTCAAAATTGGATTTTTATATCCTAAGCCATCTTTCCAAAAATATCTCTGTAAGTTATGCTTCTGCATACCTACTAGCTTATCAAGATTTTGATTGCCTTTTACAAAACTGGCTAAATCATTTGAAAGCTTAGCAAGCTTAGTTTTTAAAGCTTCATTTTCTAAAAACAGTTTCTCAAAAACTTTTTCTTTTTGTTGTAAATCCTCGATAAGCACTTAGTCTTTCTCAAAAATATGACGAATTTCATCAGGTTCTTTTTCAAGAGCCTTGACCTTTTCTTTTCTAGAAATAAGCTTGGAAAGAAGCTTTCCAATAATTTCAGCAAGCTCATCATATGCACTAGATAAATCATCATAAAATAAGGGTTGATTTTACCTCATTTTCGGAGTCACTATCGTCGGACATGGCCATGAGGCAAATCACTTCTTTAGCATCACTTGATGAGGAGTCTTCATCACTCCAAGCTGCATATCCCTATTGTTGTTCTCCTTCTTCTTCCTTGAACATTTTGGTGCTTTATGTCCAGATTTGCCACATGTATAGCAGGTTATTTCATCTTTGTCTCCTTCCTTCTCAGACAAATGCTTACTGTCATCCTTGTTATGCTTGGTTTTGAAACCAGGTTTGCTAGACGAAGCTTGTTTCTTGAATTTCTTTTTCTACAACAGTTTGGCGACTTTCCTGGATAGAAGTGCTACATCACCATCACTATCATCATCCGAAGATGAGGATGTGACAACAAAGGCAATATCTTTCTTCTTCTTCTTTCTTTCGGCCGCTCTTACTTCCTTCTTCCTCATGGTGATTTCTTCAGTTTCCAGCTCCCCTTGAAGTTCGTCAACAGTCATATTTGATGCTTTAGTAGTTTGCTTGAGAATAAATCCTTTTGTATCCCGCTTATCCGAGAGAGTTTTGAGAAGCTTTTTCACTTGTTCCTTTTGTGTGAGACTTCTACCGAGCAACTTGAGCTAGTTTACAATGTGAAAAAATCTTGTAAAATATTTTTCTATAGATTCTTCATCTTCCATGCGAAACAGTTCATATTCACTAGCATATACATCTACCCGTAACTCCTTGACTACGGACGTTCCTTCATGTATGATTTACAATCGATCCCACATTTCTTTTGCTGTGTTGCATGCTGAAATAACTTCATAGTCTTTCGAACAAACATTAGAAAGCATGCATTTAGCATTCAAGTGTAATAAAACACGTTTCTTTTCTTCTTCCGTGTAGTCATCTAGCTCTTTGGGGACTCTTACTCCATCAACTTCTTTTGTTGGTTCCACATAGTCATTCCTTACAATGCTCAAAAGTTCAAAATGATTTGAACTCAAAAGTATTTCCATACGATTTCTCCAATGGCTGTAGAATGTTCCATCAAAGTTTGGCAATTCGTTGCAAGAGTTCCCACTTTGAAATCTTCCATTATCTTGCACCACCTAGGATCTCAACTCAAGGATGTTAGTCCAATTGACAAAGCCCAAGGCTCTGATACCAAATGAAAGTGCAGATAAATATGTCCCAGAGGGGGGTAAATAGGACTTATAAAAATTTTCGCTGAATAAACTATTAGTTTCCAGAATCAAGCACAATAAATAAAACTTGGTTTAAAACAGTTTAAGCTTGATTACAAAAACTTCACAGTTTTAAAGCGTGATAAATCAGAGTTAAACTTCAAGCTCAAATAATATACTAGCAACTAATATGTGCTGAAAATAAAGAATATAAGTGTAACATCCCAAATTTTCTTAGAGAAGAATATAAATCTTCATTAGAATAATTTAATTAGTGGTATGTTTGCTAAATGCAAATATGAAGTATGAGAATATTAAGGATGTGTATGAGGATGATATTTGTGTGTACATGCACATACAATTAGGAAATTGATGTTATGTATTTATATGGTTGTATATTAGCTCAAGTCTAATAAGAATATATATATATATATATAAGGCATTATAAAAAGGAACTAAATGATGTCATTTTGTTGGAAACCAAAAGAGATAAGAAGCTATATAGTTATCTAGTTCAAATTGGACTGGTTGTAATATTACCTAGTTCAATAGTAAGGAAACTAATTAAATAGGAACTAGAAGTTGTAATTAAACCAAATGCCATAACTTGGCCTAAGAGGGATGAAATTATAATAATTAATTACGGAATTAAAGAGTTAGAGATGTGGTATAAATTAGTTTAATTGGATTAAATGACTATCTAAGTGAACTACTAGTGAGGGAGATGGTTAGAATGTGACCAAATTGGTCGTAATTGGACCAAATGAAGGCAGCAACTAGTTCCCCCAAGTCCCATGCCACTTTGCATGTCCTTAGCCTCTAGAAACTTTGCAATTAAAGAGGGGACACTCTCACCAATCATAACTTGACAAAATACCACAAAGTTTGATAAGTGCATTCTTGATATTTTGTATTTTGGTGATATTTTTGTGAGACTTGCGCATGAAGGAGGGGAATGAAGACATGGGTAAGTTGGTTAGGGAAGTGGTGAGTCAATGGAGACAACCAATCATCAAGCCACACTTGTCCCTACTATTAATTACCCATGATATCAATTAATTTAAGGAAATAATTATACAAAATAAATTACACAAAAAAGCAACTAAATAAAGGGGGAGGAGAAGGGAGGAGGTTGGCAGAGCTGCAGCAAAAGAAGAAGAAGAAGAGAAAGAAAAAAGGAGAAGGTATTTACAGCTTAGGCAAGAAAAGAAAACAAAGCTAGGAGTTAAGGTAGCTAATGACTCCCTTAAACTTCTTCTTGCATGCTATATAGTTGCCTATGTGTGTGAATGCTTGTGGTATGCTATTATCTATAGTCTTTGCGGTGTTTAAATGATGTTTAAGAGGATTATCATGTTGTGGGGCTTAAAGCTGCCAAGGAGGTAGTTCTAAGTGAGTATGTGTTATTTGTGCATCATGGTGTTTTCTTTGCATTCATATGTCATTTAATGAGATTATTAATTAGTACCAATTATATATATTTACTAATTGACTCATTAGCTACTGATACTTGAAGTCTCATTTCCATTTTGTGGAAATATAAATAATTTCTAGGTGGAGAAACACCAAGGGTGGCTGCCAAGCTTAACATAGAGTGTGGTTGTGATTCAAATTGTAAAATGACATAATTAATGTGTAATTATTTGTTTTAGTTGAATATTCGATATATAAGGATGTATTGTTATGTTCATAAATGAAAAACGGACTGAATAGATGGAAGAGGTAAATTAATAGAAATTTACTCAAGCATGTACAATAACCCTAAAACTGGTTTTCTGGCAGTTAAGAGGATAAATCAAGTAAGATACTTTAAGCCTTGATTTTTTACTTGAAAATTTTACAGCAAGCATTTGACATATTGAATTTCATCTATACCAATTTTCGTGGCAATTGGAGCACAATTCCATGCCAAATAATTTTTCAAAATAGTTAAATAGTATTCTCGCAGTAAACAAGGCAGTGTAAAATCTCTACTTAATTGACCCATCAAACCAACGAGATTTAATATGAAATTTTTACCACATGTTCTATATGGAGCTTTTCATAATTTTTTGACATTTATATATCACGTTTTCATATTTTACAAGAACAGGGCAGCAAGCTGCCAACTCAGTAAGCTGTCTAATGGAAGCCTAAACTTATAATTAAGATTTACTACCTCAAACCAAGCTTAATAAAAAGTATTTTTTAAAAATATAAAAGAGTTAAGATAGGGTGTGACAATAAGGAAGAGAAATGCTCAGCTATTTATAGTGATTCAGTCATAACAAGACCTACCTATTACTGCAGTTCAGCAATACTGCCTATGCTTGGTTTTCCAGGAGCACCAAAAACCTTACAATTTATACTGTCTCTAAAAGACTATGTCTACACTAGTTTATAGGATTCCAGCTACCTCTTGCTTGGTTTTCTTGGCTCACCAAAAACTCTTACAATAAAGAATTTCTGAGTAGAAGAAATCAAGCTTAGATACGTGTTGCTTGGATCAGCTAATATTCTAATATGCTCAGTACACCAAAATGATATGCAAATGAGAGTGTTGGTGTACGAAAATTTGAGAAGAGAAGTTGAAAACGTAAGAGCTTCTTGAAAGTATATGCGCACGACTTTTCTTGTGATCTCTCTTCTTGTCTTTTGCTTTGAGGCTCCCCTTCTCTTATATAGTCTTCATAAATATGATTGTTGGGGCACCATTAATGCTGCTAAAAGTCTCTCTTCTCTAGGTGTACGTGGTTGCTTGTGCCAAGCTTTTGTCCAAGGGATAAAAGTGGTTGCTACCATTTTATTCCTTGTTGCACGTTGGTATTTGTGAGTGATAACCATAAGCCTTTATGCTTTGGAGGCCATCATGGACTAGTTGCATGAAATACCAAACCAAGCTTTTGACCTTATGCTTGATAAATGAGATTTTCGTTTTTTGTATAAAAGAGGAATGCTTTAGGTCTGCTGAAGTGACAGGCCCATTATGCACTCTTTTTAATGTTCCAAAAATAGCCTGTTTTGGTTATTGACCAATGGTCCAAACATGTGGCCCATACATGTGACTTTTTTTACTGTGCATAAAAGGACAAAATTTTACACACTACAGCTCTGCACTGCTATCATATTGCTGTTATAGTACTAGGTTGACCTTTCAAGCATGCTTTCGCTGCACAAGTCAAAAACTTGGAGACCAAGTTTGACAAGACAAGGTCCAAAGGCAAGGAGGGAAAACTATTTTATATTTTTGAGAGAGAGAAAAAGAGATGTTTGCTTTGCAGCAAAAAAAAATATTCTGGAGATGGAGGAGATAAGAAATAATTTTCAAGTGGCTTCAAAAATTGTTTAAAGTATAAATAAACTTTTCTTATTAAAATAATTTTACCAAACATAGTATATGAGAGTATAAAATTTTTCTAAGGTGAGAATCATATTCAAAAATATTTTCTTCATCAAAATCAATAAAAAAAATTGACTAAAAGAAATCCTTGAGCTAACAATCTCCCCCTTTTTTATGATGACAAAATATTTTTGATTTGTTAAGAAAAATTTTCTTCCCCTAAAAATATGCTAGGTAAAAAATTATCCAATAAGAGTGTAAAAAGGTTATGTAATGCAAAAACATAGGAAAAATTTTAGAAGCGTATAGAACACAAGAAATTTTTTTAAAACTTTCTCCCCTGTTTTAGAATCATCAGAATAAAAAAATGATAGGCTGTAGATATATTTCTGAAATTCTTATAAAGTAGAGGCCAAGACTGCGAATGAAATAGCCAAATCAACCTACTAGAACGCTTATAGAATGGCCATAATATATGTTACCCAAATGATACCACTAAAAGCAATTAACAGAAACAGAAATATGTTTGTAAACAGCAATTAATAGTGAATAGTAAACAGTAAACCCAGAAAACTAGAAAAGAAGAAAACCAGATAGACAGTTTAATTTACAAGTCATCAGAAAACAGTGAAAACAGCAAAAGAATATCACTAGTAAAGATAGTGAAAACAGTAGAAACATTGAGGAAAGTATACCAGTAACTAGTGACAAATACCAGAAAACCAGTAATTAAGCTAATGACAAATAAACTAAAACAAGATATTTGCTAACAGCAGTAAATATACCAGAAGTAGATAGGAGAAAACCAAAGAGAATATACCAATAACTAGTGACACATAAGTCAAAACCAGAGAAAACATAAATCAGAAGTTAAACTGCCAAACCAAAGTATTAAACTAAATAAACCAAAATTTAAACTGCTAAAGCAAAGTAATAAACCTGAAATCAGATGATCAGAAAAACCAGAATATATACCAAGGCAAAATAATAAACCAGAACATACCATATAATTATGCGATAAAATATTCCCAAAAGACAAATACCGAATGACAGATACAGTGCTGGCTACAAACTAGATAAACAGAAATCCAAATATAAGATTAAGCCATTTTAAACCACAGTTTAAGAGTAATGCCAGCAATAAACCAGAATATCATAATCATCCCAAAATACTTAAAGACAAAATTAAACAGTAAACATAACAAAGCATGAACAAGCCTTCAATCCTCATCAGAGTATAAAATTGTTTAAAGTATAAATAAACTTTTCTTGTTAAAATAATTTTACCAAACATATTATATGAGAGTATAAAATTTTTCTAAGGTGAGAATCATATTAAAAAATATTTTCTTCATCAAAATCAATAAAAAATTAACTAAAAGAAATCCTTGAGCTAACAGGGAGTACCGAAATCACTAAGAGGGATTGAGGTCACGAGGGTGTCTTTGAACAGAAGTGATGTCTAGGTTTTTTGGGGAAAGGTGGGTGAGAAGTGGCTTGATAGTTTAAGAATAAAGTTAAAAAAAAAAGAAGAAGAGGTTACTAAACCGTCAATTTTGACTGTAAATTGGACAAAAGTTTTTTTTTTTTCTTCTTTAAACGTCACTTCAAAATTAAAGATACTTACTTAATGATAAATTTTTGTAGGTATTTAAATAATGTCAACCTGATATTATAAGTATAAATTTGGAGTTTTACTCTATATAATTTTATCCAAAATAATTTATGTTTTAATCTTGGGATCAATATTTATGTATTCTCACCTTATATGTTTTCCTGTGAACTTAAAATCTTATACTGTAATAGATTTTTAACCATTAAGTTCAGTTTGCTTATCAACTAATTGAGTCATAACTTGTTGGTTCATGAACAACATCTTATGACGCAATAGACATAACCATTTGAATCAAATTAAATTTTAGCTCAACGTTACATAGACATAGTTCATGAATGTTTCAAGGCCTCATTGGCTGCCCATAAAAAAAGATACATTAGACATGAAGTTTGATTAGAATTTTTCTTAACAATTTATGAGGTTTTGGAATATTTAGCTTTAATACACCTGACATTATTTAAAATAAGTGCTCATTCGGAAAGCATGTCGTACTAGCAAGAAGTGAAATTAGTTTCAGGCTTTAGCCACTTTAAAAACAATATACCATCTTCTTTGGAAATTCTGAACTATTTTCTATAACATTCAATTGTTTGAAAACAATCTAAGACCTGTCTTTTCTATTAGTGGACAAGAATCATAACCTTGTGATTAGGGTGTGATAATCTGTTTGAAAGAAATAAAATTGTGATTTTCTAGTGGTTTCAACAGTTAGTAAATACAAAAATGTAATTTAACAGCAATTATCTATAATAGAAATAAAACTGTGATTTTCTAGTGGTTGCAACAATCAATAAATTTAACGGCATTTATTCTAATGGTTATCCAAAGCAGCTGCAAAACACCTTACAATGATCAATTGCTAGTAATTTTGAGAATAAAACCCTAATTTGTTATCTCTAATATAGGATTGACATAATTGAGTACCTAAATAAAAAATTGACATAATTAAGTATTTTTAACTTTAAAATGACATTTCACCTCTACTGTTAGAATAGATGCAGGGTCGTGGGAGCCCAACACCACTAAGGCAATAGCCTTAGGCCCAAAAAAAATTACTAAATATTAATATTACATGTGTTATAAAATAGTGAAACTTTTCTATAATTATTTAATTGCATAATTAATTACTAGGCTAAATATTAAGAGTTATCAATTGAAATTTGAAGGTTAATTTATTATCTTCTTAATATACTTACTCTTTTAAATTGCTATTATTTAGCACTAAATTATTATTATAATTTTCTTTACCAAAATAAATAATATTCATTTTTTTAAATATTTATCCCAAATAATTTAAGAAATTTCTTCAAACTTCCTCAACCCTGTAATTAGATCTTTTGTTTTCTTTGTTGTACACACCAACCAAAAAAAAAAGAAAAACTTTTATTTTCTCAACTCTCTAAGTACTAATATTAAATTATTACTAGAAAAAATTCTATGTAATTCTCATCATTTGTAAATTCCTAATTTCTATCATATTTTACATTCTTTTTTATATTAATTATTGACTTTCATTTTTTAATTGATTTTGCAACTTTTATTTCATTTATATTTTTTTATAGTTTTTTTAATTTTACTTTTTACATTTTGTAATGGTAGGAGATGTCAAAAGTATAAACTTAGTTTTAGAAATTAAAAAAAAAATATGTAAAAACTTTTAACTAAAATAATTATATGAGAACATATGAGTCAAATTAAGTTTGGCTCATTGAATAATTTTCTCTAAGGCTCCAGAAGTTCTAAACACAGCCCTAGGTAGATGGCAAATGCTGACACGACACTCTTATGACCTAGCAATCTTTTGAATTGAAAAAAAAAAAAAAACACACACACACACACACACATCTACCCCAAATATCCCCTTCTTCCACGTAGAAATCCCTAGCCCCATTCTCCTCAACTTGATAGAGCACCAACCAAGGGGGTAGAGGCAACTGATTGAATAGGGAGTTGATTGTGGGTGGCATAGAGAGAGAGAGAGAGAGGAAGAAGCCATTCTACTCAGGCAACTAGGGTTTCAGAGAGAGAGCTAGAACAAATGTTTTGGGTTTAGCGTCTAGTTCGAGAGTAAGAGTTTTCTAGAGAGATGAGGTTTTTATGGGTAAGCCGCTGGGTGGGGTTTTCTTATTTAGATTCTCCCCTAAAACCATGACTTATTTGGGGTTTTAGTGCAAAGAAGAACTCCAATTGTGAAGGTTTTTAAGAGCCTTCTGCGTGAACTTCCTAGTGCTCACTGAATTCAGGGAAAGCCATGATTCTTCATCAATCTTCACTACTATCACCATTTGTGTAGGTATAATTTTCCATTACTTCACTCCATGAGTCAATCTCAAATTGTTTTTGAAATGGTGTGATTTTCTCTTTGCGAAACTCATAAAACTGAGCAATTTAAAGTTAATTGAAGAAAATGCCAGAAAACATTAACCACGGATGAAAGAGAATAGAAATTTCATATTTCAAGTTTGAAATGTGAATAAGAGAACAAAAGAATAGAAGCAAGGGAAGAAGTAGAAACTCAAAATCCTTTACTCAAGAGTAGCCATAGAAGGTAGATGAGCAAAAATGGTGAGAAATTTCTTTTTTTTTTTTTTTTTTTTGGTTTCAAATATTATAGGAATAGGTGAGGCTCTTCAATGGCGAGTTATGAGCTAAAAAATCTTATTTGTAATGCCTCTATGGTTTTGATAGAAACTTAGAAGTCTTCAAACCTGTAGATATTCTATTCACTAATTGGTCATTTTCTTTTTCTCCTTCCATCGTTGCTCTGTTCTATTGCTTCTATACAAGAAACCCAAAGAGCATTTCTTAATTTTGAAAGAAAAAGAAAAAAGAGCAGGGAGTTCATTATATCACCCCTACTTTCATTGAACCATCCCCATCCCTTTGAAATTACTAAATTACCCTCAATTAAAAAATAACCACTCCCACTCCCCTCGCCCTATTGCGGACCAATCCCTCCCCCTCCCCCCCCCCCTCAAAAATCCTTTCCTTGACCATTCCCCTTCTATTTCAAATTCTCTTTTATTTTTTTTTTCTTTGAAAAGGCTAATAAAAGTGTTGCATCTGTGTTGTTTATTCCCCTATAAAGTTAATTTGTAGTAGAAATCAAGGTACAAAGTTAGTTAAAAACAAACCCAAGGCTGTATGAACCAAAAACGGCTATGTAGAGCCATTCATCATCAAAATTTGCTCTATAGAGCTGTTCATCATGAAAAATGACTCTATAAGGCTGTTTCAACTCTAATTTTTCCATTCTTGCACATATTGCCTTATTTTTCTATTTTTATACTATTTATGAAGATTGTATTTATTGATTTTGATATTTTATTTCTCTAAATGCAGTAGAAGGCGATTAGTTGTACATAGAGAATGTGTAAGAATCCATTCTTCAATTGTGAATACACCCCATTCGAGGATGTGAATTTGATAACAAATACAAATTTGGTCGACAAAGTATGTTAAAATTTTGATGTTAGACTAGTAGTTGAATATTTTTGGGTATGTTCAATTGTAATAATTGATATCAAAATTGTGCTCATAGGTGAATGAAAATTAAATATGGGATGATGGTTCTTTTTATGTGAGAGATGACTTGACTTCTCTTTTTAGCACCAATCAAGTATGATTTTTTTATGGAACAACAAAAACATAATACATAATTTGGTTCATGATCGTCAACTACCTATGATTTGTTTGTTATAGACATTTACCACAAGAGATAACCTTCTCAAATGGGTAAGAGAAATTGGAAAAAATGGCTAGATTTGTTGTTATAATTACTAAGTCTAAGATAGGAGGTGAAGAAAAATGTATGTAGGTGATATTAGGGTGTTAATGAAGCGAGAAGTATAAGGCCTGAAAGAAAACCCATATAAGGGTGGAGACTGCAATAAGAAAATGCGAATGTCTATTTAGAGTGAAGGGAAAACAATGGGCTAGTGGTTTATGGAAGGTGCAATGCAATGTGGATCCCATAGCCATCCTCTAACGGAGTCATTGGTTGGGCATCCACACGCAAGATGCTTGAATCTAGAAGAGTTAACCATGGTGAAAGACATAACCATGAATAGGGTTCTTCCTAGGGATATACTATTGTCTCTGAAGAAAAAAAATGCAAAAAACTTAATTACAATCACACATATATATAATATTATACAACAATTAAAGCTAAAGATCCCCATGAACGTTGTTGCAACATTTGATAAAATCCTTGGATGATTACAAATATTTGTATTGGTATAGGAGTGATGAGGGATCAAATATCATGAAAAACATTATGGATGCACCCTGACTTAGTGAATTTGTTGAATATCTTCCCTATTGTACTCATGATTGATAGAACATACAAGACTAATAGGTATTGTCTACCACTACTTAAGATTATCGATCAACTTTTCCTGTGAGATTTTCATACATGGAGTTTGAACACATCAATAACTTTCAATGGGCTCTTGAGAGGCTGAGGGGCTTATTTTGCTAGAGTGACTTGTGTTCAGAAGTTATTGTGATTAATAGGGATCTTGCAATGATGAAAGTTGTAGAAATTGTATTCCCACTACATTGAATATTTTATATTGGTATCACATTAATAAAATTGTGGAATTAAAATGCAAACAGACATGCAGAATTATGCGGAGTATGAGAGGATGATAGATGCATATGAAGCAATGGTTGATGATTCCGATGAGGAAGCATACTATCATGCTTATGGGGCATTTCATAACACATGCACAGGCCTCGATAGCTTTGTTGCATACGTTGATAATACATGGTTGAATCCACATAAAGAGAGATTTATTCCAGCTTGGATTGATAGGGTCATGCATTTGGAAAACATGACCACAAATAGGTATGACTGTATGTTTATGTCTCTATATATTACCATATCCTCTCGTGTTTTATTTGGTGTTACATGTCTCATTGTGTCATTGTTTTAGTCAAACAAGGTGGAGGGTTCACACACCATACGCTTCTACATGACAAAACAGTTTATATTTTATAAGCATTATCCTCAATATAACAAATAAATAACAACAAATTTTAAACAATCATACCAATGACTCATCATATGTGCTGGTCTTAGACATTACCCGTACTTCTCCTAGGGTCAAACCAAACAAGAGGCTCCATCACACACGAGGAGCTGGGCAACATGTATAGATGTGATATCCTGTGATACCACTCCATATAGTTTGGCATGACTTCACTAGGCACCATCATAATAGGTCCATGTAACTTAGCATTCAAGACATGCTGGTCGAAGTGCTCCCACATCACATCCACTTCTGCCAAATATATAGCCTCGTTTGATATACAGATATGTGGCATAGGATCGAATGGACATGGGATAGTTGGCGAAGCACCCACTCTAGATGATGAGGCTCACACCACAACCCAAATTGCAATTTGCCAGAAAAGAAGGCGACATGGTGAAGTGGATGATGGGTGCGAGCATTGGAGTATGGGGTTCACTCCACATCTCTACATTTTAGAAGATCTAACTAGTGGCATATCAGAGGTAGTTGTCCACTCCCTCGACGAGATATCTATTGGTGCTTATGGGAGGTCTTCACAGTATGCCATATTCAAGCGACTAGCATGGTGGAAGCAAGGAAATGTTCATATATCCACACATGTAAATATGCACAAACTAGTTAGTCAAGACAACAAAATAAAAATTAGATAGGCTAAACTTAGATGCATAAGTCATACCAATACAAGAAGTAAGCAGCCAGCCACCTGCCTCGCCTTATGCTTAGAAGCAAAGCCTAGATGCCTATACACATGGGTGAGACAAATGGCCCCCTCAAGGAATATCAGCAACAACATCTAAGTCTCACAGCAGCTCTAAATACTCTGCCTGCATAAGGGTGGAGGATTTGTTTGCGAAGACCGTGCATCCAAGCACAAATATTAGTATTTATTAGTGTCAAATAGAAAAAGAAATGGGGCGTGGCCAAGTGGTAAGGCAACGAGTTTTGGCCCCACTATTCGAAGGTTGGAATCCTTTCGTCCCAAAGCATATCCATACATGAATCATATCAGAATAAAAATTGTATATGAGAATCAAGATTCCTAGATAGTCTTCGAAAGAGGATGATCTTGTGTTTTCACAATAGCTTGTTAGATTCATAGTTTAACATAACAACAATAAATGATTGTGCATTTATACTTTATGATTGTTGTAACTTACCGACTCATTAATGCGCACCCTATAACGTCACTACTATAGGTTGGTCAAATTAAAAATTTCAGTTCAAGTTTCAAACCAGGGTCATGTTCTCAGAGAACAACTAGTATAGGTTTCAGTCAATTAGGCGAAATGGGGGGGTTTTCAACAATTCAATAATGAATAAATATGATAAACCATAAAATAGGATGATGGAAATGCAATCAACCTAGGAACTATCAGACAACGGTAATTCTATCCTCGACCTAAAGATAAATTTAACTCCAGTTATGCCAATTAACTAGATTAATCCTGAAATCTCAAGATTAACCTACCTAATTAATTAATTTGGTTGAACCCTCACTAAGCCTGTATCCCTGCACCTAGCTCGGCAATTCCTACTACACAATCGCATAGATTATAGTCATTGGAATCAAATCTAACCCTAACCAACATCGCATCAAGGGATTAGAGCACCCAAGACCTAGATTCTAAATTTCTATCCAACCAAATCAAGTTCTACTCAATGGAAATTACTCCTAAGATGATCAGGCCTAGAAATCCCACAAACTCATCCAGCAATTATGCATAAAAATCATCATACACAATCATAGAGAAAGAAAAAGGGAGTGGAGAAGCATAACTATCATTAAATTTAAAATAAAGATAATACAAAAATCTCAAGAATCAAACCGACAGTCTTCAAGTCATCTCAGATTGACTACAGATGCGCTTAGCCTTCCATTTTCATGGAGGCAGCCACGAGAGAAGAAGAAAAAGGAAGAAAACTAAGGAAGAAGATGAAGTGATGGCTAAGAATGGGAGAGTAATGTGCCTAGCCGAAAATGCTAGGTTAAAATGTGGGAAAATTATGAAACTGCCATTAATGAGGCCCAAATTACAAAAATGTCCCTCCTTATGTTGCCAAAAGCCTATTTCACCCTTCTTGAGTTGAGAAAATATTCTTTATGCCCTTGCTTCATGAATTAATAAAAATTATTGCTCTAGTCCCTAGCTCAGACAAAAATCCCAGCATGTTTTGAGGCCTCTCAGGTCCAGTCATAAAATTAAAAATTCCTAACAAGTAAAATTGGACCTTAAAGTGGGAAAATTAATATGAAATACAATAAATTCTAATTAGGCCTCAATGATAAAAATAGATGCTAATTAAACAATTAAATGTAAATTGGAAATGCTAGAAGTAAGTATAAGAGTACATAGATAAACACTAAAAAGTGTTTATCACTCACCCATCCATACATGCCATGCAGTGTGCTCGCCAATCTTCTGAGCACTAAAATCTCATAAAGACCACCTGGGGCTAGAGCCATCAAGAGGTCATGCCTTTGGATCACCTTCGTTGTGTGATCAAATCTTGTTCTCTCATCCTCATTTGCATTATCTAAGTCATTAGAGGGAGCCATTAGACAAATATCATGTATTGGATCTTCTTCAGCAACAACATGTGCCTGCCTACGACTCATTCACTCTCTATGGTTAGAAGTAGTCGATCACCGACGTTTCACATTCTAAGGTTCCTTTTTTGGTTCAGGATTTCTATAGCTTGGGTTTTTAGCTCTCACTATATTTATTTGTAGCAATACTCAATGATGAATTTACATAATAAACATAAAATTGAAAACTGAAATCCAATGCGGTTATGTTTGTTTGGAGCCCCACACAGCTTTATAAGTCCATTTGGAGTGTCAAATGACTTTATTCATGCACCTCTACAGAGCCATTTTGACTTTTATTTATCACCATGGCCATTTTTTCATGCATGAAACTAGCTTACCAACATTTAACAAAGAAAAAAAAAACACGTTTGAAGAACTTACATGAAAATGTGTATTTTGGCAAGGAGGACAATGAAAATGAAAGGAGGAGATAGAAAGGAAAAGGAAAAAAAGAAGACAAAGGAGTGGGGGGGTGGCTAGTTTTCTATTTTGGCAAGGAGGGAAAGGAAAGAAGAAGAAGGAGATGAAGAGGATGATGCGGCGCTTGTTTTTTTGAAGGGAGGGGGCGTGGATAATTAGGGTTAAGGGTGTTCTGGAGATTTTTGTTGGTAAATTTTAAGAGGGGGACATAATATGAAAGTAGGGGGAGAGGGGTTGGTTAATTAGGTCCCAAAAGAGCAGGGGGAAGCTTCTAGTGCACATTTTATCTTTTTTTTCTAGCCTACCTACCTCATTTGTGCACCATGTTAGCATTTTCCATCCATCATAACAACAGAGGTGTCGAAGGTACTCTTTCGATGTCATTTTAAAATTAGAAGTAAGATGTCAATTTTTTTTTTTAAGTACTAAACTAATGTCAACCCATATTAAAATATTAAATTAAGATTTTACTCTAATTTTAACTGCTATCTAAATATCCCATTTAGAATTGTGATCAAACTCTGCTGATTTTATAATGAGTTAAGTAGATTAGAAAGGACCATAGGTTTGGATTTCAATGTACCATATAGAAAATTAAAATGAAAAAAAAAAAAAAGAATCCGATACATTTTAATGTGAATTTAGATGTAATCTTACTCATTATTTTTCTATTGGTATATGAAAAAATGAGTAATTTTGACGGGAAAATTCAATTCAGTAAATAAATTTCCCTTTTGATGACTAGAGAGGTATCTTCTCATTTCACAATATTAAACTTTTAAAACAATGAGAACTGATTGTTTGATAGTGGAGTCTTGATCATGCATCATTTTGTCTTAGTATTTTCTCTTTCTTTTCTATATGAGATTGTTTGATATTGTTTTTCATATTTTCTTTTTACTTTTATATGATTTCTTTTATATTTTCTTGATTTTGCTGCTTTGTTTAATTATTTTCATTGTCTGGTTTGAAACTTTTTAATTTGTACTTGAAAATAACAAGCAGCATGCTTAATGGGCTACTTGTACTTTTATTATGGGCTAGTTAACGAGAAGATTCAAATCATTGCTCTCTTCGATCAGTGTGACGTGTTTCTTTTAACACCCCCAATTTTTCATAGATATCTGCTTTACCATTCCTGATTATTAGCAATTCAGTTCTATAGTTATTTTGACCATCGAATTATTACGTAATGGGTGAGGGAGAAAAAATGTAGGTGTTAAAAGAAACACCCATCAGTGCCTTCATAGCAGTTTGGGGGCTTTCCCAGTAAACCTGTAGTCTCTATCCCAATTTTTTTTGTTTATATTTTTAACACTTATTAATAAATTATTAATTAGTGTAATAAATTAACTTTAATATCTTTATTTAATTTTATGTAGTATATGGTATAGTTAAGAGAGAGAATACGAGAATTACCTTTTATTAAACAAGGTATATATAAAAAATTTAACATAATTTTAAAATTTTAAAAACATAATAATTTTGGAATAATTTTTTTATATTAAACAATAAAAGATATGAGACTGAGGGACTATTTAAACTTGCAAACTTACATTCTATCCACCGATTAAATCTTTATTCATCTATTAGTAATTATAGGCAAAGGTGTTTTCATATAATTCAAATATATACCGTGTTATATATTTGGATTTTTAATTTGATTTTATGTGATTTTTTAATGTGAAGTTTTGTGAAGGTTTTTAATTGGACTCACTCAATATATATATATATATATATATATATATATATATATATATATTTTTTTTTTTTTTTCTGAATGGCGTATTAAGAGGCAAAGTAAATGGAATTATAATAATTTGAGGTGTACGAGTTTCTTGTAATTTTTTACATTTATTTTATTTAGAGTCTTTCTGAAAAACACAATTTCTATACTTTTTAAATATTTAAAAAATAAATAAAGCAAGAAGAAATATGTTTTTACTGGTTCATTTCATTTATTACTTAATACTTTTATAAATTGATGATTCTTAATAATTTTTCTTGATGAGGAATCAATTTCTGTTTAGCAAAGGAAACAACATGGAGCTGCTACCTAGGTATATCTAAAGTGTCAGAAAAGGATAACATCATTTACAAGGTTAAGATTTCCAAACCTTGGAGGATCAGCTTTGTTGGAAGGGATTTAATCAAATTATTGCTTCAACTTTTGGATGTAAACTAAATGAGGAAAAAAAGACGTCATTTGCCTCTTCAAGTTCATATATGAACAAATTTAAAGGTATAAACTTGGGGTGTAATTGTTTGAATCATGGGATAAATATTTAACCAGAATTTTGCCTCAAATACACTAGGTCGATATAGTAGTAAAATCTGGTTTTTGAAATTTTGTTTCAGAGTCTATTTCAAGGCAAAACAAGCTTCTCTCCTGAGTAGGGTTGGTATTGGACACATTTCAACTATTCATCTTCTATTTCATGATATGCTTTATATAAAAATTGACTTAGTTTATTTTTAGCCATCATCTTCTATTTCATGAGATGCTTTATATAAAAATTGAGTTACTTTATTTTTAGCCATTTATCTACCGTCTAATAAAGGCTCAACAAATAAGCTAAATTTATTTTAAAGCTCTTTTATTGGGAGGAACTATTAGGTATCGATATGGATTTAAACTCCGGTTTATCATATCGTGGGGACTAACCCTTTTTATTGGACCCAATTCCTGATAGTTTAATTCTTTAAAATACTATCTAAAAATGTTACTAAATCAATTGAGTTGTAATAATTATTCTTAATTTAAAAGAGAAGCTTAATAGACTTCTCATGGACAACTGAAGCTCACTTTTGGTTTTAGAATTACATTTTTTCAAATTTATTTATTAGAGAACTTCTTTTATGAAAAGTTGAATCTCACTTTGAGCTTAAATTTACAAATCTCTAAACTCAATTTTTCAAATCTATAAATGTTAAAATTATAAATGTGGGATTCTATTAAAATTTAAATTTTAAAGAAGTGGGGAGAGGCTTTGCGCCCTTCCATTCCTCTATTCACTCACCAAATCTTTTATGTCACGTTTCAATATAAAAGATATTTCGACCAGCTCCAAACCAATGAACAATTTGATTCTAATTGCTTTGACTCTCTTTTTCAACAGATGCTCTTCATGGGAATTGATGCCTAAAAGCAAATTAATCTTGGAGCAAGAGCTGGTTTTTATATTAGATTTGATTAGATTCTAACCCACTTGTGGAACGGAAATACTATTTACAACTATTTCCAGTTAATAACACCATTCAAATATCACTTCTAAGATCTCATTCAATGTCCAGAAACATGAACCATTATGAACCCTAATATATTTTTATGTTTCAGTTACAAGTGGCATGCATGGTTGAGATAAAGCTTAAAAAAATTGACATGTGTCAAATAATTAAATAAAAGGTATAGTTCATTATAAATAATTAGAGTATTAAATAAGTCTTGACTAAAATTATATTAACTATATTGATATTGATAATTTTTCATTTATCAATAATTATCATAACAATATTTGAGATATAATGTGAAAAGTAAATAATTAAAAAAACAAAATTGTATACAATGAAAATATAATATTTTAATATTTTTGAATTATTTAAATTAAAATAATATGTTAATAATATATTAATAAAATATAATAAATATTAAAATAAGTGGTTAAGACTGAGTAGGTAAAGAACAAAAATTATGAGAGAGAGAAGAAAAAAGCTTCTCTAAGAAATGATTTCCTTTTTGTAATTATTTAATAAAGACAAAGGCAAATAGAGAAAGTGAATCAAATTTTGTTAGGTTGTCAGCAAAATAAAATATTCCACTTGGTGGCTTATTATTGAGCCATATATACTGTTCATGAATAAAATTTAAAGAAGAGTAAGATGATCCGGCCAAGTACACGATTTGACTTATTTTCTAATTTCTTTCACCTACTCAAACTATTCATGGCAAAATGAAAACGAACCTCCTAGCAGTACAGTGAAACTACTGATCTTCCATTGAAGACACCCATAAATGAAACTACATCTTTCTTCTTAATAACATGAATTACTATATATGCCATTGCTTCTTATTAGTCACGAGTGATTTTGACTAAAAACAATAACACATATATTAATTTGTGTCTTTAGGACTAAGTATGTGGCTCTCCTATTAATATACTAGGTAAATATGTTTTGACCTTGGACTACTTGTTGATTGTGTCTATTAAATTATTGAACTAACTAAATGTTAGGTCTCATTTTAGTCACATTTCAACCCCATATTTTCTTGGTTTAGTGGCATGTTCTTAGACTATTTCATTTGATTTAAATCATTTTTTAGATTCTTGAATGCATATGGATGATAATATAAATTGAGCTTAATTGCATGTTTTTAACTAACATTTGTATTTTCACAAGTGATTAATTTCTATGCCAAGAACAAGCATTGAAAAGCCAAGCTAAAAAGAACCAGAATGGCAATTTTGCTAGAGCTCGCCGTGGCGAGCTACCCTCCTTGCCGTGGCGAGGTGAACCAGAGAGCAATGTTGCCAGTTCTGCCATGCTTCACCGTGGCAAGTTGGGACCTTCACCGTGGTGAGCTGGATGACCTCTAGAGCTATTTTGAAGAGTCCTAAGCCAATTCAACTTCCGGGAAGCCTTATCATACAAGGATTGGAACTCCTAAGCTTGGAAGACTCTTTGGAAGCATGATTAAAGTGGAATTAAAGTCTTGGAAAAATATATCCACTTAGTGTCTTAGTTAGAGTATGATTAGGAATGACTTTGTAATTTAATTTATAATACATCTAAGAGTCCTATGTTAAGTAGAACTAGGATAAGTATATTAAATATCCAAGTAGAGCTGAAAATATATAAAGGAGAATCCTAAGCCAACTCCAATACCAATATAATTAATTTCCTCATCAAAGAATGACTTATCAAGTGGCTAAGAAGAAGAGTTGGAGTTGGAATAGAATTCTGTTTTCCCTCTAGTTGGAAGCTGCCAAGGCTGAATAGGATTAGGATTTAATTCCTTATATATATATCAAGAGGGCAGATCTAAAGAGGCATCACGCCAACACACCACGCCACATTCAGAGCTGCTGCCAGATCTGGAATTCATCCACGCAACACCACCAAGAGCCACGCATCCAAGAGTTGAAGACACCCATTGTCCCTTTTGCCGAAACTAGTATTTTATCTTTTGTTTATTTTTGTTCAAGTGACCATGCTTTCAGCCCAGAATTTTGCTGGATCTGTTAGCATGGTAGCTTAATTTCTTTTATGCTTAGCTAGACATATCTAAGCCATGATACCAAGTTTGTGAGACAAGTTTATGATTTGAATGTTTGATAATGATTTTGAGTATTCTGAAATTATTTGACAGCATTGTTATTGAATTTATTTGGATTTGTTTGGAGTGGCTAACCAACCTATTTGAATGATTCATATTGTTAGCCAATTAAGTAAGTCTGGAACCTTAATTAATTAGCACAAGTAACAACTAGTTAATCCTAGAATTGGATTGATTAGAATAATTTCAGATCTGAATTACATAAAGTCGCTGGTGGACCTTTATGGTTTAGGTTAGATGATGTTTTCCATAGATCTTAATACTCCAAGTTCGGTTAAATCTTTTGCGCTGGTGTATTGAGGTTATTGGACTTGGTAGGTTTTGAGCTCAGACGTTCTAGTTATAAAACAAACGGTAAGGGAAAATAGGGAATTTTGTCATACAAAGTTCTACAGTCTAGCTATTCGAAATTAACTTACCTATGTGTCAATGATCGAATTTGTGTTATCATGGTGAGGATATGTCGATGCTAAGCATGCCTTATTAATTCCGTTACTCAATCTACTCAATTCACTTGCTCTACTTCTCTTTTATTAATTTCTTAATCTGCCCAGAATTTTAGTAGTAGTCCATAATCAAAACCCCCCCTTTGGTGTGTTTAGTTCTTAGGTGATTCGTCTAGGTAGTTTACTTTTCTGTTATTTCCTTTCTCTTAAAGCAATTCTATTAGATTAAATATACGCTTCCTCATGGGATCGATCCTACTTGTCTTATATTATATTATATTATATAATTTCAAGGGAGTAGTGAATTAATTTGTGAGGCTACGACACTTCTCCTCACAAATTTTGGAGCCGTTGCCAGGGAAGCAACAATTTAATCTTTTAGGATTGTTAGTATTTTATGTGTTTTCTTTGTTTTGAATTTTATAGGTTTCGATTGATTTATGTTCTTGAGGAGTGGAAGAATAATTTCCAGCCACCAAGACCAAACAGAATTGGAAGAAAGGTTCAACATCAATCCTTTATTCGAACTGGACACTACATCTGAAAGGGAGATGGCAACCTTGAAACAGTTGGCAGAACCAGACTTAACAATTCAGCCATTGGCAATCACATATCCTGCCCTTGCTGTTCCTTTGAAGCTTAATTCGGGATTCATTAACTTGCTACCCAAATTCCATGGATGGCTTGGAGAGGATCCATACCGTCATATCAATGAATTTATGATCACTTGCTCAACCATTCAGCAAGAGGGAGTTACCGAAGATCAAGTGAAGCTGCGAGCCTTTCCTTTCACATTGCAAGATGCGGCCAAAGATTGGTTGTACTACTTGATGCTTGGATCTATAACCTCATGGCAGCAACTTCACAAAATGTTTTTGGAAATTTTTTTTTCTAGCATCCCGTATTGCTTCCATCCGAAAAGAAATATGTGGAATCAAGCAAATCAGTGGCGAGACTTTATATGAATATTGGGAGCGCTTCAACAAATTATGTGCCTCATGCCCGAAGCACCAAATTAGCGACCAACTTCTCATATAATATTTTTATGAGGGATTAGCACCCCATGACCGAGGAATGATCGATGCTGCAAGTGGTGGAGCTCTCGTAGACAAAACACCTGCACAAGCCCGAGCTCTAATTGACAACATGGCTCAAAACTCTCAACAATTCGGGGAAAGAAGTGGTTCTTTCTTCGCCCTGCCAATGCTACAAGCAACCCTAATGCTCAACTTACCCAATTGCAAGCTATAATAAATCAAATGATCGGTGCAGCTTCAGCACCTATTTGTGGTATATGCACAACTCCAAGACACTTGACTGATTCATGTCCTAATTTACAACAACCGGGAGAGGTGAATGCTATGTACAATAACAGAAGGTATGATCCCTTTGCTCCTACCTACAATGAGGGGTGGAGAGATCACCCAAATCTCATATACGGGCCACCCAGAAATAATCCTCTAGGATTTGATCAAGTCCAGCACCCTCCACCATAAATGCAAGCTGCTGACAAAACCCAGTTAATGCTCGAGCAACTAATGAAGCAAATGGACAAGAACTTCACTGATTTAAGGCGTGATTCAGAAAATAAATTCCAAAATCTAGAAAGCCAAATCAAACAACTACAAACTCGCGTCTCCAACAATGAAGTCACTCTTGGGAATTTCCAAGCTCAAATGAATAACAGGCTACCTTCCCAACTGTTTGCCCACCTTAAGGGAAGCGTGAATGCTATCATGACCGCTATGAAACCAAGAGAGAGGGAAGATGAAAATAGATACATTCCGAAGCCTCCATTCCCTCAAAGGTTCATGACAAAGGAGCAACTGCAGCAGCTGCTGCCAGTACCTGAACAACCCGAACAGCAGTTGCAAAGAGCACCGAAACAGCCCAGTTCTGGGCAGCTACAAGAGCAATGCTGCCAAGCCAATTATGGGCAGCAAAACAGCAGCAATAAGACCATTCCAGCAACAGAAAAATGAAGAAACAAAGCTGGAAAAATATGAAGAAAACAGGTATATTCCAAAGCCTCCATTCCCTCAAAAATTCAAGCAAAAGAAGCATGATGAAGCCAATCAAGAAATTCTGGAAACATTCTGAAAAGTGGAGGTAAATATTCCATTGCTGGATGCTATTAAGCAAGTTCCAAGGTATGCTAAATTTCTTAAAGAGCTTTGCACTTCTAAAAGAAAATTAATTGGCAATGAGAAAATTAGTGTAGGAGAAAATGTTTATGCTATTTTTCAAAAGAAAATTCCCACAAAATGCCAAGATCCAGGGATGTTCACCATCCCCTGTAAAATTGGTAATACTTCTTTTGGAAAAGCTATGATAGACCTAGGAGCTTCAATTAATGTCATGCCTAGAAATATCTATGAAAAATTGAACCTAGGAAATTTAAAGGAAACTGGCTTAATAATTCAACTAGCTGATAGAAGTAATGTTTACCCAAGTGGAGTCATAGAAGATGTCCTTGTGCAAGTCAATGGATTAGTATTCCTTGCAGATTTTTATGTGTTAGATATGGGAGATGAGGGTAACTTAGGAAATATTCTATTGCTTCTAGGGAGACCATTCTTAAAAACTTCAAGGACTAAAATTGATGTATACAATGGTAGTTTAACAATGGAATTTGATGGTGAGGTTATTAAATTTAATATATTTGATGACATTAGATATCCTGCTGATGTTAACTACTTATATGCATTAGATGTTAATGAAGTTTCCAAAAAGGGTGATGAATTAGAAAAATCTGATGAATTGGAAACTATCATTACAAAGAGCATGCTTAGCAGGGATTTAGCTGAAAATGATTTAATGTTGCATGATGCTTTGGTAGATAAAAATTCTGCATTGAACCCCTCAAATCAAGTGCATGAAAAATCATATTTATCCCTCCCTACACAACATGTTAAAGCTGTTTCATCACATGTTTCACCTCCTACACTAAATTTAAAACCCTTGCCTGAAAATTTTAGAGAACATAAAGAAGCTATTGGGTGCACATTGTCTAACATAAAAGGTTTAAATCCTACATTAGGCACCTATAAGATAGCTCTAGAACCTAATGAAAACCCCAAGCCCAAATCAAAAGCATTGCATGATGCTAAATCAACTAGGAAAGAGTTTCATGTAGGCAAAAAAGTGCTACTGTATAAATCAAAACCGTGGTTATTTCCTGGGAAACTTAAGTCAAGGTGGCTTGGCCATTTTGTTGTCACTCATGTCCATCCTCACGGGGCCATAAAGATTAGGAGCCTAACTACTAACAAATTTTTTAAAGCAAATAGGCACAGGTTAAAGCATTTTTATGAAGGTGATGCTGCCTGCATGGTGGAAGGAATTCGGCTAGAAGATCCTTGAGCATAAAGAATGTCGAGCCAATGACATAAAACAAAGGCGCTTCTTGGGAGGCAACCCAAGTTAATTTCAGGGTGGTTTGCATTTTTAAATTTTGTCTATTTTTTATTTCTGTCCATCTTTTCCATTCTAGTAGTTTTTATTTTTTTCCTTGCATTAGGGACTATGCAAAATTTAAGTGTGGGGGGAGGAATGAAAAATTCTGCATATTTGCATGACTTAATTACTCTCTACATCTGAATTCTTGCATCTTCTTCTTAATTCTGCATTCAAGAGAAAACAAGAAAATCTCTTGAAAGTGTAGCCTCATATTAAACAAGGATAACCCATGACATAAGTGAATATGGCTAAGTGGACCCTAACTCAAAACTTATACATTGTATAATGTGATTGATCATGAGATCCAAGTGAGCTATTTGAGCCGAGTGAAGGTTAGGACATTCATGCCAACTTGAGAGTTCATATATATTTTTTTCATGTGTGTATTTCGTTCAATCTAGGGTATAGACCTCTAAAATTTGCTCTAAGCCTTGCCACATACTTAGAGTTATATTTGCATGCTGGTAAGTGATTTTGGCACTTAGGTTTAACCAATTTAGCCTTTCACAGCCCACCTTGCATAATTACCACTAGTTGACCACTTTTGAGCCTTAGCTTTCCTTTCTTTTAAGCACATCATAAGCCATATACCATTCCTTTCATATACCCATATTTTTGAACCCAACACTTTGAAGGACTATGTGAATTTGAGACATCAAATTGCTGCCTGGTTAGTAACTAGGAAAGTGGAAAGAAAGAGCCTCAAAAGATGTGAAAATCTCCCAAAACAAAGTGCAGAAAAAGAAAAGAAAGAATTCTGGAAAGAAACAAATTATGGAAAAATTCTGGAAAAAGAAAAGTTGAAAGGAAAAAAATTCTGCAAGCAAAAGCAAAAGAATGAAAAAGAAGGGAGAAGCAGAAAAAAATGTGTAGTATGAGGCTTGAAAGTGGAAAGTGAGTGAGCTTGAAAAGAGTATGCTTTGAATTCACATAATCTCTTCTTAGTAGTTTAACCCTTGATTCCATCATCCATTAATCCTTTTTACCTTACCAAAAGCCCCATTACAACCAAAGAAAAGTCCTTTTGATTCAAGTATGCAATGTACTCTAAGAGGTGGAGGTAAGACTGAAAATCAAATTTTGGTAGCTCTTGCTTTATGATTATGAACTTGAGAGTGAATAGTTTAAACCTAAACACTTGAGAGAATTGAGTATAAAACACATATATCCAGTGAGAATCATTCACATTGTGCATGGTAAAATCTAAGTTAAGAGTCTCTGCTTAATGACATATCTGCTTATGTTTGTGAGGTGATGACTTGCTTGACATGGTGACTTATAGTTTTCAGGAGAGTTTCTTTGTTTTGTTCTTAATTTGATCGAGGACGATCAAGAGTTTAAGTGTGGGGGAATTTGTTAGGTCCCATTTTAGTCACATTTCAACCCCATATTTTCTTGGTTTAGTGGCATGTTCTTAGACTATTTCATTTGATTTAAATCATTTTTTAGATTCTTGAATGCATATGGATGATAATATAAATTGAGCTTAATTGCATGTTTTTAACTAACATTTGTATTTTCACAAGTGATTAATTTCTATGCCAAGAACAAGCATTGACAAGCATTGAAAAGCCAAGCTAAAAAGAAGCATAATGGCAATTCTACCAGAGCTCGCCATGGCGAGCTACCCTCCTTGCCGTGGTGAGATGAACCAGAGAGCAATGCTGCCAGTTCTGCCATGCTTCGCCGTGGCAAGTTGGGACCTTCACCGTGGTGAGCTGGATGACCTCTGGAGCTGTTTTGAAGAGTCCTATGCCAATTCAACTACCGGGAAGCCTTATCATACAAGGATTGGAACTCCTAAGCTTGGAAGACTCTTTGGAAGCATGATTAAAGTAGAATTAAAGTCTTGGAAAAATATATCCACTTAGTGTCCTAGTTAGAGTATGATTAGGAATGACTTTGTAATTTAATTTATAATGCATCTAAGAGTCCTATGTTAAGTAGAACTAGGATAAGTATATTAAATATCCAAGTAGAGCTGAAAATATAAAAAGGAGAATCCTAAGCTAACTCCAATACCAATATAATTAATTTCCTCATCAAAGAAGGACTTATCAAGTGGCTAAGAAGAGGAGTTGGAGTTGGAAAGAATTCTGTTTTCCCTCTAGCTGGAAGATGCCAAGGCTGAATAGGATTAGGATTTAATTTCTTATATATATATCAAGAGGGCAAATCTAAAGAGGCATCACGCCAACCACGCCATATTCAGAGCTGCTGCCAGATCTGGAATTCATCCACGCAACACCACCAAGAGCCACGCATCCAAGAGTTGAAGACACCCATTGTCCCTTTTGCCGAAACTAGTATTTTATCTTTTGTTTATTTTTGTTCAAGTGACCATGCTTTCAGCCCAGAATTTTGCTGGATCTGTTAGCATGGTAGCTTAATTTCTTTTATGCTTAGCTAGACATATCTAAGCTATGATACCAAGTTTGTGAGACAAGTTTATGATTTGAATGTTTGATAAATTGATTTTGAGTATTCTGAAATTATTTGACCGCATTGTTATTGAATCTATTTGGATTTGTTTGGAGTAGCTAACCAACCTATTTGAATGATTCATATTGTTAGCCAATTAAGTAAGTCTGGAACCTTAATTAATTAGCACAAGTAACAATTAGTTAATCCTAGAATTGGATTGATTAGAATAATTTCATATCTAAATTACATAAAGCCGCTGGTGGACCTTTATGGTTTAGGTTAGATGTTGTTTTCCATAGATCTTAATGCTCCAAGTTCGGTTAAATCTTGTGCGCTGGTGTATTGAGGTTATTGGACTTGGTAGGTTTTGAGCTCAAACGTTCTAGTTACAAAACAAACGGTAAGGGAAAATAGGGAATTTTGTCGTACAAAGTTCTACAGTCTAGCTATTTGAAATTAATTTACATATGTGTCAATGATCGAATTTGTGTTATCATGGTGAGGATATGTCGATGCTAAGCATGCCTTATTAATTATGTTAGTCAATCTACTCAATTCACTTGCTCTACTTCTCTTTTATTAATTTCTTCATCTGCCTAGAATTTTTAGTAGTAGTCCATAATCAAAACCCCCCCTTTGGTGTGTTTAGTTCTTAGGTGATTCGTCTAGGTAGTTTACTTTTCTGTTATTTCCTTTCTCTTAAAGCAATTCTATTAGATTAAATACACGCTTCCTCGTGGGATCGATCCTACTTGCCCTATATTATATTATATTATATAATTTCAAGGAAGTAGTGAATTAATTTGTGAGGCTACGACACTTCTCCTCACACTTAAGCATTAAAATAGTCACCTTAATTAACCGTCCATATAACCTCTCATGCTTTTTAGCTCTTTGCAGGTTAACACCGACAAGGTTTGTAGCTTGACAACCAAATTCTTTTGTGTAGCCCAATATTTTTCCTCTAAATGGTCAATGAGTTCACTTGCAATTACTTTCCTTAAAATCCAGATTTGATTGGATTTATATATATATATATATATATATCTAATTCAACCATATCTTTTAGAATCTTCTAATGTTTGGTACATCTGGATATCCCTTGATTCTCTAGATAAATATTTGGTATATGATATACTCCTATCGTGGTTATATATATATATATATATATATATATATATATATATATATATATATATATATATTCAATGATATATTTATTTAATAGTTTATCTTTTGATTTGAATTTACGGAGAATTATTAAAACAAAATTTTAAATAAAAGGTATTTTTTGAAAAATATCTTTATTCACTCTCTAAAATTAAAAAATACATTATATTTTTAAACATAAGACTTTTTAAATAGTATTTTATAATTTCAATCAGAAATAATATATGATCACTCAAGATATAGTACAAGTAAAAGTTTTCTTGCATTCTCTGAAAGTATGCACTATACCCATGTTTAGTTGCGTTGAACCGGTGGTTAGCAATTTTTTAGATTTCTAATTCAAAATTTTAGAAATTTTTGGCTTGTTACTGAAATATACATTGCATGGAAAAGTATTAAAACAAAAAACTTAAATTTGTATAATGTGCATTTTACTCTTAAAATTTTTAAAATATATATTTAATCTCCTTAAACTTTTAAAATGTGCACAACACTCTAAACCCTATTTTTTGTTAAAAATTTGAGAAAAAAATCATTCCCATCTCACTGGTTTCTCTATGTTCAATCATTATTTCTATTTGTCTGTCATATAAAAAGGGTTAATAAACATTAAATGAGATGTAGATGATGTTTTATGCCAAATTTTTAGAGAAGTTAGAGTTTGAAGTGACAAGTACATTTTAAAAATGACCAATACAAGCTTTTGCTTTTAAATATCAGTGGATAATAAATGATCCTTACACACACTAAATGAGAAATACGTAAAATTTAATCAACCAATACAAAAAAAAAAAAAAAATTCAAATAAATTTTGATATAGTTTGTGTCCAATTAAAATTTGTATGTATTGTCATATTTAAAAGCATGAAACAATGACAAAATAATTAATTTTCAAGTGATTTATGAAGTATGGGCAATAGGTAGACAACAAAAAGCCAGATTACGGTAGACCTATCTATTTGAATACATCAGCAAGGATGAGCATATGCTTGGAGTTTTGTGCCAGGCGCAAAGTAAAGAAGTTTCCAAGACGTCGATAACACCACAAATCTTAACATGAATAGGTCCCTAAAGAAGAAGAGCCATAAGGTTGATAACCTACAGGTCCATTCAACGATCTTCGATCTTAACAACCATGTCTTCATTTGGATGGTGCCGGAAATCAACAAGGGGCATGAAAGATGATAATCAATAACAAGGTGTTGGCAAAGTGAAAATTAAGTTGATCCGAAAGGCATTTTAGGTTAAATATTTTATTTCTGCTTTTAATAGGAATTAGTTTCATATGAGGTCTACATTTCAGGTGATTTCAGTCTCAAATACACTAAATCGATGTAGCGGGTGTATTGTTAAGACTGTTTAATAAAATTTTATAACAACAACAAGCTTTTTATCACATTAGATGAGGTCGGTTAAATGAATTATATGATATTATTATGCTATATTAAAAACCAAACTTTCCAAGATGTTGGTAACAATGAGATCTTTTTTACAACTCCTCCCAGTATCCAATAAAATCTTAATATGAAAATATAACCAAATAACACTTACCATTTAACGAAAAAGCTCCATTTAGGCTGAATACAAACTCATTATTTTCAGACCCCAATAACTTGATAAGCCTGATCTATGGAATATCTTAGAATATCTTCCTTGTCACATTTCAACATAAAAGATATGTCAACAACCTGCAAACCAATGAATAGTTAATTTGATTCTAATTGCTCTGACTCTCTCCAGTTCAACAGAAGCTCTTCATGGGAATTGATGCCTTAAAGCAAAATAATCTTAGAGTTAATCTTGGAGCAAGAGCTGGTTTTTATATTAGATTTGATTAGATTCTAACCCACTCGTGGAAATACTATTTATAACTAATGCCAGTTAATGCCATCGTTGAAAATCACTTCTAAGATCTCATCCAATGTCCGGAGACATGAACCATTAGAGACCCGAATATATTTATATGTCTTAGTTACAAGTGGCATGCATGGCCGAGATGAGGCTTAACATGCACCATGGTCAGCCATTAACCACACATATATAATAATCTGGAAGTAAAGATAGTATAATCTCAACTACTAATATATCTATCTATCTATATATATATATATATATATATATATATATATATATATATATATATATATATATATATTTTTTTTTTTTTTTTTGCTAAAATCAACTATGTGACAATGATCAGTTCCAGAGAATTTGTACTTTTTTCCTATTAAATATGTAATAAACTGAGAAAGATCAAATTGGCTTGGATTGATTTTCAAGTATTTGTCTGCCACTTTGTAAAGAATATATACAAATATTCTAGAAGAATCACTACGAGATAACATCTCCTAGAAACAAATTCTAACAGATAGAGCATGCCACTTACGTCCTTATCTACAAGTTTTATCCTTATCTCTACTTAGTTCCCAAGCTTCACGTACTACTACATCATACATGACTACATGCACTATACGACACATACAATGCTCCAGTTATACTTACAATAATATAATATATATGTCTCATTTCCCCCCTCAAGGTGGAGCATGGGTTAGCGAATGCCTAGCTTGCCCATTAAGACTGTTAACTAAGCCCGTCCAAGAGCCTCGGTAAGGATATCCACAAGTTGAAATTTGGTGGGTACATATGTGGGATAGATTAATCCATTGAGAATCTCATTGCGAACAAAGTGACAATCAACTTCAATATGTTTGGTGTGTTTGTGAAAAACTGGATTTTTAGCTATATAGAGAGTAGCTTGACTATCATAGTGGAGATTGATAGATTGTGGATGCAAAATGCCAAGACTAGACAACACATCCTTCAACCATTTTAATTCACACGTAACTGCCGCCATAGCTAGATATTCAGCTTCAGCAAATAATCGAAAAACCATGTATTGTTCCTTTGTTTTTCAAGAAATTGATGAGTGGCCCAAATTGATAAATCAGCCGTGTGAAAGGACAACTCGCCAGTCCGAGTCATACCACCATGAAGTTGCAAATCACTGTCACAATATTTGAGTGTGCAACTTCTAATCCCAAGAAATTTTAATCTCCCCAAGTCCTTCATGTGAAAATAGGTGTTTAAGTAATGTTTGAATTTTTGGATGTCATTAAAGCTATTTCTTGCAATGATCAGTTCATCTACATGCACCAAAACTACCAACTGCTCGTTAGATGTTTTGAGAACAAACAGTGAGTAATTAGTGACAGATTGGATAAAATCGTAAGCCTTTAAAGCATTAGACAATTTGGCAAACCAACATCGAGGAGCTTTTCAAAGCGCATAAAAGATTTTTGTAGTTTACACACCATACTTGCCTCAGTGGTGCATAATCTAGGAGGCAATTTTACATATACTTCTTCTTGGAGATTCCCATGCGAAAATGCATTGTGCACATCCATCTAATGAAGCTCCTAGTCTCTTGCAGCAACAACTGCTAGAACAATTATAACTATCACCATTTTATGACAGGGGCAAAAGTCTTAGTGAAGTCAACTCTTTGAATCTCGCTTTGAATCTCTCAATAATTCTATCGTAGTGATGTTTCACACTATATACCCATTTGCATCATAGTGCTTTCTTCCTTGTGGGAAGTCGTGTCAAAATCCAGGTGCCATTTTTCTCTAGGGCTTGTATTTCACCATCCATGGCTTGATGCCATGTAGTGTCCTTTACCACTTATGTATAATGAGTGGGTTCTCGGTGGGCATACATTGTTGCGAGGAAAATTCTATAGGACAAAGAAAAAGTGTTATTATGAACAGAAGGCATGATAGAGTAGGATGTACCTGAGGAAGTTGTTGGACTGGAAGAGCTTAGGGATGGGCTTGCAGCATGCACAATGTGTAAGACAAAGTCGTGAAGGCGTGATGGAAGTTTCTTGGTGCGATGACCATGCCCCATTTCCACACATGGGCGTTCAACATCATCCACCACTACATGAGGTGCTGCATAGCTAATTAGTGGATTAGCCACGTGTTGTGGCACGACAGTGGCCACGTCTTCGTGGGGTGTTGTATGTGTCTATTCTTGGTTTTCATTGCTTGCATGAGAAGTACCACTATCACTCCGTACTTTGTGTTATGATAAACTCAATCTCGCCATCATCATCACAATTTTCTTTGATGGTGTTATAAATAGGCACATAGGCGAATTTTTCATGCAAGTGTGGGTATTCATATTCAACAAACTCAATATCCCGTGATGTGAAAATTTCTTCGCTTTCAAGATCCATCACTCACCACCCCTTTCTCCTATATGGATATCCCAAAAAAACGCATTGTTTACTTTTACTCTCAAATTTATTTCCTTTAGTGTTTCTATTATGAACATAACAAACACTCAAAAATTTTTGAATTATCAAATGTTGGAGTTTTTATATAGAATTTCATAAGGACATTTTCCTCCTAAGACATCAGTAGGTGTTTTGTTGATCAAATATCCAATAGCCAAAACACATTCCCCCTAAAATTTGATGGGTAGATTGGTTTGGAAAGGTAGTGCTTGTGCTATATTAAGGATCTGATGATGTTTTCGTTCTACCCTTCATTTTTGTTTGGGGGTGCCTGTGCAAGAAGTATAAAACACAATTTCAATTTCATGAAAATATTTTCTCAAACAAGTAAATTCAGTTCCATTGTCACTCTTAAAAATTTTGACTTTTGCATTGAACTATAGCTCAATCATATCAAAGAAGTAGGGGTGGGTACGGGACGGGACATTTTGATGTTCCGTCTCGGCTCGAAAGATTTGAAATGGGACCGGGATGCAATTTTGTGTCTCGGTTAATTTTCGAGACTGGACTGAGACAAGTAAAATCCCATCCTAGTCCCGTCCCAAATTTTATATAAATATGTCCTGTCCTGATAAGTATATATATTTGTCCTGATTATTACTTTTTACGCCTCTATTTTTGTTGTTTACACACTACCTTTCTTTTTTTTTTGTTGTGCTTTCTACACCCCTCTTATTACTTTATACACCCATTTATCAGGGCGGGAATTGGGACTGAACCGACACAAGGCTATATAAAACCGGGATGAGATGGGACAAGATAAAAAAAAAAATTCAGGACGGGACCGGGATGACACTTTTGTCCCAAACAAATTTTCAAGACAGAATCGGGACGGCCAAATACCCAGCCGTGCCCACCCCTACAAAGAAGTTTATAAATTTTTGGCAAACTTCTCATTGGTCAGCAATCAAGTAGATCCAAGCTGTTCTAGAAAAATCATCTACTATGGTTGAAAAATAAAAGTCCACAAGTTGATGGGGTCCGATATGGTCCCCATAAATCACAACAAATTAACTCAAAAATATTGTTTGCCTTAAAATTACTTAATTGAAATTTTTCCTTGGTTTGTTTGGCCTTAAAACAAATGTCACAATCTTTATTCGTTGTCTCCATATTTCTACTAATGTGAGGAAGCATTTTCATAACTTTGAATGATGGATGTCCTAATCTTCAATGCCAAAGATCGATTTGATTAATCCCTTATGCTTTGCAAGCTTTATGTTCTGAAATGCCCTAATAGTAGTAGAGCCCACCCTTTCGCTCACCCGCTCTAATCAGCATCCTCAAAGTGAGGTCTTGCACAACACACATTTTATTAGTAAACTATACAACACAATTTAGTTCATCACTTAGCTGGGACACATATATCAAATTGCAGCTAAGTTTGGGTACATATAACACATTAGTCAAGATTAATCATCCTTATAGTTTCACACTTCCTTCTTTGGTTGCCACAGTTTCTTGTCCATTTGGAAGACCCATTGGACCTGCGTGAATAGTCTGTAAGTTCTCCATAATTTTCAAATAACTTGTCATATGGTTAGATGCTCTGGTGTCCAATATACACCTATTAGAAAATTGTTACCTTACAATTTTTCACTCCCTATGTTTTGCTTTTGGCTACTAAGTTGGTCCACCAAAGCTTTGATCTGAGCACTTGTCAATCTAGCAACCTCGCCTGTGCTGTTGTTCGAGACAAATCCATTCGAGCATTGGCGCTGGTTTGCATGGCATTGGTGTGCACCAAGCTACGTCCTCGACCTGCTGCACCATGCCTTTGGCCCTTTCCATGTGCCCCACCTTTGATGTCATGTCTTGGTGTATTCCCCCATGAGTTGGGGTAGCCAATGACTTGAAAGCAATTCTTTGCTTCATGCCCATTCCTGTTGCAGATTGAACTTAGCAAATTCTTGGTCTTCAAATTGCCATGCCCTTTGCTGTTATGGTTGGCTTGCATTGCCAAACCCACCATATCTCTTATTTCTTCTTTTGTTTTGGTTATTGATCGTACCCTTTCCTCTTGAATCATTGTGGCATAGATGCAATTCAAAGAGGGTAGTGGTTCTATGGCCAGAAGATTCGACCTCACTGTGTTGTATACATCATTGTTCAGTTCCTTAAGAAACTGATGTACCCTTTATTCCTCTCTTTGTTTTTCAAGCTTAGCTCCAATGTTACACTTGCACTCACCACATTTGCATGATGGGATTTGCGCATAATTGCTCAACTCATCCCACAATAGCTTGAGTTTTCCATAGTTTGCACCCACATTGTTCCCTCATTGTCTGCATTCAACAAGTTCCAGTTTTAATTGGTGAATGCAGGGTCCATTAGCCAATAAGAAGCGCTCCTTAATATCGCCCCACAGCTCCTTTATGTTCTCCATATAAGTGACAATAGAACGTAGTCCAGGTTCAATAGTATTAAGGATCCAAGACACCAACATGAATTGCATTGTCTACCAATCTTCCGATTCTGGGCTTCTGACCTTTGGCTACTGAATTGTACCTACAACAAAGCCCCATTTTCGTCGAGCACGCAGTGAAGTCCTCATTACTCGTGTCCATTCTTCATAATTTTCTTCCTTTAGTTGCACCTGGGTAATCACGTTCTCAAGGTTGTCGTTGGAATTGAGATTAAACAGAGAAGGGGTCTATTTCTTGAGTTCTCGTCCCTGTTCCTGTTGTCTAGCCATTTTTGATCCCAAGGTTTGCATCTATATCGAGCCTGCAGGCTTTGATACCATAATAAATTGGGAAAGATCAAATTGGCTTAGATTGATTTTCATGTATTTTTTTGCCACTTTGTACAAAATATATACAAATATTCTAGATGTATCACTATGAGATAAAAGCTCCTAGAAACAAACTCTAACAAATTGAGCGTGCCACCTACATCCTTATCTATAAGTTTTATCCTTATCTCTACTTAGTTCCCAAGCTTCACGTACTACTGCATGTTACATGCACTATACAACACATACAATGCTACAGTTATATTTACAATAATATAATATATATGTCTCATTAAATGGTTGCAATTCTTTCAATAATTTGACACAGAAAATATATGAAAAATACTCTTCATTTAACTCTATTTCATGAGAAAATTACCAATTAAAGGTTTAGGCTTCAATTGGACAGTTTGCTGTTTTAGACAGTTTGCTGTCCTGTTTTTGTAAAATATAGAAACGTGGTGTATAAATGTCTAAAAATCGTGAAAAACTCCAGAATACAAATTCAATGTGTCTAGAATAGGTGGTAAAAAGTTTATAAAAATCTCGTTGGTTTGATAAATCAATTAAACAAAGTTTGTAAACTGTGTTGTTTACCGGTAAAAATCCTGAAGGGTAACTTTGAAGAATTTTCTATACTAATTGGCTAAGACAAACATCTTGAAATTTTGCATGCATAAAATATAGTGTTTCGTGAGCTTGGGAAAATAATTTCATATAATTATCTCGTGGTTTGAAGGTACTAATAATTCATTATTTCAAGCTGGCCGGAAAACAGAATTTTAGCACAAGGTGCACTAATCCATATTTGTCATCTCTATGAGTTACATGAATATATGATATACATGGACTAAATATCCATTACAAAATGATCTAGATATGACTCAAATTTCATCACATAAACCTCAATCATTTATTACATAAGGTCACCAATAATTACATAGAAAACAGCCAACAACACAAGCTATTCTTGATTTACCTCTTTTGAATTATCACCTGTATAAAATCACCACCATTAATAATATGAGAAATCAATAATTTCTCAGTAGTTAGTCCATTCAAACAAGGTTAAAGGATGGCATCACTGAGCAATAATTAGAAGAAATTGCAGAGAAAGAGGCATAACCAAGCTTAGGGATTCTTATGGATAGTATACATTTGGTGCCCCCTTTTAGCACCTCTGCTTGTCATAGGGTGATACATGTTTAGTGCTCCCTTTTGGCACTACTTACCCCTATGAGGCAGTCATGTCTTCCTGTCCATAAATGCCACTTTTGGTACCATTTTGGCATACTCCTACCTCAAGGTTAAATAACTTTCTCCACACTCTTCCCATAACATTTTGTGTATTAGCATACTTCCATCCAAGGTAGATATATGTGGCATTAAACCACCATAAAAAAAGCAATCCAGCATCCATTCAAATACACAAGATAACATTAAATTCCAATATACAAGTGACAAGAAATAATAATAGCAAGAGTGTAGAATTTTCAACATACAAGAACACCATAACCTATGCTTGAATTAAACCAACTACCTTTTATCTTCAATTCTTTCTTGAACAGCTCTAGGGTTTCTCTTCTAAAGTCTCTATGGCAGCTTTCCTTTCTCTTTTGATACTAGTTAGATGGTTGATTCAAGGGGTTGAAGTAGCAACACCACTTAGGGTTCACACAAGCTTATTTTCTCTCTTATTTCTCTTCCTTTCTTCTTCACGCCTAGCTCTCCTTCTCCTCTTTTTATTTCTTTTCTTTTCCCCCTCCTTCAGACCCAAGTTCCCGACTTCCCTTGGTCTAGAATTCTCTAATTTTTTCTTCATTTATTACATGCATAAATATCATGGAATTATGCATGCAAGCTTTGCCTAATGTCACTATTCCATTGGTTGGCACTTTGACCAACTCAAAGCCAACTTTGGTGACTTGTGCCTTCGGCTGAACTCCTCATGCGCCACTCTCACATGCCTCCCTTTATTGTCTCTATTATTTGCCTCTCAAAATCATACAAAATATCAAGTGTACCATTATCATACTATGGCATGTTGTCAAGCTTTGATTGGTGGGAGTGTCCTCTCTTTACTTGCACACTTTTTAGAGGTTAAAACATGCAAAGTGGCGTGGATCCTTGAGGAGGCTAGCTGCTGCCTTCCTTTGGTCCAATTGTGACCAACTTGGTTACATTCTAACCACCTCCCTAATTGTGGTTCACTTAGTTAGTTATCTAATCCAATTGCACTAACTATACCACATTTCTAACTCTTTAATTCCTTAATTAATTAGTCAAAGTTCATTCCTCTTAGTTCACTTTATTTTTATGATAATGAGAATCACACTTACATAAGCACATAAAATAGGAAGCAACCAAGAGTTCACCATTCATTTTCAATCATATTTCATCAAGTAAGATAGAAATTAAATTCCATAGTCCTTTAACATGTTATAAATCACATTACCATTTATATATGGCTATCATGAATAAAATAAAAGAATGTTACACTAGTTCCCATCCCACTAGTTTTCTTGCTATTAAACTAGGTAATATGACAACTAGTCCAATTTAACTAAATAACCATATAGCTTCTTATCTCTTTTGGTTTCCAACTAATTAGTTCCTTTTATAATGCCTTATCTATATCTATATATATATAACATCAAGTCCCTAGCTATATGTGCATTTACACACAAACATCATTCTCATACATATCCTTAATATTGTCATACTTCCCATTTGCATTCAGTAAACATACCACTACTTAAATGTTGATGGATTATGAAAGTTATTTTATGTTTTTGGTTGATAAAAAAAAAAAAAATGTTGAAGTTGAATAATAAATTCTTGGTTTACCTTCCATTGTATGTATGCATGCAATTCAACTCTCATTACCCTAAAAATGAAGAGGATTAAGTGGAATGAGAATTTGATATATTATTAGGAGGATTAAAGGGTTAGGAGTGTAGTTAAACTAATGCCAATTGAACAAAGTTAGTTACAATTGAAGGAAATTAGCTAGGACGCAAGGGGAGGCTTAGTTCCAATGGGACTAGAAGGGAGCAGCTGCAGCCCTTAGTCCTCCACGCCACCCATCAGCAAAAATGGGCTCCAAGGTTTTGCACTAGTTTGGTCAAAGCATCCACCAATAGGAGCATGCCACTAGTAATAAAGTAATTTCATAATAGCATGATATTTGTAAAAGAAATAAATACAATTAAGAGGGTTGGAATAAAATAAAAATTAGAGAATTCTAGAGAAGGGGAAGGTCGGCAAAGAGAGGGAGCTGAAAGGGGGAGGAAAGAAAAATAAAAGGGAAAGAAAGGAAGAGGAAGGCGTGAAGAAGAAAGGAGAGAAACAAGAGGAGAAGAACTTACCTTGAAGCATAAGGATTTTTGTAGCTTCAACCACTTGTATAAGCCATCAAAACATCATCAAATAGGAGGAGTAAGCTGTTAGAAAGATCATAGAAGAGGAGGCTAAGAGTTCTGCAAGAAGGAATTGAAGACACAAGGTAGTTAGTTTAATTCAAACACGAGTAGTAGGTTTTCTATTATGCTGAAATTATGTACTTGCTATATTTATTACTTATTATTAGTGTAGCGAAATTATTGTTATCTTGTGCGTTTGAATGGATGTTTGGTTAGCTGTATTCATGATGGTTTGATATTACATATTTCTGACTTGGATGGTGACTTGCAATTCAACAAGAAGCTGTGAGAAGAAGGCAAAGAAAGTTGTGTAACCTTGTGTTAGGGATGTGCCACAATGGAAATAAAAGTAGCACTTGTGGATATAATGATTTATGTTTGCTTCATATGAGTGAGTGGTGCCAATAAGGGAGCACTAAATGTGCCTCACTCTATGAATATGCAAAGGTGCCAAAAATGGAGCACCAAACCATGTATGCTGTCCACAAAACCCCTAGACTTGATTATGCATTTTTCTTTGTATTCTCTTCTACTTGTATTCAGTTATATCTCTCCTTAATTTGGTTTGAATGGACTAACTACTGGGAAATCAAGGATTTCCTATATTATTGGTGTTGGTGATTTGTTACAGGTGAACAAGAAAAAGAGGTAAATCAAGATTAGCTTGTGGCTGCTGGCTGTTTTTCCCTTTTGTGATAAATTTTTGTGATGTCAATGTTGAGAGTTAGGTGATGTAATTCGAATAGTCTAAAGAGCATTGTAAAACATATATTTTTTCTATGGGTTTGGTGTACGAATGTAAATTTTAAAGAAGATAAGTATTGGCTAATGTGCTTTGTGCTGAAATCCTGTTTCTGGCAAGCTCGAAGTAAAGATTTACTAGAGCCTTCAATCACGAGATAATTGCATGAAATAAATTTTTCTAAGCTCATGAAACATTATATTTTATCCATGCAAATTTTCAAGATTTTTGACTTAGCCAATTAATACAGAAAATTCTTCAAAGTTACCCCTCAGGATTTCACTGCTGAACCGAACAGCATATAAGCTTTGCTTAATTGACCCACCAAACCAATAAGATTTTGTATGAAATTTTTACCACATATTCTAGACACATTGAAATTGAAGTCTGGAGCTTTTAATGATTTTTAGATATTTATACACTATGTTTTCATTTTTTACAAAAACAGGGCAGCAAGCTATCTAAAATAGTAAGCAGTCCAATTGAGGTTTATACCTTTAATTGGTAATTGCCTTGTGAAATAGAGTTAAATGAAAAGTATTTTTCATAAATATAAGAGTTAAAATAAGGTGTTACATTTTTGGTAACTCTTATATGTATGAAAAACACCCTTCATTTAACTCTATTTCATAAGGAAACTACCAATTAAAGGTTTAGACCTCAATTGAACAATTTACTGTTTTAGACAGCTCGCTGTCCTATTTTTGAAAAATATGGAAACGTGGTGTATAAACAACTAAAAATCATGAAAATCTCTAGTTTACAATTTTAATGTATCCAGAACATATGGTAAAATTTTTGCACAAAATTTCGTTGGTTTGATGGGTCAATTAAGCAAAGTTTGTAAACTGTCCTGTTTACCAGTGAAAATCCTGAAGAGTAATTTTGAAGAATTTTCTGTACTAATTGGCTAAGCCAAAAATTTTGAAATTTTGTATGCATAAAATATAATGTTTTTTGAGCTTAGAAAAATAATTTCATGTAATTATCTCGTTGTTTAAAGGTACTAGTAATTCATTATTTCAACCTGGCCAGAAAACATAATTTTAGCCCAAGGTGCACTAATCCATATTTGTCATCTCTATGAGTTATATGAGTACATAATATACATAGATTAAATATCCATTACAAAGTGCTTTAGATATGCTTCAATTTACATCACATAAACCTTAAACATTTATTACATAAGGTCATCAATAATTACATAGAATACAGCCAGCAGCACAAGCTATTCTTGATTTACCTCTTTTGAATTTTCACCTGTATAAAATCACCAACACTAATAATATGAGAAACCAATAGTTTCTTAGTATTTAGACCATTCAAACAAGATTACAGGATGGCATCACTGAATAATAATTAGAAGAAATTGCAGAGAAAGAAGCATAACCAAGCTTAGGGATTCTTATAGACAGTATACATAAGTGGTGCCCCCTTTTAGCACCTCTGCTTATTCATAGGGTGAGACATGTTTAGTGCTCCCTTTTGGCACTAATCACCCACATAAGGCAGTCATCATTCAGTATGTCCATAGGTGCCACCTTTATTTTCATTTTTGGCACACCCCTAACACAAGATTACACAACTTTCTTCATACTCTTCCCATAACCTCTTGTGGGTTTGCATGCTTCCATCCAAGGCAGAATATGTGTCATTAAACCACCATAAAAACAGCAATCCAACATCCATTCAAATACATAAGATAACATTAAATTCCAATACACAAGTGACAAGAAATAATAATAGCAAGAGTGCAGAATTTTCAGCATACAAGAACACCATAACCTATGCTTGAATTAAACCAACTACCTTTTATCTTCAATTCCTTCTTGGACAGCTCTAGGGTTTCTCTTCTAGGGTCTCTATAGCAGTTTCCCCTTCTCTTTTGATGCTATTTAAATTGTTGATTCAAGTGGTTGGAGTGGCAACAACACAAAGGCTTCACACACACAAGCTTTTTCCTCTCTTTCTTCTCCTTCCTCTCTTACACACCTTGCTCCTCTTCTCTCCCTTTTATTTTCTTTTATTTCCCCCTTTGCAGCCCTCTCTTTGCCGACTTTCCCTTTTCTAGAATTCTCTAAATTTTTCTTCATTTATTACTTGCATAAATATCATAGAAGTATGCATACAAACCTTGCCTAGTATCACTATTTCATTGGTTGACACTTTGACCAACTCAAACCCAACTTTGGTGACATTTACATGCGAGTGGCGTGAACCCTAAGGGAAGTGGGCTGTTGGCTAAGCCAAAAATCTTGAAAGTTACACTTCAAGATTTTTACTAGTAAACAGAACAGTTTACAAACTTTGTTTAATTGACTCATCAAACCAACGAGATTTTGTATGAAAATTTTACCACATGTTTTGGACACATTAAACTTGTAAACTGGAGTTTTTCATTATTTTTGGAGATTTATACACCACGTTTCCATATTTTACAAAAACAAGACAGTAAGCTGTCAAAGTTTGGAAGCTGTCCACTTGAAACCCTTACTTCAAATTTTCAATTTCCCTATTGAATTGAGATCAATGGAAGGTGTTTTCATATTTATGAAAGTTAAAATAAGGTGTTACATTTTTTGTCGTAAAAATCTTGAAGTGTAACTTTGAAGAATTTTTTTGTACTAATTGGCAAAGCCAAAAATCTTGAAAATTTGCATGCATAAAATATAGTGTTTCATGAGCTTGGAAAAATAATTTCATATAATTATCTCGTGATTTGAAGGTACTAATAATTCATTATTTCAAGCTGGCCAGAAAACAGAATTCCATCACGAGGTATACTAGTCTAAAATTTGTCATTTTTAAAATTTACATGAGTAAATATTATACATGGAACAAGTATCCACTTCAAAGTACTCTAGATATGATTCAAATTACATCACATAATCCTCAAAAATTCATTACATAAAGATAATCACTAATCAATGCAAAAAACATCCAGCATCCACATTCAATCCTGAGTTACCTCTTTTGGTTTGTCACATGTATAAAATCATCAACACTAGCAATATGAGAAACTAATGATTTCTCAGTAGTTAGTCCATTCAAACAAGGTTAAAGGATGACATAACTGAAAATAATTTGAAGAAATTACAAAGAAAGAGGCATAACCAAGTATAGGGATCTTTATGGACAACATACATGGGTTGGTGCTCCCTTTTTGGCACCACTACTTGTTCATAGGGTGAGACATGTTAGTGCTCCCTTTTGGCACTAATCACCCATATGAGGTAGTCATACATCATACAGTCCATAGATGCCACTTTTGGATTCATTTTGGCATACCTCATACCCCAAGGTTACACAACTTTCTTCATACTCTTCCCATAACATCTTGTGGGTTTGCATGCTTCCATCCAAAGCAGAAGTATGTGGTACCAAATCACCATAATTACAGCTCACAAACATCCATTCAACCATACAAGATAACATTAAAATTCAGCACACAAGTGATGTGAAATAGCAATAGGAAGAAGTGCAGAATTTTCAGCATACAAAGAACACCATAACATATGCTTGAATTAAACCAATTACCTTGTATCTTTAATTCCTTCTTGTACAACTCCTAACCTTCTCTTTTGTGATATTTATAACAGCTTCTTCTTCTATTTGATGCTCTCTAATGGCTTATTCAAGTGGTTGAGGCTGCAACACACAAGACAAGCTCTTCTTCTCTCTTGTTTCGTCTCTTCTCTCCTTCATGCATTCCTCCTTCTTCCTTTCTCTTTTCTCCCCTCTTCAGCACCCACTTGCCAAACTTTCCCTCTCTTGACTTTTCTAAATTTTTATTTTATTCCTCCCCCTTAATTTATTATCTTCCTCCACAAATATCATGATATTTACACAATTATGCCATTACTAGTGTCATGATCCGCCCAGTGCACAGCCTGACCCAATTTCTGCCTAGTTCGACCCACTTGGTGCATTCAAGGGGAAATGATAAATCAACCCTCTACAACACTGTAAAAATAAGACTACCAAACATACCTTGAAGACTCCTATAAGAGTGGTGCTGTTAGTTGTGATTTATACATAAATTTTCTCCTCTTACTTGATAATATTTGAGCCTCATGATGATATATTTGGTCCTCATTTGGTATAATTTGGTTATTTTGTAAGGTAATAGGTTGAAGTGCAACTGTAGCTGGAATTTTGTGACAACCAATCTATTTTGAAGAGATTTGGTCAAGATGCAATTAGAGGAAGAGTGAAGGACCATTCTAGCACTTGGAAGCAGAGAATCTAGAGTTTGGAGTCATGATTTTGTGTCTCACGACACACACAACTTCATGTCATGACACAGCAAAGGAACCAATGTGGACAAATGTTAAGTCTCTGTGTGTCACAACACACACAAGTGCATGTCGCAACACAACGAAAGTGAAGAAACAAGATGGCGGGTTGAGCCTCTATGTGTCGCGACACATATAAAAGCATGTCACGACACACTGGCAATGAAGCATCAAGGAGGCGTAACAAGGTTCTGTGTATCGAGACACACACAAATGCATGTCTCGACACACCTGCTGAAGAACATGGGCCGAAATCATTTGAATGTTTTAGGCTTTTTAACTCTTCTAAACTATGAATACACCATAGAAAGTTTTGTTTTGTTTTCATTGCGACTTTTATGCTCTTGAGGAATTATAAAAGAGAAAACAAAGAAAGACAATTTCCTCTAGAGATCTACACAGTCACCATAGAGAAGCTTCTTTATTTCTTTTTATCTTCATGAATTACTCTTTTTATTTGTATTCGCTTTCTTTTGATATGAATTGCTAAACTTCTCCTCTAGGGGAAGGGCGTAGACTAGGGTTATGTAATTGAATTGGAATTTTGATCTGTGCAAGTTTTATTCTATTCTATAAGTGATTATCTCTGTTCTTAATGCTTTTTATGAATTGGCCACCTATAGAAATGAATAAGAGACTATGAATTACATAGGAATATGGATTCATAGAATTGCTTCTTGAGATAGTTGCTGCAATTTGAGCGAAAGCTAGGAATAGGTAAACGCGAATTACATTATCTTTAGAGAATTTCATAGAATTAAATCATTTTCCTAATTGAATTATGCTAAAGAATTAGCTAATCGATCTAGGGAAAGAGGGCTAATTCGCCAAGGAATTGGGTCTTAGCCATATTAGGAAATTCGACATTCATAGAACTTAGTGGAATTTTGTATAGAGGATTTTTTCCATAAAATTGTAGCACTCTAGGTGAAACCCCGAACCTAAGTTTTCTATCATTGAATTTCTGTTACATTTTCTTTCAATTTAGCTGTGTCAATTACCATTTATCATATTGATCACTTGGATAATAGTTCAATTGGTAATTGATTGGCAAATCCTTGAGGACGATACTTTTACTCTTTTTTTATACTACTTATGCAACCTAGTATACTTGTTAGGAATCACGCTATACACCTATTTGTGTACACTCACTTTTTACACATTCTTTTTCTTTTTGTATCTCTCATACTTTTCTATTTACAATTTTACTCTTGCAAATATATGCAAAATAGAAGGGTGTACATTGTGTGTGTATTAATAAGTGTGTAAATGACATTTTCCCTCCTATAAATATGCTGCTGTTCATTTAGGTAAATTTATTTTTATCCTAGAGTACTATTTATTGACCTGTAGGTAAGCATTGGAGTAGTTACACCATCCATCTAGTCTCTCTTACTTCTTTGCTCTTTGCATGATATCACCAACTCGATTTGTAACTAAAGAGCAACTTTCTTCATTATAATGTAGCCATTAGAAGAGTAATAAGGAACTGCAATTTTATATTAATGTTATGAATGGTCAATGAGGGCACTTCACGCAATTACTTTCCTTAAAGTTCACATTTGATTGGATTTATATGTATCTAATTTAACGTATCTTTTAAAAATTTTAATAATGTTTTGTTTGGATCATCTAGATAACCCTCAATTCTTTGGATATATATTTGGTATAAGATATATGGTCATTCAAGATCGGGAAAAGCTATGTGAACATCCTTTTCTACACAACCCATGTATACATCCTTAGTTTTAGTTTATTTGTAAAAATAAAACTATAAACAAAAAAGTAAGAAAGATGCATAAAATAAATAAATATATAAAAAAAAATAGGTATGCACAAACGTATGTGTATATAGCGTATCTCTTCTAAATCTATAATATTTGATATGACAAGTAAAAGTTGTCTTGCATTTTGGAAGTGTGTAATATGTCCATGTTTAGTTGCAGTGGTTAGAAATATTATATTTCCAACTTTAAATTTCTAAATTTAGTGAACTGTTACTCACACATACATTGTATTGTGTTTAGTTTGGCAGTCAAAGAATATCAAATATGGTTGATATATATCATTTGCTTTTGGTAGGAACCATTGATGCGAGTACTATAGTTTTTTCTTCCTAACTCCACCAATCACAGGCACCAATCAATCTAACTTCGAATATATATCCATCCAAGATGCCTTAAATAATCTTACCATATTATCAAACTCCCAACTTCTAGATTGAGCATTCTCTAATAATTTAAACTTTGTGTTCATTTGATTATGAAGGTCGTATTGATCAACTAAGTTGGATTTTTGTTCCTCTACTTTAGCCATTTCAAAAATTAAGTTGAATCAAATTATATATATATATCTATATATATATATATATATATATATATATATATATATATATATATATATATATATATATATATATATATATATTTGAAGCTCACATGGAAGCCCTTATAAAAGATATATTAGAAATGAAATCCTATTAGAAGTTTTAATAATAACTTAATTTTTTTTTTTTGGAGTAGTTAGTTTATTCACACCAGAATTATTTTAAATGAGTGCATATACAGAAAGGAGAGCATGCCACATTAGTTGGAAAAGAAACTAGTTTCATACTTTTGCCACTTTAATTGGAAACAATATACCATCTTATTGGCAATTCTGAACTATTTTTCACACACTAGATTATCTGAAATATTAATTCCAAGTTATTTCTTTTACATCTGTGGACAAGGAATGATCCTTACAAACCATCATAAAATATTGAAATTTTAACCCATGCAAAAAAAAAAATAAACAAATGAATTTAGATAAAGTTTGTGTCCAATTTCAATTTTTGAGTATTTTCATAGATAAAAGCATGAAACAAGCAAACTAAAATTAAAATTGGTTGAGTTGGTAAAGACAAGAACTCTATCCAACAAATAGGGATGGATCCATTATGGGCAATAACAAATTGTGAGAAGAAATTGATGATCTCATTGATACTTGATAACTCCATATATACATCTAATACAACAACAAACTTTCAAGATAATCTCAACAACTCCTAATACTCCTACATTTTGAGATCCTTATTGAATCATCACAGCTTTATCAACCTCTTATTGAAGACTAAGTTCCATGCATATCCATTTTCATGGGTTATGTAACTCACGTAACTTACATGACTACCATGTGCATCAATATCATGTGTATGCAAGAGCGAGATGCCCAACTGGTTCAACAAAAACGCAAATTGAGATTGCTTGAAAGCCTTTATATATATATAAGCAAGTTGCACTGTCCAAGGAATATATGTGGGCTGAAAGGTGCGATGAAGAATTTCATTGAGCACAAAGTGATAATCAATTTCAATGTGCTTTATTTATGCAAAACCGGTTTCTAGCAATACGCAATGTAGCTTGGCTATCACAATGGAGTCATATGGCTTGAGATTGAGACATACCAAGACTAGAGTGAAGGTTTTTACTCATTTAAGCTAATAAGTAGTAGTTACCATCAATTAATACTCTACCTCAACTGATGATCTAGATACAGTGTGTTGCTTCTTGGTTTCCCAAGAAATGGACAAGGGACCAAGATGCATAAACCACCTAGTGAGTGAACTAGTTAAAGGACAACTCGCCCAATCTGAATCACACCACCTATGCCAATGACTTGTTTTTCCCTTCAAGTAGTGAATCACACATAAAGTCGCATGCCAATGTTCTTGCCTTAAGTGCTACACGAATTGTGAGATAACATGCATTGAGTATTTCAACTCTAGTCAAGAAAAACCTAAATAAATTAATCTTCCAACTAGCCGCTTGTATTGTTTAGGGTTGACAAGGAACTTTCCTTGCACCAAGACCAAACAACAGTTTTGTTCTAGCAATGTGTGCACTAGTTTGGCACCCACGAGGTTAGTTTAAATGATGATGTCTAAAGCATTTCTTCCTTTACACAAGAAGACACCAATGTTGGACCTTGCTACCTCAACACCTGTAAAATTTTTCAAGGAAGCTAAGTCTTTCATGTGAAAACATACATGTAGATAATCTTTAAATTTATTTATGGTGTGAATGTTGTTCCATGAGATGATGGGGTGAACTACATACACTAAAATAACCAAGAAGAGGTGAAATTTTAGCAAAATGAACAATGAGTAATCTAATAAAGATTGTTTAAATCTATATGCTTTAAGTGTAGTAGAGAGCTTCGCAAACTAGCATCTCAGTGCATATCTCGGTCCATAAGATATTTTTCAAGTTTGCAAACCATTCCATCTTTAGAAGCTTGAACCCAAGGGTAATTTTATATAAACCTTCTCTTGAAGTTTACTAAACAAGAATGAATTGTGTACATCCATCTGGTATAGCTACCACCCTTTTGTTGCTGCCACTACCAATACCACAAGCATTGTCACTATTGTTGCCATTGGGGCAAAAGTTTTAGTATAATCTATGCCCTCCATGTGGTGATTTGCAAGAATAAATAAGCAAGCTTTAAATCGTTCCAGATATATGCTTAATTTTGTACACCCATTTGCACCTTAATGCTTTCTTCCATGGTGGCAATTTGATCATATCCCACATCCCATTTTTTCAAGAGCCCAAATATCATCTTGCAAAGCTTTCCCCCCATTGCTTCAGCAAACATGGTAAGCTTTTTATCTTCTTGGTAAACACATTTTAGTGTTTATCTTTAGACTTTTATTCTTAATCCTTATGTCCCAATTTTGTGCTTGATGGATGAATCAACCAATATTCACTTCATTGAGGTCTAATTGAAATTAATTGATTTTTGTATTACTTTAAGGTCCAATTTACTTGTTTTTTATTCTTAGAATTGGACCAAAACAACCTTGGTGCAATTTGAGTGAAACTATTGTGTTCGAGCTGAACTTAGAGCAATTGAATCAAAAACCAATTTCATGAAGACAACAAGTGATGAGATAGTTGTAAATTACTCAACTTCAAGGGAAAAGCTTGAAATTTGGCAATGTTGAATGAGAGACATTGTTGTAATTTATCATTTGCCTCCCTTTTGGACTTTTGTAGGAGAATTCCCCCCATTTCCTGTAGAATCTCGTAGATCCCCTTCTCTCCCCCCATTCTTCACTTTTTTCTTTCTATTTTCTTAGGTATTAGACTCTCTCCTTCTCCCTCCTGGTAACCTCCATGGCTATGGAGGTTTAGAAGCTCATAATCAACCTAGGGGAAGCTAGAAGACCATTGGGTTTGCCTCTTGAGACTTGATGCTTGCATTTAATTGATATTTTGTTATTTAATGAATGAATTTTGGGATTTCTTGGTCCATGGTATTTTTTATGGCTCATTCTTGATGCTCTCTGGATTATTTACATTGATTCTTGATGGGTTATTTTTGGATTGATATTGGAGTTCAAATTTTAGAGCTTAATCTAGTTGGTTCTTCATATTTCTTGATGGGTTATTCTTGAATGATGTTGAGTCAATTTACAATGCTTATAAATAGGCTATTTTAGGTCCATTGTTAGACTGAGTATGTTTGGGTTTATTTGTTTTTAGACTTGAGCAAACTAGATTGGTTTTGGTTTATAAGCTTAATGTGTTGCTTATTTGGTGCATGGATTATTTGCTAAGGATGAGTAGTTACATTGGCCAAATTCTAGATGGGTTATTCTAGTAGAAAATCTTCCATTTCATTCATTAGATACAAAATGATATTTTAGGTAAAGGATAGAGAATTTGGAGGTTGGATAGTTATTTCCAAGGTTGGTTACACTATTATCCATTTACTGTTTTGTTATGTTTTATTTCTCTGTGTTTTGTTTATATTTTATTTTAATTGCATTTTATGGTCATAGCCCCCATTTTATACCTAGAAATATTTAAGACATACTCATTGATTCTTTGAGAATTTGACCTGAGTTAAATTTAATTGTAAAACAAGAATTTAATTTGAAAGCAACCTAAAGTAGCGATGCTCTAGGGAGCTTGTCACCTATGTAATAGTTGCGAGAAAAACACAATATTCCCAAAAAATCTATCACAATTCACATAATGTGTGATAGGGTAAGACATACATGAGGTTGTTATTGGAAAAGATGAACTTGAGGATGGGCTCATTATTGTCATAGTATTGAGCACACCTGCAAACGGTCCGAGGTTCACTTCACCCTATGACCTCATCTCAAAACTTCATCACATGGTTTTGTAATCTCAATATTTTTATCTTCAACGTGATTGTCATTTAGTTACAACACCTCTTCTACATCCTCATTACCCCTATTTGATATGGGGATGTGTTCAAAGGATGTCACACACTCCTCTTGAATGTATAAGAATGTTTGCACTCCCCATTGGACATTCTAGTCTTGGGGTGGTCCTTCTTGTTATGGCCAATTTGGAAAAGATACTCAACTTCAATAAAGTCAACGTCTCTTGACGTAAATATGGCTTCAATCTTTAGGCCTAATAATTTTTGTCCTTTTTTTTTCCATAAAGATGTCCCAAGAATATACATTTATTGCTTCAACTACTAAACTTATCATCCTTGTGCCCATGATTGTGTGCATAACAAAGAAAAGGAAACACTCGTAAAATTTGCAAGGGAATGTGCTTGCCCGTGAAGCATTTTATATGAAATTTTTCCATCAATCACACTACTTGGTATACCATTTATCAAATACCACGCTATTAAAACACGTTCACCCTAAATTTTGATAGGTAGATTTGCTCAAAATCCCAAAGCTCTAGTAACATTTGATATATGATGATGTTTTCTTTCTACCCGTCCATTTTGATGCAGTTTTCTACACATGATGTTTGGAATATAATTCCTTCGGTAAGAAAATAATTTCTCATGCAAGTGAATTCAGTAATGGCACTCCAAAAAATTTTGACTTGTTTATTAAATTGTCTTTCAACAAGTGAAAAATGTACTTATTTTTTGTAGTGTGTAGGATGCACAAAAAAAGTTAATTGTTTTGAGGCTTAGTAGTGGTATTAATTCAAATAATTGATGTAACGGAAGTAGCTTTGCAAAATTATGAAGGGAAAGATTCTTGTGAGAAGAGATAATGTTTAAATTGAACTATAGGAATGAGGTTTGAGCCCACTAACCAAGCACTTATCCTACCATGCCTTTCTATAAAGATTCACAATTGTAAAACCTGGCTATAGGGATTATCAAAGAAATTGATCTTTATAATTATGAGTTGAAAGACTTTGAAGGGTTATATGATGATATTGAGAAGAATCACAACAATAGGAAGATATACTTCTACATGAAAGTGCAGAGAAATTTAGAAGAATTTGTGAAACTTCATTTGTTTTACCAAGTAAATAAATCTATACAGCTTTTTAAAAATCATCTACAATTGTTAAAAAAAAAAAAGCACTACAAGTTGATGCAGTTCTATAAGGTTTCCATAAATCATAGTGCATTAACTTCAATACACCATTGCGTTTATAATTACTCAAGATAATTTTTTTTCTAATTTGTTTGGCTCTAAAACATACATCACTTATGCCTTATTCACTACAGGACATCTTCTATCTTACTTATTGTCCCAAACCCTATCCCATCGTCTAGGGATTAGTTCAAAATTTGAATTGTCCCCGCTTATAGCATTATTTTATTACTTATGGCCCATGGGACAAGGTTTAGGATAGAAAGTGGACTAGAGAATTTTGTCCCATTCACCACACCTTTATCCTCACTGACTACAAAAAGTGATTGTGTGACCATATAAGATAGGTGACCTAGTCTGCTATTCCGTAACTCTACTTTTGTTATCTCTTCAATTGTGCACAACTTTGCTATTTTGCAATCTTCTAAAATAATAAAGCCAATCCTTGCACTCACCTGTACCAATCAACATCCTCAATGTGTGGTCTTGCATAACAATTTATTTGTGTATTAAACAATACAACTAATTTCATCCATGAGTTGTGATACAAAGATTAGATTGCAGTTAAGTTGTGGAACATATTGAATATTGGTGAGCTTTAATCTGCCATCTAGTGTAATGGTTCCTTTTTTTATGGCATCGATATATTTTCCATTCGAAAGTTGGTAGTGCTTTATAGTACATAGGTCATGCAAGAATTTTAGATTTCTTGTCATAGGATTAGATGCCCTAGTGTTTATTATCTAAGAGCCACTAGAACACTTGTCATCTTTTCACTAGAAGGGTTTGGCTTATGAATTTTGAGTAATTCCATTAAGATTTACCATCGTTTTGTCATCAACCCTATAAGACCAATTCTATTATCCTCTGTTATAGCAAGACTCATACCTCTAGTTCCTTCAAATAGGATCATTGTTGCTATTGTTTGCTCACTCTTGTAGTAGATTTTGTATCACTTCGTGGATTATATCCCACCACTTAGGATGGCCAATTTGTTGAAAACATAAACTTGCATCATGATCCACTTTATTATAAAGCAAGCAAATCAAATCTTTATCTTTAGCTTCTCCTTGCCCCTTCCTTTTGTTGTTAGCTTGCAATGCAAGGCCCATTACTTTCTCCTTTTTCTTTATTATCACTAGTGATGGTCCTCATCCTTTCCTCTTTATTAGAATAGACCTGTTCCATAGATTTCCAAATCCTTATTGGATCATTATAACTTTATGAACCTTTTATTGAAGATTATGATCCATGTGTATCCATTTGCATGGGTTATGTAACTCATGTAACTTACATGACTACCATGTGTGTGAATACCACTAGTATTACAATATGTATTATATTACAAAGTAAGTTTGTTCATGCAAGCGTGAGATGCCCAATTGGCCTAGCAAAAGTGCACATTGTGATCACCTGAGAATCTTCATAAATATGTTAGCAAACTGCACCTTGCAAGGAACATAGTAGGATGAATGGTGCCATGAAAAATTTTGTTGCGTATAAGGCAATCAACTTCAATAAGCTTTGTGCATACATGTTCTAGCAATATGCAATACAGTTTGGCTGTCACAATAAAGTTGAGTGGGTTTAGGATGAGACACACCAAGACTAGAGGGAAGGCATTTTACTAAATAAGCTCACGAGTAGTAGTTTTCATTCCACCAATGAGTGAACGACGAGTTAAAAGACAGCTTGCCTAATTCGAATCATACTATCCATGAAGCTTGAGGCCAATATATCACATAAGCTATTTGCCCTTACCTAGATTTCCCTTTAAGTAGTGAGACTATAATTAATTGAGTCTTTGTTGGACTAAGATCCAATTAATTGGGCCTATTGTCTATATACACTAATATTATTTGAAAATATTTAAATACAATATGATATATTTCATTAAATTATCTTAAATTAGATTAATATTAGATAATCATGTATGAATTAAATGATTCGTAATTATGAATAAACTTTGTTTAGATAATTCAAAATTCAAAATTATAGGATAAATTTTGAATTATTTATTTAAGAATTTTCCTAGTTGCAAATAATTAGGAAATAGACCTTACCCAATCTTCACTCCTTTACAGATAAGGAAAACATATTTGAGTTAAAACATATTAGCAATTATCTAGTTGGCATTCAGAGGTTGAAAGGAGTACGATACATACAACAAAACACACTTGGCATTCAGAGCATCCAAGAACATCTAAACGTGTTTCCTAAATCCGTGTGAGAGAAATAATCATTCTAGCAAATAGAAGGAAAGGTGAAGCCTTGATCTTCTCTATGTGGATATCGTAGAGACACTATTAACTAGGAGTGCTAGAGATCAAAATTCGTAGCTCCAAAAGACAAAATCTTAAATAAATGTTCAGATTTTGATCTATGTCACTATGCATTGATCTAGTGAGTTTCAAAATTTTTAATTTTGTTGCTTTTACCAATCTAAAAAACCCACCAATTCTATCATAAGCCCAATAAGACCAATTCTATACACCTTGGCACAAGACAATTTGCACTTCTAGTTCCTCCTAAATGAGTTGCATTTGCTCAAGCATCTCCTTCTCTTCCTTGTATAGTGCCTTGTTGTTGTTGTTCTCTCTCTTGTATAGTAATCTTCTTATCACATTGAGATTTATCTCTCAATGACTCAAGATAGCCAATTAGTTAGAAACATAGACATGCATCGTGACTTCCTTTGTTACAAAACAAGTAGATCAAGTCATTTTCTTTAGCATCTTTGCGGCCCTTGCATTTGCCATTAAGTTGCACTACAAGTCTTATTACATCTCCTTTTTCCTCCTTGGCTCTAGTGATGGTTCACATCCTTTTCTTCTTTTATCAATGTAGAATAGACTTGGTTCAGTGATGGAAGAAGGTATGCTGCTAAGAGATTAGAGCACACTATCCCATAGGTGTTGTTGTTCAGTCTCATGAGAAATTTGTGCATACTTTCTTCTTCTTGCCATTCCTCCAATTGGGATGCAATATATCCTTCAAAAGTAAAGCTCGATATCTACTCATAATTTCCATAATAAGCCAATATCATCATTCTAGCTTGCTTGGATTTTGCAAAGTTCAATTTTAGTTGTTGTTTGTGGTGGTCGTTCACAACTAAGAAGCGTTCCTTGATGTCTTCCCTAAGATTTTTGGCTTTCTTCACATAAATGATGGTAGAATGCAACCTAGGTTTTGCTATGTTCAATATCCAAGAAACCATCATGGACTGCATAGTCCACTAGTCCTCCTTCAACTATGGGATTGTTCCTTCAATAAACCCCCACTTCTATCTTACTTGCAAGGAGGTTCTAATGAAACATGACCATTCATCATAATTCTCTCCACAAAGCTGAACTTGAGTGATTACATTATCAAGTTTGTCATTTAAGTTAAGATCATAAGGAAAAGGTGTCTATTTCCCTTGATCTTCAAGTTATTCTCGTACACTTCCCTTTGTTCTCTTTTGATTTTTCTATCACCTGGAGCCCATAGGCTTTGATGTCACAACAAATTATGAGGAGAAATCAATGATGTCATTGATACTTGATAACTATATGTATATATATATATATATATATATATATATATATTACAATAACAAACTTCCAAGATAATCTCAACAATTCCTAAGATTCCTAGACTGCCATATCCTTATCAGATCATAACAAACTTATTAACCTCTTATCAAAGACTAAATTCTATGCATATCTATTTGCATGGGTTACGTAACTTACATAACTACCTCGTGCATAAATATCACATTTATTACAATATGTATTATATTACAATCTCATTCCCTCCTAGTCCCTTTCTTTTATTGAGTAAGACACCAGATCAAATTTTAGTATACTTGCTAGTAGTTACAGTAATTTTTTTAGGCTTCTAATGTAAAAGTATATGAGCAAAAAGAAAAGAATAGTGAATTTGTTGTACATGGAATACTTTTTTTTTTTTTGATACTTATCGATTCAAAATACTCTTTTGGATACAATTGCAACACAAATACATACTCTAAAGATTAAGTCTCTATTAAATACACCTATTACGTCAACTAAATATAACTGAACCTAGATATGTTATGTGAATCTTTAATAATTGTTGTATTGTCGCTCTGTTAAGTATGGTTAACATCAATTTTTTTCCCTATAGTTAATTCCTCTTATTTATATTTAATAGTGAAAAAATGAGTGGCTTATGCTATAGTATATGTAAATTTTCCAAGCGAACAAAATTTTATACATATGTTTCTTAAAGCAATAAGAGATTATTTTAATGTATAAATGATCATTTTTCAGGATTTGCCCAATTATCCCCACAAAAAGGATAATTTTCTTTTAAAGGGGAAGCACATCAAAATATGACATTTATAAGCAAGTGGTTCTTGAATATTTTTCTTGGGCCCCTCCAATTGATTTCAACATTCACCCCCTTTCAATTTGTTTTTGCATCTATCCCTACCCACAAAAATGGTACTTTAAGTCTTATTGTCAATATGAAGACCTTTTTGGTAGGTAATCTATAAGTACTGGCCTTCTCCAATCTTGCCATTAATTACCTTACTAAGCTCTCGAAATCCAACTTACTTGAATTCCACACCCCCCCCCCCCCAAAAAAAAAAGAAACAAAAAAAAAAAAAGAAACAATGTGAAACTAATTAGTTTGCAAGTGATTTATGAAGCACGAACAATACGTAGACAACAAATTAGCAAGCTTATGGCACACCTATTTGAATACATCTTCATGGATGAGTATACAAAATTACTAAAATTCTAAAATGATAAGAAAAGTAGACAAGCTTTCAAATAGGAGAGAATGCACCTCAATATATAAATGAAGGTCTTACAACCCAAAACCATAGTAATTAGAAGCTTCAAACTACTTAAAAAAAAAAAATTCCAAAAATCATGTTCTGGAGGACCAAAAACCTTGGAAGTGTGATCTTTCCGTTGGTCAATGGTGGTTGGTAGTGGTCAACAATGGTTAATAAATGGTCAATGGGGTGGATGGATGATGTGGCACCTTTGATGATGTGGCAAGATCAGGTAGGTGGAGATTCTGTTGACATTGCATGTGATATGCTACAAACGTTACATATTATGTGTTGTCTTAGGGTTGATGTTTTACCAATGTAACGATGTAATACTAGGGTTCATGTGGCAATGAGACGCAGAGAATAGGTGATACATGTAGCATGCAGAGTGTGTGATGGCCACACATAAAGAAGTTAGGCGGCATGTGAGAGCATGTTTTGAATAGTGGTTGGCTAATCTAAGGACAAGGAACACAATAACAAAAGTGGTTTTTAGAGAAGACAACCAGTAGGGATGGATCCAACAGGGGCAGGCAGGGGACTTGTCCCCCCTCCCTCATTCCTTTCTTTTGTATATTAAGACTTGAGATTCAAGTTTAGTGTATTTTTTAGTGATTATGGTATTTGTAGGTCTTCATTGTAAAGGTATTGGAGTAAAAATAAGAATAAATTTAAGTGGTGTACATGGAGTCTAATAATACTCGTCAATAGTAAATACTCTCTTAGATACAAATGTAATATGAGCTCATACTCTCATTATTACATGTCTAACAAATACACTTATCTCGTTAACTAATTATAGTAGAAGCTATACTAAAGTGAGTTTATCATTAACATATATTTTTTTCTCCTATGGTTAATTCCTTTTATATATTTTTTATATTTAAAAAAAATAGTTGCTTCCAATATAGTATAACTTTGCCAAGCGAACAAAGTTGTAGAGCTATGCTTTTCAAGATAATAGGAGATTATTTCAAGATGACAATTTTCTTCTAAAGGCTAAACACATCATAAGTATGAAATGTTCAAACATGAGGCTATTGAGTTTTCTCTCTCTCCCCCCCCCCCCCCCTCTTTTAATTGACTTTTGGATCCATTCCTAACGACTAGATATAGGAGAACTAGGGATGGTTGATGCAATGCAACTTTTTTTTTTTTCAACTTTTCTGTTGTTTTCGGCAACAATTTGCTATTATGAACTTTAAATTTGAAGAGATTTTGGTGTTTTGAACGTAGCTATGGTCTTATAATGAATTTTCAGGTAGTGTGGAAGTGAACAAAGTTTGGTTCTAATGCAAAATTGATGTAGAACAAAGGACAGAAAACCTAAGTAATCTTTTCACTTAGCTCAAATACTCTCCGGAGAAAAGCCATCAATATTATTTATAACCAAAAGTTTTTAATTGAACTAACTACAAAATATCTATTTATAGACAATAAGATTTCTGAATAATTAACAACTTAATAAAGAAGAAATCATAATAGCTTGATAATAAAAATGTTAGATATTAAACCTATCATAGGCCTCCTATTAATTGCTTAAGCTTTTGCGATGGATGGATTGGTTTCTATCATAGTTGTAGAGCCTTCATAACCTCATGGTCAAGGGTTCAAATCTCTCCACTAACATTTTCGTAACAAGTTATAATTAAATATAATTTCAACATAGGGTATGAGTTATCTTACTTATACCTTGTCTTAGGCCTTCTCCTAACATAGATGAAAAAAACAACCCTAATCTAAATAGGGAAAATGGTAATAAAAAAATAATTAATAGTTTAGATAAAATAAAATTCCAAAATTAAAATAAGCCAATAAACACCTTAACTATTATTTAAAAAAAATCCTAATAATATAATTGCCCGTTTGATATCGTTTGGTGTTAAAAACACTAGGTTAAAGGTTGTATTGTTAAAACCGTCCGATAAAATCTTAATTTGAAATATATATATATATATATATATATATATATATATATAGCCAGAGAACAGTAACCGTTTAACAAAATAAAAGCTCCTTTTAAGCTGAATACAATGTCGTTATTTCTGCACCTTCTACCAATAACTCGATAAGCCTGATCTGTGGAATCTCTTACCATATCTTTTATGTCACCTTTAAACATAAAGATATTTCAACCACCTACAAACCAATGAATAATGTGATTCGAATTTCTGCTCTGACCCTCTCTGGTTCAACAGATAAACTCCCCGTGGGAATTGATGCCTTAAAGCAAATTAATTTTGGAGCAAGAGCTGGTTTTTATATTAGATTTGATTAGATTCTTACCCACTCGTGGAAGTGGAAGTCCAGTTAACACCATCTTTCCAAATCACTTCTAAGATCTCATTCAATGTCCGGAAACATGAAGCATTACGAACCGAATATATTTATATGTTTCAGTCACAAGTGGCATGCATGGTTGAGATAAAGCATAACATGCACGACCATCAATCATCAACCATGCACAAATATAATAATCTGGAAGTAAAGATAGTACAATCTCACCTACTGATATATATACTGAAATCAACAATTTTATAATGATCAGTTCAAGAGAATTTGTATTTTTTTTCCACCTTGAAGATTGCTTGCATTTCCTTCAACAAACGATTAATGTTACATATAAAATTTATTTGAAGTTTTTTTCTAATAATTTAAGCTTTTAAATTAAATCGATTCTTAATATGGTATCATAGTCTTTATCCCGCTAACACTTTCTTAGTAAATTATAATTAAATATAATTTCAACACAAGGTATGAGTAAGCCTATGTTGCTTTCTCAATTCAAGCCCAAAGGGCTTTTTTTATGCGGGAGCATGTTTTATTTTGACTTTTCTCCTAATAGTTTAAGCTTTTGAGTTAAATTGATTCTTGATAATTAGACACAAACATATGCTCTACTCTTGGGTTTTTTTGGTTATGATCTTGCAGGTCACAAACCAAACCACTCCACTCAATTGTGGTTTGGTTACGTTGATTTATGCAGTTTAATAGTTCTAAAAATTTAGAAAAAAAAAAAAAAAATTGACCAATTTAACTGACTTGGTGAGAATTTGAGCAATTGCTTTCAAATCATCTATAACTTCCTCCTAAACAAGAGATTGTGTCTCATTGTTGAGAAGAAGAAGAATAGAACATCTTATTTTAAGCAACCATTCAAATCTTCGTTTGATCTTGCAAGAAAAGTATATATAAACATTATCAGAATGGCAAACCAACCCTCTACAGCACCGAAAATAAAACTACGAACCTACCATTGAGGACTCCTATAAAGGCCATGCTGTTCAGTTAGATAAATATGCTTTTATCCCAGACTACTTATTGGCTCTACACCATTCATCCAATCTTTTTAATTTCTTTGCTCTTTGCAGGATATCACCAACCCGATTGGTAACTCAGCAGCAACATTCTCCATTGATGTAGCCATTAGAAAAGTAATAAGCGCGCGACTGCATTATTATATTTACTATATAAATGGTCAATGAGGGCACTTCATGCAATTACTTTACCTAAAATTCATATTTGTTTGGATTTATATGTATCAAATTCAACAGTATCTTTAAGAATCTTCTAATAATGTTGTGTTTGGTTCATCTGGATAACCCTGGATTCTTTGGACATATATTTGGTATAAGATATATATGGTCATTCAAAATCTATATATTTGACAAGACAGTTAAGTTATATTCCATTTTGGTAAGTGTGTAATATGCCCAAATTTAGTTGCAGTTGTTAGAGATATCAGTTTTTCAACTCTTAATTTCTGAATTTAGTGAACTGTTACTCACAAATACATTGTATTATGTTTATTTTGGGCGCAAAGAATATAAAGTATTATTTATATCATGCTTTAGGTAGGGATCTTTGATATGAGTACTATAATTTTATCTCCCTCACTCCACCAATCACAGGCATCAATTTAACTCAAGTGTATAAGATACACCAACACCCCCCCCCCCCCCAACCCAATTTTGGAAGAACTGTAAATGCATTAAATAGTTAAGTCATACAACGTCTTGGGAACTGGGTTCTCACAAGATCTGCAAACATAAGTAAATTAACAATGTTTGGCATAATATCAAAATAAACTAGATCTCAATTCATGAGAAGATCTTTCTTAACTAGAACATCAACAACTTGATTTCCTTCACTGAGTAAATGCTGAATCCGAAACTCACTACATTGATGCATGGTAGACCTGCACAAATGAACAATAGTACTCAAAGGATGAGAAATATTAAGGTCATTTTTCTGTAAAATCTTCACAATCAGAAGGGAGTCAAACTCAATGATGAGTTTAGAAACAATTTTGGTCAGAACCAACTTGACTCCATGGAGCACACTCCAGATTTCTCCTTGTGAAACAGTTTTAAAAGCCAATGTTTCCTGATAAATCCCAACCCAATTTCCTGATCATCTCGAAGAACTCCTCCAATGCAGATGAATCCTGGGTTAGAACTGGCTGCAACATCACAATTTATTTTGCACCATCCTGGGGGAGGAGAGAGCCACTGACCTTGAAGGTGGGGTTCTCGGAATGTTCTTCTCCCTAGAAGAATAACATGAGTGAATTCAGACACAAGAACTTGGGCATGGGGGAGTGACCTTTGGATACCAAATGGTCCAGGTGCCATAGGAGAAAATAACATCCCATGGGGTATTCAAGATCCTTTCTTCCTTATCCCCGAGAGACCTAGAAAGCCACTTGTCAAGATCTACACCGAAGTTTGAATTGCACAGAAGATGCCCTAAGAAAACATACCATATTATCAAACACCCAGTATCTAGATTGAGCATTCTCTATTAGTTTAAATTCTGCGTTGGTTTGATCAAGAAGGCCCTATTGATTAACTAAGTAGGATTTTTATTCCTACTTTAGCCATTTCAAAAATTAAGTTGAATCAAATTAAATTTTGAAACAAGATAATATATATATATACATTGTCTTTCTACTATGTGCCCATGGGCACACAATAAGCATTTAATATATCCATTGACAACATAAAATTTCAATAAATAGAGACATCATTTATTAATATGATAATTAATACACTCACTAATATAAAACGTTACCCCTCTCCTTCCTTATAAGATTTAGAATTTAACGTTTTTAGAATTTATAGTTTAGAGTTTAGGGTTTAAATTTAAAGTTTATATTTTAGGGTTTAAAGTTTATAACTTCAATTTTTAAGATTATGTTTTAGGGATTAGAGTTTCTAATTTAGATTTAGAAGTTATGTTTTAAGGTTTAAACTTTATAATTTAAGGTTTATATTTTAAAATTTTAAGGTTTATGACTTGGGATTTTAATGTTTAGATTAATGTTTTAGGGTTTAAAACCTAAACTTTAAATCTTACAACTCTAAACTCTTATGTCATAAATCAAAAACAATAAACATAAATCTTATATCTTCAAATATAGAGTCCAAACCCTAAAACATAACCCTAAAAATCTAAGTTATAAATTTTAAATTCTAAAATATAAACCTTAAATTTAAACCCTGAATCCTAAACCTTACATTCTAAAACTCTAAACTCAAAATCTTATGTGGAAGGATATGGGTAACGTAGGAATTATATAAATATTTGTAGGTGTATTAATTATCATCATAATAAATAATATCTCTATTTATTAAAATTTTATGTTTTCAATGGATATATTAAATGCTTTTTATGTGCCCATGGACACATAGGTATTATCGATATTTGAAGCTGCATGGCGGCCCGTACAAAAGATATATCAGATATGAAGCACTACTAGAATTTTTAATAATAACTTACAAGTTTTTCGAGTAGTTAGTTTATTTGCACCAGAATTATTTAAAATAAGTGCATATTCGGAGAGGAAAGCATGCCACACTAACTAGAAAGGAAACGAGTTTCAAACTTTTGCCACTTTAACTGGAAACATCATAGCATCTTCTTGGCAATTCTGAACAATTTTCTACACGCACTAAATTATCTGAAATAATTCAAGCTCTTTCTTTTACATCAGTGGACAAGGGATGATCCTTACACACTATATCATAAAATATGTAGAATTTAACCCATGCCAAAAAAAAAAAAAAAATTTGAACAAATTTAGATAAAGTTTGTGTCCAATTTCAATTTTTGAATTTTTCTTAGATAAAAGGATGAAACAAGCCAATGAAAAATTGGTTAAGCTAGTAACAACTAGAACCGTATCCCACAAAGATGGCAATTTAAGTTTAATTGACAATATAAAAATTTTGTTGGTAAGTAATCTATAAATACATCTTTTGCCAAGTCTTGCCATTAATTTTTTTGCTAAGCTCTTAAAATTCAACTTACATAAACTTTTTTAAAATAAAAAAAAATAAAAGAAAATGTATGAAACAATGCAAAACTAAATAGTTTGCAAGTGATTTCTGGAGGTGTGGGCAATAGGTAGCCAACAAAAGTAGCAAGATAATGGTACACCTAATTGAATTCAAATGCATGGATGAGCATATGTTTGGACGTTGGCGCAAGATATAAGAACATGATGGGCATGAAATATGTGGTGTACCCACAGACTCAAAAGTGAAATAGAAAATCTGAACTGACTAAATATTGATGTGTACATAAGAATATATATCAAAGAGAAAAGCAGAGACATGATGAAAGCAAAGCAGTTTCCAAGACTCCGATAACAACACAAATGTTAACATGAATGGGTCCCAAAAGAAGAAGAACCATAAGGTTGATAACCTAATAAAGAGGGGTCCATTCAACGATCTTCGATCTTAACAGCCATGTTTTGATTTGGACGGTGCCGGAAATCAAGCCTTACCTGGTTTATATATATATATATATATATATATATATATATACACACACACCAAGAGCTTGACATTTCACCAAATGCATTTTGGGTCCCTTCACAAATTAATTTGATGGGGTCTTCATATATCCAAGTAACCTTTGATTCATGGGCATCCTCTTCACTTTGCTATTATTATTTTGGTAAAAAAAATTTATGAGTTAGGTCCTAGAAGTTTATCAGGGTCAAAGCATATTTTTGAGTTCAAATAATGTTTGATGAAGTTTTTATATATCGCCTACTAACAAAATCATCATATCCCACATTTTTTTAAGATATAAATCATATTCTCAGCAACTAGACAAACATTTGTAGGCTTCACTTCGCTTTTATTGAATGATCTTTGCAAGGCCACTAAAGGAAATTGTGGATGAGATTCTTTTTCTATTTTTCTTTCTTGTGTAAAAGAAAGCGATGTTGTCAGCGTAACATTTGCCGTCAAAATGGTTGATATCTGTATAATTGGATTGAATAAATTCAAAGAACATTTAGAATAAACCAAAAGAGCATGTGCAAGTCATGTGGCTTTGATGAGCTGCCAAGTTGCCATATTGATACCATATCGGATTTATCGTTGCTACGAAAATAAACTCTGTCACATCACCATTTAATTGAGCTATAATTGGAGACGTGGTACATGTATATATATGCATTCACACCCACTTTACTTTTTTTGTATTTTTATTATTTTTTATAATTTATCACTATAAATAAACTAAAATAAAACGGTATTCATATGCGTGTGTGCACGCTATCCCTTATAATTAAGGTAAATGGCAGAGACTTAGTTAAAAAAATGTTCAAACATAAAGGACACCGATTAAGGAAAATTTGTAAGGATTCGGCTGAAATTTGGATCAAACTATAAGAACCTATAGCATATTTAAACCAATGAAAAAAAAAATTGATAAAGTGTCTGAACTTAGATGATAATTTATAGAATTTTTCTGAATTGATGACCTTGATTATTCCATTGGTGATTATTCACACTCAGTTAGCTCCTGGAAGTGCCCTCGCAATATTGTATTACGCAGTTCATGCAGTGATAACTTCCAGAAGGTTTCATGAATGTGATGGTAATGAATTTTCTTGAAAGTCAAGCAGAAAATGTTTAAAATTCATTAACTTTGGGGTGGATTCTAGATCAATATATCATCATTTACCTAAACAATAATCTAATGTCAAGTTTTAAACCTCCCTGAATTCCTTCTTTCTCTGTTATTACTTTTAGTGAAAAATATCCCAGAATTCGCGGTTATAAGTTTGTACAGATCCTGAAATTGTCGTGTAAGGAACTGATCACTATGATTTGGGTGTATTAATTTAAACCAATCTCATTAATCTTGTTTTATTGTACGAATAAAGAAATCCTGTTACTCTCGTTCACTTAAGAATTTTCAACAATGGGTACACTTTTTTTCCCTTCTTCCTTTCTTTTTTTGTTTTTTATCTAACATTACATTAGGCACAAATTAATTCAAATTTAACTTGAACATAATTACAAAGATGATAAAACTCTCTATTATAAGTTTTTAACAATGGATTAACTGTTCGTCAATTTAGTTTTGTTTAATTGACAAGGGAGTCCACTGGTCTGGTTCCATGGCTTCAAGAGAGAGGAAAATTGCACCTCTTTTAGGCTCAAACATCTCAAGGGACCTACACGGTCCATAATTTATGAAGAAATATGCTAACCTACCAATCAAACCTAACTTCATGAACAAGGTGAATGATCTAAATGTTACTTACCTCCCTCCATTTCAAAATTATTGCAGTTTAAATTAATGCATATAGACTACCAAATCATTAACTAGTGTAAAGTATTATTATACCTTGACTAAAATACCCTCATTTAATGAAGTGTGTGTGAAAGATGATAGGTGAAAAAAGGAGGAGTAAATCTTCTTGTTCATTTGATGCTTTCTTCCATGTCTCACTCATTGTGATTAATTGATCTAAATGAGTAGGACCACTCATTGTATAACATAATTCTATAATTTTTTGACCAAACACAATGAATAGAATAAGGAATGAGATATTAAAGTGAGAGGACAAATTTTCTATCAAAAAAGAGGTGATGACAATTATTAAATAAAGGTATAGTTTTTTTTTTAAAAAAAATTGACCAAAAGCCTTAGATTTCTATAATAATAATACTAATAAATTTTGAAACAAAAAAGAAAAGACGGTAAAATTACAATAATTTTGAAATGGAGGGAGTGCATTATAATGTGAATGATTATCCAATTGTAATGAGAAATGATTATTTTGTATATGGTAAAGGAGAGTGTTTCAAAATAAACTCCTGAAATATTTAGGATTATAAGAAAATAAGAAATTGATTTCTTTATTCTATTTATTCTCTTGATTTTACAATGTTTGAGTATCTAAGATTTTTTGATGGGGTGCGAGTATGTAAGCTAGGAAATTTGTCAAAGAAAATCTTATACAAACTTTAGATTTGGTTGAAATTTAGATAAGGTCAATTAAATTTATATGTTGTTAGGATGAAACTAAAGTGTGACAATATTAATTAAGTATAATTATTATGTTTAACTAAATTACAATACATCCACTAACGTATGTGAATCTTAATACATTGAATTTGATCTAATTGTAAGCATAAACACTCCCATTGGATTTGGCTCCTATGGGCAAGTAGGCAAACCCACCAAGGTCCCAAGGTCCCCATTACAGGACAAAATCTCGTATCTCAAAAAGTGCCCAATAATCTGCCTCAAAATATAATATTGGTTAGGGGATTCACCAAGACTTCCAGTTGATGGCATTTATGCACTCATGGCTCAAAATGAGACCTTGCCTCGTATCAAAAATGGATTGGATTTTTTAATACTAGCTCATGTATTTGGAGAGAGAATCGAGTTTGATTCTAAAATATAAAAATGCCAAAGTCATATCTCTGAAGGTTGTGTCACTACGATCAAATCATTTTTTCTAATAAAATAATGCTTAGCACACCCTTAATTGTATGTATTAATTTTATTTATTTATTTTTTGGTACCTTGGTCATAATTCGAACACTAACTCACAACCTCCGATAACAATTTCAGTATCAGTCAACCACATATTTTTTTAGCATATGTCCTAATGTTATCTAAGTAGTACAAATAAAAATTTTAAGTGATTTCAGTCAAATTTTAGATATATCCAATTAAATTTAGATACTACCATGTACACAATGTGTCAGATAAATAGCAAATATTAATATTGTATTATTGTATGGACAACATTACTCATCACATCGCTATTTCAATATACTAGATTTTTTGACCAACGCGTAATATGTTTTGCGTTCATGTATAAAAGAAGACGCAAACACATGTTTATAGATAGTAAATATTTTATTTGTGACTGATGAAACAATTATGATCTATCAACTTGTTGAATTAATTAAACAAAGGAATAAGTTAGTGTAATAATATTTAACTCATTGTTTTCAATACCCTAATTTATATTATTAATAGTGAATGACAGTGCCGGTCTTTCCATATTATTAACGGTGAATGATGGTGTCCATCCATTGGTTTCAAAAGCCTAATCTATAGTATTAATATTGAATGATGATACCCGTCTTTCCATATTGTTAACAGTGAATGATGGTGCTCATGTAAACAACAAATTTTAACATATTTTTAGAAATGAAAAAAAGTGATATCATCTTATTAGGTACCCCATATAAACAATATATCCCATGGGTTTTAGGTTTTATAGTCGATGGGTTAGGGTTTAGGGGTTATTTTTTAATAGGTACCTCAGTAGAAATTTAGTGATAATAGCAGTGATACGAAGATTCATGTAACATAAATTATGTTGCCACGTATCCTATGTAAATAATAAATTCCATGGCCTATATATTTTTAATAGGTATCCCATTAGAAAGTTAGTGATAATAGTAGTTTAGGGTATATGGTTTAGGATTGAAAGGTTTAGGTTTAGAGGTGTAAAAGAAAAATAGTACCATGTTATTAGGTAACTCTTGTAAACAATAAATTCTATGGTGTACATATTTTTAATAAGTACCCTGTTAGAAAGTTAGTGATAATGACCTACATATTTTTAATAGGTACCCCATTAGAAAGTTAGTGATAATAGTAGTTTAGGATATATGGTTTAGTGTTGAAAGGTTTAGGTTTAGGGTATATGGTTTAATAGGTTCGCCGTTAGAAGTTAGTGATAATAGTAATTTAGGATATATGATTTATGGTTAAAAGGTCTAGGTTTAGGTTTAAAAAGTGGTTTAAAAAGAAAAAAAAAAGGTTTAAAAAAAGAAAAGATCCATGTAACATAAATTATGTTTAGGTGTCTCGTTTAAATAATAAATTTCATGAACCCCATTAGAAAGTTAGTGATAATAGTAGTTTAGAGTATATGATTTAGAGTTGAAAGGTTTAGGTTTAGGTTTAAAAAGGAAAAAAAAAAAGTTTAAAAAGAAAAAAAAACAAAATAGGGTTTTGCTAAAATGATGCTAGTCTTTTGATATTATTAACAATGAACAATGGTGCATACATAAGCAAGAAATTCTAACATATTTTTAAGGGTGTAAGAAAAAAAAAAAAAACTGGTACCATGTTATTAGGTGCCCTATTAGAAAATTAGTGATAATACCAGTTTAGGGCATATGGTTTTGGGTTGAAAGGTTTAGGTTTAGGTTTAAAAAGAAAACAAAAAAAAAAAAGTGGTTTAAAAAAAAACAAAATAGGGTATGTTGTTAGGTATTCCATGTAAATAATAAATTGGCACGCTGTGTAAACAATAAATTTCAAGACCTATATATTTTAATAGGTACCCCGTTAGAAAATTAGTAATAATAGTAACTTAGGATATATGGTTTAAGGTTGAATAGATTAGGTTTAGGGGTGTAAAAGAAAAATGGTACCATGTTCTTAGGTACCATGTATAAATAATAAATTCTATAACCTACATATTTTCAATAAGTACTCCATTAGAAAGTTAGTGATAATGGCTTACATATTTTTAATAAGTATCCCATTGGAAAATTAGTGATTATAGTAGTTTAAGGTATATGATTTAGTGTTGAAAGGCTTATGTTCAGGGTATATGGTTTAATAAGTATCCCGTTAGAAAGTAAAGTTAGTGATAATATTAGTTTAGAGTATATGGTTTAAGGTTGAAAGGTTTAGGTTTAGGCTTGAAGGTCTAAATGGTTTAAGGTTTAGGTTTAGGGTATATAGTTTTGGATTGAAATGTTTAAGTTTAGGTTTACATAGTGGTTTAAAAAAGAAAAAAAAAAGGTCTAAAAAAATAGGGTTTTGCTAAAATGATGCTCATCTTTTCATACTATGAAGTAAACGATAGTGCTTATATATGCAATAAATTTTAATATATTTTTAAGAGTGTAAAAAAAACTAATATCATATTATTAAGTACTCTATTAAAAAGTTAGTAATAATAGTAGTTTAGGTATATAATTTAGAATTGAAAGATTTAGGTTTAAGTTTGGGGTTTTTAGAGTTTGTAAATAATAAATTTTATAATATACGTATTTTTAATAGATGTTACATTAAAAAGTTAATAATAATAGTAGTTTAGGATATAAGGTTTAAATTTTTAAAGGTGTAAAATAAATAGTTTAAAAAAAAAAGAAAAAGTTCTTGAAAAAAAAAAAAGGCATAGGGAAAAGCATTAAATCACCTGTGGATGACGGTGAGATTATCATATACCTGACCGGCTGTTCTTAAATAAAAAACTAGATACATAGGGATTCTGAAAACTCAATTAAACGAACATGCAGTTGATTGATAAGAAACAAGCCTCAAAGACAGTGTGCTAGTTTATAATAATGTTGATTACAACTGTACAATAAGATTAAAGGTATGTATAGTACTATGGTAACATGTACATATTATTTCTATACGTCTCACCAACAAATCCTAAACATTATGGTTAATAAATAGTTAGTTATTTAAACATTTTGATACGGGATTCAATTCTTAGTTATATATATGAAAAAAAATTTGTTTGAGAAGATATTTTCACTTTAATAATTTTTGTGTCTCAAAAGGAATTAATTTTTATATGTCAATTGAGAGATATTTTGGTACATAGTAAAAGAATATAGGTCTTATAAAAGTCACACATAGATATATATACTATAATTAACATACAAATGATGGAGCTCTAAAAATACAACTATGTTAAAACATGATAAAAAAAGTTTTATTGTTTTTATAATCTTGTTCAGTTCAAACTTGATTAGTTGGTACTTAACATGGTAACGAACATTTGCAAAAAAAAAATATATACAAATGATGGTAACCATAATTTTTTTTTTCAATTATATAGGAGAAAAAGCACTATGAAAAGGAGGAGAGTATCTACGATTAAAAGAAAACCCATAACATCATACCCAACCCTTAAGTATTTAAGACCAAAGGAAGTTTCAATACACTAATAGGTTAACGGGGATGGTAACCATAATTTATATGTATCTAGCAAAGTTATGAAACTAGGTGAATATTATAAGGGGCTGTCTAACTAGATTAATAAAATAATAGGGTTTCCATGTTGGCTTTAGAGTAAAGACAGAGTAAGCTCACGTTGTCCAATAATGGGTTAGTGCCCCAAAGCTCTCTGTGTCAGATTTAATGGTACATTGGGAATCTTATAAATGGCATGCCTCGTGCGTTCCCTTAACCACCACTATTTGTTAAGGTTTTGTACATGAAAAACGTTAATTGGAGGTTTCTGCTGCTGTGGTCGGTGCCGGAAACCTATGTGCTACGAAGCTTCGTCCTCTAATGCACCACCAAACACTATATGGCAAAAAACCCATGTGTCTAACTCAGTTCTGACGCTACCTAAACTGGTTAATCTATTATTTTCTCTTGATTTGATTCGAATAATCAGAAGAAAACAGAAAAGAAAATGGTCGATTAGTATATTGGTTTCGATGGGATTACTTGAAGAATATTAATGATTAATGATAAAGAGAAACATGGTAGTATTTTTTTTTTTTGTTTTTACCCAAAAGTGTTATAATCAACTTGAAAGTAGGAGTAATCTCTGTAAAAATAAAATTATTACACTTATTTTTTTAATATATATATATATATATATATATATTTTATAGACTCAAGCTTTTAATATTATAGAAGTCCCTTAAATATTAGGATTAATTTGTTTATCAACTTAATCACACTATATAGATTGATAAGATATTTTTAGATAATGCATGTTTAGAAAAAAAATTTAAAATTCCAATGGTATGACCAGTTCCGTTGACTTTTATTGATTAGGGATATTGACTAATTAGTGTTTGATTGGATATCACATGACATGTAAAAATACAAGGGTAAATAACACTGATATAGTTGAAGTTCAAAAAATATATACCAGCACCTCCTCTGGTTTGAGAATATAAAATGATCTTCCCTATGTTAATAAAAGTAATTACAATGTTAACTTTAGAGATAAAAATAAAATTGAAATTCTCTTTTAACGGAGAAAGACACAAGTTAAAACTCTTAATCTTGTTTAAAAAGTTAAACTGAATATTGACTTAGAGAAATCACCAAATCACTAGTTTATTGTCAAGTGATCAGGTTAATCACATAATTTTAAAAAATATTTAAAAATAAAATATATAACATAAGAAGTATTATGAGAAATCTAGGTTCAACTAGGTCATTTGATTTAACTCGGAGTGGTTGGGTTTTGACCAATTTTTGAAAGGGTTACAAGTAGAAATGTTTCAATTATACAAACCAGAGTAGTTCTAGGTACTGATCACATGTCAATCGGTTAAACTGGCCAAGCCAATCTAGTTTTAAAATAGTGCTTTGAATTGTTTTTCAAGCTCTCCGAGCTTTAAATTCTTAGTTTTTACTTATTCTTTTTTATTAACAAATGGAGTTATATCTTCTTCTTCTTTTTGGCGATTGACCATTAGACATAAATTTATTATTATGTCCTTCAACCTACAATAAATCTAGTTTGAATTACTGGGGATATATTTTTAGATGGCAACAAACTAGAAATGTTCTTTTTTTGTTTTGGCTATGACTCTATGTCTAAATAAAATTTTTCATCTCACTTTATATGTCAAATCAGGTTCAATAGGCTTGTAATTAGTCAAAATATTATAAAATAATATTTAATTTATTAAAATTAAAAATTTTGACATATCACTAATTGATGAAACAAGGTTTTGATACATAAAATGACACAGAAAATATTATCCTTTCTATATCTTAGCTCAAAAGACTTAAACAACACCTTTCCACACACATACATAGGGAGAAGAGATCCATTTACTCCATCATGTAATTTTTCATAAAATGTGAATTTCATATATCAAATCGTTAAATTAATTAAAAAATTTATATAATAAATTATACTTATAAAATTTTAAAATTTATTGATACTCTACCATATGATTGTATTTTAATGGATAATTAGAAGGCTTTGAATTTTAAGTAAATTACTCTACTTATATTTAATACTTAAAAATTTCATATTTATGCAAAATTTAAATTTAAAATGAATTATAAAAACCAACAGCTGGATTTTCCTAAATGGAACAGTTGTACGGCTCAATTACGGGGGACTGGCAACATGCCTATTGGCTCGCTAAAGTGAGCTTATTAATTTTTAATTGCATATCAGTTGGGTTAGTTGCGTCTTTGCGTTATATTAGTTTCTTAAAGGCAGAATTGGATTATTTGTGTCTGGTTATGGAAAGTAGAAAAATTGGTTTGTTTGTGTCTAAAATAACACACCAAACATTAAATATGCATGAGGTGATTGCAAGAGATTGTTTGCACAGTCCAGCCACGTTACCAAGGCACACTGCCTCTACCTTTCTGTGGGTATATATTAATATATTATTTATATTATTATGATCATTAATGTTGTACTATTATATTACTACTATAATTACTGTTACTATAAAATATAAATATTACTAGTAATAGTAATAACTATAATATAAATTACTATAATATTAAAGAAATATATTATCTGTGTAATAGATGTATATTATTTATACTTAGTATTTATGTAATATTAAATAAATAGTTTATTTGTTTATGTAATATTTGTATATTTTTGTGATAATAAATATATTGTAATATTAAATAATTGAACATTCTTTCTATAAGATTTAGATTTTTATAAATATTTATTATTTTTTCATATTTTCCCTATTAATATTAATATTGTATCTTTTTCAATTCTCATATTTTTTTATTTGTGTCGGGAATTAATACACTACTGCCGTATGCAATTAGTTAAATGAGAATAATGTTGGAATGTTGTATTTTTTTTAAAAAAAAAAAACCAATAAATTAAATAATTTGAACTACTTTTCTTAAATTGTGTATTGTGGTTTAAAGTGCTTTATACTATAAAATAGATGGAATAATATGAAACTGAGTTCAAGTAACCCAAACGCACACTTGGAATGCAGATTAACTATCATTTAGAGATGTACTTAAATTATATTACATACCCAAACACAATTCTAGAAGTACAAGCATTATCTTAGGAAAAAGAAAAAAAAAATCATTGTCCTATCAAATCTGAAATACTTTCCTAACAAATTGCTTTTCTGAAGGTGCTTCCCAATACATTGTGTAGTACCAATTTGACAAACTCTTTACCACAACTTTGCAGATGAGAAACACCACAACTTTAGAAGATAATGGCTAAGTATAACATCCAGAAGGAAAAAAAGTATCACAGTTCTTGGAATCTATTGTAGAGCATGAAAGGGCAATAGACAATGAAGGAATTTCTGCATACATGGCGTTGTTGAAACCAAACACAAGAGACCACATGAGTAAAAAACCAAGCAAGCATTGACATGATTCCAAGCTCAACCACCATTCTGGAATAGTATACATTCGAACCAGAACCAGGTGGAGGACCACAAAATGATTAAGGTAGATATCAAGCAGAAAAACACATCTGCAAGAACAATGTGGTGAGTTACCAATTAGTTTATATTCTAAAGAGTTAAGAAAGAAATCTATTTTTGTTTTTTTGATGTTTTGCCTTGTGGCCATGTACAGGTCTTCATACACAAGCTACACAAGCTAAAATTGCACTACGACTCAAATTCTATCACTCTATCTTCATCTATATTTTTATACTCATCCATATTTCAACCACTCTATCTTTATCTATATTTTTATTCTTATCAATATTTTAAACCATCCTTATCTTTATCTAACTTTCAACCCTATTATAATTGCTTCGTTACATTTACAATATTCTACTCATTACCCCACTAAAGGTGGAGCATTGGTTGGTAAATGCCTAGCTTGCTCATTAACGTAGTGAATTGCTGCCGTCTAAGCGCTTTGGTGAGAATATCCGTGAGTTGAAGCTTGGTAGGTACATACGTTGGACAAATGGTGCCATTGAGAACCTCATTACAGACAAAGTGACAATCGACCTCAATGTGCTTAGTACGTTTGTGAAAGATGAGGTTTTTGGCAATATGTAGATTGACTTGACTATCACAATGAAGGAAAATATGTTGGGAGTGTGGGATACCAAGACTAGATAAGACATACTTTAGCCATTTTAATTCACACGTGGCTGCTGCCATAGCACGGTATTCAGCTTCAGTAGAAGAACTAGAAACAGTGTGTTGTTTTTTAGTTTTCCAAGAAATTGGTGAGTGACCAAGAGTGATGAACTAGCCAGTAAGAGATCGACGCGTGAGAGGATACCCAGCCTAGTCAGAATCACACCACCTGTATAACTGCAAATCATTTGTCACAGCGAAGCAAAATCCCTTGTCCTGGACATTTCTTCAAGTAGCGGACAACTCATAAAGCAGCAAGCCAATGAGCTTGCTTGGGTGCTTGCATAAATTGGGACAAAGTGTGGACACAATAAACCAATTTAGGTCTTGTAAAGTTTAGATAGATAAGTCTCCCAAACAACCTTTTGTACTTCTGAGGATCTACAAAAGGGGAATCGTCCACTAATGCCAACTGATGTTTTTCTTCCATAGGAGTATCAGCTGGTTTAGCTCCTAAGAGTTCGGTCTCTTTGATGATGTCAAGTGTGTACTTTCTTTGACAGAGAAAAAAACCAGAGTTAGAACGTGCAACTTCCACTCCAAAAAAATATTTCAACTTTCCTAAGTCTTTCATGTGAAAGTAGGTGTTCAAATATTGTTTAAATTTATGAATGTCATGAGGATTATTTCCTACGATAATTAGGTTATCTACATATAGCAAGACCACCAACTACCAATGAAATGTCCAAAGAATGAAGAGTGAATAATTAGTGAGGGATTGAGTAAAACTATAAGTCATTAGAGCAATGGACAACTTAGCAAACCAACTACGAGGGGCTTGGCAAAGCCCATATAGTGATTTTTGTAATTTGTAGACCATACCAGTTTTAAAAGCACAAAACCCTGAAGCCAACTTCATGTATACCTCTTCTTGAAGATCCACGTGTAAGAATGCGTTGTGTACATCCATTTGATGAAGTTCCCAGTCTTTTGTGGCAGCAACAGTGAGAATTGTGTGAACTGTCACCATCTTGACAACCGGAGAAAAGGTCTCAATGAAATCAACCCGTTCGATTTGATGATTGCCAAGAATTACTAATCTTGCTTTAAATCTCTCAATACTATCATTGGAGTGATGTTTCACTCGGTAAACCCATTTACATCACAGGGCTTTCTTTCATGGTAAGAGTGGTGTTAATTCCCAAGGAACATTTTTCTCTAATGCTTGGATTTCATCATGCATGGTTTGACACCATCTAGCGTCCTGTACTAGTTCGATGTAATAGGTGGGTTCTCAGTGGGCATTTATTACTACAAGAAAAACTTTATAAAGTAAAGAAAATTGTTATTGTGAACAGAAGGTATGATGGAGTAGGCCTTACTTGAGGAAACTGGTGGAGTGGCATTGCTTAGAGACTGACTCTCAGCATATATAGTATTTAAGACAAAGTCTTGGAGATGTGATGGAGGTCGCTTGGTATATTAGCCAGGACCCAACTCTATACGCGGGTGGTCAACAGCTTCTGGAACAATAGTAGGTATTGCATGGCTTTTTGTTGCAGCCATATGTTCTTGGTTGTGACATTCATTAGCCGAGGGAGATGTGCTAGTCTTACTCCCCCTATCTTGTGCCACAATGAATTCAGGCACACTGTAAAGCTCATCATCATCACTAACTTTGGTGATGTCACAACTACAAGGCAAAGAGGTGGAGAGTTCATGCAAATATGGTATTCATGCTCAATGAATTCAACGTCCCATGATACAAAGATTTCTTCATTTGCAAGATCCATCTTTCCATCATTTTTTCCCATATGGGTATCCCAAAAAAATACATCTACTTCGACTCTCAAATTTATCTCCCTTAGTGTTTCTATTGTGAACATAGCAAAGACACCCAAAGATCTTTAAATTTTCAAATGAGGGAGCTTTGCCATATAAAATTTCATAAGGACATTTACCTTCCAGAATATTAGTAAGAATTTTATTAATCAAATACCCAACAGTCAAAACACATTCCCCTAAATTTTGATGGGTAGATTGCTTTGAAAACATAATGCATGTGCTACATTGAGAATGTGATAGTGTTTTCTTTCTACCTTTCCATTTTGTTATGGTGTGCCTATGCATGCATGTGCTTTGAAAATATTTCATGCATGAAAATCCAGTTCCGTTATCACTCCTAAAAATTTGAACTTGTGCATTATATTGTCGCTCAATCATGGCAAAAAAATTTATAATATTTCACTGAACTTCCCATTTGTTAGCAATCAAGAAAATCCATACTACTCTAGAAAAATCGTCCTCCAAGGTTAAAAAATAAAATGCACCGCAAGTTGATGGGGTTTGATATGGCCCCCATAAATCAAAGTGAATTAATTCAAAAAGCAGTGTTTGCCTTAAAATTGCTTAAATGAAATTTTTCCCTGGTTTGCTTGGCCCTAAAACAAATATCAAAATCCTTATTCAATATCTCCTTATTTCTATGAATGTAAGGAAACATCTGCATATCTTAGAATGATAGGTGTCCTAACATTTGATGCTAAAGTTCAACTTGGTTGAGGCATTCAGTCTTGTGAGCTTCATTTTTCATAATGTCCTGGTAGTAGTAGAGCCTACCCCTTCGCTTACCCACTCCAATTAGTATCCTCGAAGTAAGGTCCTACAAAACACACATTTTGTTAGTGAATTGCATAATACAATTTTCCTCATCATTTAGCTAAGACACGAATATTAAATTACAACTAAGTTTGGGTACATATAACATATTGGTTAAGACCAATCCTCCTTTTAATTTCAAACTTCCCTTTTTAGTTGCCATAGTCTCTTGTCCATTTGGGAGTCCCACTAGACAAGCATCAATATCATGTAAATTATCTATAGTTTCCAACTTACCCATCATATGATTGGATGCCTCGATGTCTAATATCCACCCATTACTTGACAATTTTTCACTGCTAATGGTTTGCTTGTGATTGCTGAGAAGGTCCACTAAGGCTTGTACCTACCCACTCGTCAATCCAACAAGCCCATATGCGTTGCCTATGCGCCAGCTATAGTTAGCCCACACGTGTCCACTGCTGGTACATTGGCACGAATCACACCTATACTTGGTGTTGGAGTGCCACCTGATGCTGGTGCACTCCGTCTATGGCCTCGCCCAAGGCTGGTGGTCTTGGAGTTAAGATCAAATAGAGGGACCCATTTTCTAACATCACCTCCATGATCTACCATTTATGCTCCTTTAGCTTGCCCTGTACCCGAAAGCTCTAGTTCCATCAAGAGTTAAGAAAGAAATCAACTTCTATTTTTGATGATTTTCCTTGCGGCCATGTACAAGTATTTATACACAAGCCACACAAGCTAGAGTTGTACTACAACTCAAATTCTATCACTCTATCTTTATCCATATTTCTATCCTCGTCCATATTTCAACCACTCTATATTTATCTATATTTATATCCTTATCAATATTTTAATCATCCTTATCTTTATCTGACTTTCAACCTTATCGTAACTGCTTTGTTACATTTACGATATTCTACTAATTATATTCTTTAACATTCATAAATTGCAAATGATATTCTCGTTTAATATTTACATGAAACAATTTGTAAGGAAATATACAATTCATGGGGATGAACTTCATTTTGAAAAGAAAAACACTCAAAATCAAACAAAGAATTCACAATAATGACCATTGATTTTTCCGGTGCTTTGTTAGAGCATATGTCAAAACATTACAATATCCATACTAATCCTAAAGACTGGGATGATAATACACATCAATACCCATGTCAGCATAACCTTGGTAAAACCATTGGGGCAAACCTCGAAGAAATTAACAAGTTTGTTCCAAAGCACCCAATGAGTCAACAGAGTGCAAGGAAGATATATCAAGGATACACTATAAAATTTGAAAAAATTGATAAAGCTATTGAACAAGTACTCTATCTGTTCAAGAAATTCAAATGGGATCTCATTCTAGAAATCGGAGAAACTATGGTTTATAAGAATTCTACTCATGACTTCTATCCAAATCTCCAAGCCTTGACCAATCTAGAAGACTTAACAGATGAACTCATTGTACAAACCAAAATTATGAACAAAGTTTTCATGCTAACAGAATGAGACATATCTATTGCACTTGGTGTTCTTGTAGCTGGAAGACATCTTTATTGTGATAAGCATTGGCCGAATATCTCTGTCAATTTAACAATGCGATGGAAAAGATTATGGACTATCTAGAATTCAACAATGAATATGGTAACCCAATTGCATTATCTTTCTCATATGCAAATCGCACAATACGGACATTTTTTAACATTTGCATCTTTTTGAAGGAAGGATCTCCATTGTCCATCACCAAACAAGAACTTTTCACGCTTTAACACATGCAAGCTAGCAAATTTCTTAACTTGCATTACACAGTTCTTAGGCATATGCTAACATTTGTTTTTGCATGGTGTCATGAATCTTACTTTTCATATGCCATGCTTCTTAACAACCTATTTAAGAAGCTCAATATAGATGTTGAAGCATATGTTTGTATAATGCCACATCTATTGAAATGCACATACCCAAGATCAAACATCCCTACAACAAGTAATGAAACTTCTAGATATGGTAAAGAGGCCTTCGCCTCTAAAGAGCCATTGATAAATCATTTTGAACTAGTTATAGTATCGACGGAAAGGGATGTGGAACAAGACATGTTAGTTGAAAAGTTTTGGGCAAAACATAATGACTTGCACATGCAGCTGGACAATACTAATGCAATAATGTGTAAGCTGAAGGACAAAATCATAAGGCTTGAGCATAGAGTTAAGTGCCAAAACAAGGTGTCTTTTAGATTACAAGGTACAATATTGTCTAGATCTTGCAGTTTTAATTGCCATTCATTAATGTCTCTATAATTGATTATTGATTATCTCTTATAAAAGAACATTTATTAGAACTAACTTTATCATACATTGCATTTTTAGTTAATTGACAAGAGTGTTATGAATTTGTTTTGCAATCATCTAATAGTTGAACGACTACTAAGCAATAAATGCATTCACAGGGTTCAAGATGTTTGATCATTAGGCGTGGGACATATAGTTTTTTGTATCTGTAGTGTTTGGACTATCTCATCTATTTATTTAATTAATGGAAGTAATTGTGAACACATTTGTATTTAAATAATACATGTTGGAGCTTGCAGAATTGTCTTATTTTATCTATATAATATATGAATATGACTTTGAAGACAATATTTAATGGTGCCAATTTATTTTAACTTAATATTCACTATAATCATCATATATGGGAAAATCCTCAATCTACAACAATCACAAAAAAGTTATTACATAGTACTGACTTATAGCATTTTAGTGTGTGCACTCTCTTAATCATGTCTTTTAAAATTGTACATAAGGTTCAATTCACAAATAATAAAATACCTCTAAAATTAATGAAGCTTTTCATGTAACATTTGCTGTAAGAATTATATATTCTGTGATAGTAGTCCTATATTATTGCTCCTTTTATTCTATTAAGAATATTATTAACATCAAGTTAAAAATTAATATCTAGAAAATACACATATTGTTTATACTGTGAACATATAGTTGTTATCTTCACGAGATCAAAGAGGTTATCATAATGAATTACAACATTAAGTAGTAAGAGAGTAGTAGTTTCTATTATGATATTAATCAATTATTTCAGATTAAAAAAATGAATTATGCTATTGTCAATCATGAAATGTCATGTTATGGAAAGAGACGAATTCATATAAGCATTTGTTTGAATCATATGCATGAAAGAGACGAAGAACATAAGCTTAGCAACAATTGCTTCGCACTGGTGCTAGAAAAAACAGAGTCATAACAAATACACAATATGAGGTTATTAAACACATACTGGGCAAAGTTCCTATGCTACAATGTGAATTTTAAGTAGCATAACATGATTTACATGAAAGTTCAACAACAGAAACTTCTAATCCACTACACTCAATTTGGAGGGCTTGAAGTGATTGATATCCTTAATTGTCTAAATGGAGAAGTTATGCAACCTTTCATCCAAGATGACATAGTTGACCACTCAGAAATGCAAGTTCTTGCTTCTGTAGATGGGATAGTATGCTTGCAATACTACACCAATGCAGTCTTTAGGCAATTGGGATTCTGGAATCCCTCTACCAAGAAATTTAGAATCGCGCAAGACTTATTAAGTTACACTCTGCATCGCATGCTTGCTTCCACGTTTGTGCATGAACCAACTTTGCAAGATTTGTATGTCTTTACCATATTTCGTCATCATGATGACATACTAGAAAATGTGTATGGCTTATTCAGTCTCAACAACAATCAATAGGGTGCAATGCAATCATTGGATATTGAAGTTAACTTGCTTGAAGATAGTTATTTATTCTAACCCTTTTCTTTACTTCATTGTATATGGTTACCACGATGATCGTCCTTAGGATGGGAGAATGGTTGCTTACAACATTTAATTTGTTGCTTCTAGAAGCACTTAGGAATGAATAGATCATCCATGTTTTACATGATAACCAACTAAGGCTATTACATTACCACACACCTGAATAGAAGGGTAACCTTGGACCAATCCAAGTACGGGCAATATAGACCATTGAGAATGATTCATTTGAGTTTAAATGGGTTAACAACATAAATGGTTACAATGACCATGAGGCACCAATTGGTTTAGTAGGAGATTCTCTAATATTAGTCATGGAAGAAGATGAAAAAGGTGAGCAAATAAAATTTATTTTCTTCTCAACCTACATGCAAAATGGAATCAAAGGAAATCTTGTTGACACTGGAATCATTTTGACAATAATATGGGGATTGTAAGCCTAAATAACTACTTTCCTACACTATTGCCACTGTGGAGAGAATTTTTATACATGACTATGAAGATACATTTAGGGTTATTTTTGACAGCTTTGCATGTAACTTTCATGTTCTTTTTTGAAAAATCTTATTGTACTTTATTTTATTGCATGTAGGTGATTGTAAAGCAAGGAAGTACTTTATTATAAATCAAGGATATGTTTTGTTTCCAATTTTTGCTAAATGTTTGATAAACAAAGTTGGGGTCTATGGATATATGGCTGATTTAAGATGGAGCCCAATAAATATAACTTAGTACAATAAATGGTTATTCAATCTACCTAATTACATATACCATACAACTTTCTTGATAAGTTCGCATAATTAACATGAATTTGTATGCCTTGTTGGGTTGTTTATAATATGAACGATCTATTTCTATTGTATGGAGCCCAAAATAAACAGAAAAAAATTGGTAGCAAATGTTTAATTTTGTTATCTTCTAATAGGGCTTACAACACTGTTAAACTATACTCCATCAAAGTAAAGTATAGTTTTTTTTCAAAGTGAAGCATTTCATGAATATCTTAAAACTCATCAAAGGTGCTAATGCACCATTCAACATGTGTTATAATACTATGAGCAAATATTTATAATACCTCACAATATCTTTATGTAGATAGAATGTGAAAACTGCAATTTATACAGTACTAACTTTATAATGCAGTTACTTAGATATATATTGTAAATGGTGTTTACATTATTAACACAGTATGTTTTGGCATGATTTACTGAATGTTGAAAACAACCAAAACCCAAACTTTTTTGTAGTTCCTAATGCAAGTCCTTCAAATGCATCAAGTACAATCCATTCCTATGACTATCACCAAACCTACAAAATCTAGTCAATGTTCATTCTCCAATGAAGCAATTGTCATCCATTCCATCATTCCTTAACAAAAAGCAAAATGACTTTGTTTCAATCAAGGGTGAGAAGCAAATCACATCCAAACCCAAACCTATTGGCATACAAAACTTTAAGAAGACAAAACAATCAAAACAAACGCAAGATCCCAAGGTTTGGCTATAAAATAGAACTAAGAGCATCTCTAACCATAGTATCCATGAGATTGCATAAGTAATTTTTTAATGATTTTTTTGTGGGCTCCACAATGAAACATAATTTATTACACTTTATGCAACTTAGAAACAAAAATCTCTCTAGTGGTGTAACTCATATTAATTGCATAAGTGGGTCCCACAAGTTATTTCACATCATTATTTCATTTTAATATTTATTTTTGTAATTTGACATTTTTAATTTAATTTAATTTTTAATACACTAAATATGTGCAAAATTAAAACTAGACATTTAATAAATTTGTGTAGATTAAAATACATGATGCATAAAAATATATTAAAATAGATTAAACATCACCCAACATACATAACAATATTTAATGAGGATAATATCTAACTTTGGTTAATTTCACAATTGGCTCTTTTTTTTTTAATTTCACAATTAATGGTTGGATTTCCTTTCACAATTAATTGGCTTTTAATATTATTATTAAATTTAACCGTTGGATATATTACTTAACCTAGATTCTAAAAAGGCCCATTCACGCCTTTCTCTTCAGCTTTGCCAACTTTGCGTGCTTTGCCTTGCTTTTCTTTGTCGTTCTCCTTGCCCAGCCGTTCTCTTTACTTAGCTTTTTTCCTCAGCGACCACAAGGCAGAACCACCATGCTTGCTTTTCCTCACCGCGCACCTTGCTACTCTTGGTTCTCCTCTTTTCCTCATGCCGCAAACCTTGTTGTTGTAGCTTCTCTTCTTTTCTTCATGCTGCAACCACGGGATTTACTAGTTTCAGGTTACCTTCCTTGCCGTTTGCTACTGTAGCTTCTCTTTTTTTCTTTGATTTATGGTTTGAATGTTCTTGAATTTTTGTTTTATTTTTTTACTACATGTGTGATTTCTGATTAGATATTGATAGATCTGGATTTTCTCTGAATTTTTCTGTGTTTTTTCTTTCTGTTCTACATAGGATTTTTATTGAACTACTTTTCTTTTCAATTTCTATTTGCTGTTATGTTTATTCCATTTGCTTGTGAGCATGATAGAGGAATCTAGCTCCAAATTTTTACTCACTTTTCACCTGCTTTATGGGCATATTGGGACCCATTTGACGCTGTGCTCCCGTAATTTTGTTTATAGTCGTATCTTTCTTTTTTCTACCAGCAGGGCACCAGCAAGCAGTCTTCTAGTCATGGAACGGATGAACCTGTGTTCTACATATCTATGCTCCCTACAATTGACGACCACTAGAGATGGTCTAAGGACATGTTCGCTCAAAGGATTTGTTAAGAATACATAATTGATTATGAAGTAGATGTCCTAGATGTAAATGTTGTTCTTGAACCATTTAGAAGGTTTGGGTGGGAAAATATTCTAAAGCTAGAAGAAACTAAGTTATATTATGAATCACTTTATGATTCTATATTAATTGCAAATTGTGGAATGACGTTGAATATATATCAGATGAAATAGTCCTTGAATCAGTTATTAAGGGGGTTCATTTAATTTTGACCAAGAATAAAATTGCTAACGCTCTACAAATTAAGAAGATTGGTATGAGGGTTTATTATGAATAGGAATGACATGATCAAATTGTGAAATTTCATTAAGCAATCAAAAAAGATTGTTAATTACTCTCAATTTTGTAAAGTCAATGGTGACCCAAGTGCTAAGTCCTTTACTAAGATTAACCAAAATATTTTGTATTTTATCAATTCATGTATTTTTTTCCAAGGGTTGTGCAAGGAAAGATATATGTAAGCAAGAGATGATGGTATTGTACCATATGAAAATTGGACAATACCTCCACTTGCCACATCTGCATATGAGTTCTCTAAATAATTCTTGCATGGAAGGTAAGACTGTAGGATTTCTACCTTATGACATTTTATTGACAAGGATCTTCAAATTTGAGAACATAAACCTATCAACAGAAGAGCCTTATGGGCTTTATCAATCTATTTACATTAGAAATTTGATCAAGATAGACTACAGTGATCAAACTATAGTTATTAATGATGATAGATTGGATATTCCAACCAAGAGATTGTAATTTGATCATGAGACGTGAAAGCAACTTCTTCAAACAAAGAAAAAAAAATTAAAGTTGACCAAATTGAGAATGGTAAATATCTTCTACACTGACAAGGGATGAAGTTTGCAATCGAGAGCTCATTCAGGTCTTGTTTGAACTATCTGATCTGATGCCTTCAACAAAGAAATTAAAACAAAGATCAAGAACATTTAACGAGAACTCAAATCATTGATATTAAACAACTAATTTCTAAATGAATATCATTGTGCAGGTATGTCAATTGCATCTCTTATTAGTTTCATATATGTCCAATTAACATGTAATGTACAATGATAATCAATTTGAATTGATAATTCCAAAAAGGAAGTTGTAACAAATAGTTTACATTGATAAGATAATTGAATGCTTTATATGATAGTAGTTTACACCGATAAGCAATTTGATATTAGGATTTACTGAACGAAATTCATGTCTTATCCAATTAATGGATAATGCCTTTGTGACACACTCAACTTTATAGGAATAGATTAAATAAAATTTATATATTCTTATTACAAATGTCGATTCTAATAATATAAAAGATCTTACTGCATATGATTGTTTCATTTCTACTATGGTTCCACAATTACCAAATATTTTATACTGCATTGATTACAATTGAAGACTATTTTAAAGATTATTTTCTTGACTAAATATATGTTACATGATTGCTTTTGAAGGAGCATAACCATGTTGAATTATTGTTCTAGCAATGTCAAGATTTTGGTGATGTCTTGCAGACATAATGTATATCTAGCCACTAATTTAATAGAACGAACCTTGCATTAAACATACTTATTTGTATTTTAATTTAGTTGCATTCTTTATTTATTGATATCAAGGGTTTTGAGGTGGTCATATTTTAACTAGGTTGCATTCTTTTTAAAGTAGGATAAATTGTTGTTGTGTTTTTTTTATGAGATGCATTTTTATTAGTGTCAAGGGTTTTAATGCTTATCAACAATATACGTTGATTATAGTATAGACAAAATAATATGAAAGACAATAATTCAAAATGATTAGGGATAATAGGATAAACTATGATTGTGCTCATTATCTTTTTAAAATAGGATTTTTTTTTTATGTTTGTGCTCATTATTTGATGATTATACTATAGATAGATAAAGCTACTAAAATTAGTTGTCATAAAAATATATAGATAAGCATATTTTTATAGATGATCCTTTAACAATCCAAAACTATTATATGTATCATATTACAAACATAGATATATTAAAATTAGGTGACAGTATAATATGTGTTCTATACAAATCTAATTATCAAAAGAATTAGGTAACGCTATGTTAGTTTTGCTATACGAGTAGTTGTATTAGGATTATCATTCCAATTTTAATAAAATAGAATAGTCTCATTCGATAAAATACAAGTATATAAAGATAATAATTCCTATTACAAATCATATTATTGTTCTATTAATTTTTAATTAGATATTCATAGTTCTCTTGGTCAATATACATATTAATAAAAAGTAAATATTACCTCATGTTGGGGCTATTAAGATGGGGCATAATGTAATTTTTCTTCTAATTGCTTCTCGACCCTTTTCACTGAAAGATATTGTATAGGATATTGGCTATAACAAATGCGTTGAGCTATAACATAAGGAATATTCTCTTAATACATCCATTATGACTAGTTATAAGTGGGTACACTTGCTAGTGGATCTTACAGCCTGTTTGGTGCACCTAATAGAATAAGAGAGCACAGGATAAGAGTAGGATAGGATAAGAGCTTAATAAGCTTTTATCATATCTAGTGTTTGATGCACACAAGATAACATATTGGATAAGATTATGTTATCATATCATGTGTTTGATATGAACCAGATAGTAACAGGATATGATATAAAATATGTCTAAATGACAAAATTACCTTTATTAAAAATTACATATAATTTTTTAAAAATAAATTTTTAATATAATTCTTTGATTATTTTATACACAATTTTTTAAAATAAAAAATATAAAACTAAAATGTGATTCAAAAAAAAAAAAAGCCCAAAATCACAAAAGTGAAAAACAAAAACTAAACGTGAAAAATAAATCAATTAAATAAGTAATCTTCATAGAAGTAAAATAGGTAATCTCCATAAAAATAAAATCTATCATTCAAACAAGAAAGATAATTTCCATAAAAGCAAGTTATATTAGCCTAAATAAAGTCGATCAACTATAATCATACCATCATGCTTGTTGTAGGTAAATATTAGTTAATAGGAATTATGTTTCAAAGATTGACACTGTTCCATTTTATTGCAGTCAACACAAGTATATGCTTCATTTAGTGGTTATCACCCTTGATCCTTTTGTTCAAAAAAAAGAAAAGAAAAAAAGAACTAAATTATACCTATGTTTCTTACTCATTGTTGCAGTGACTATAGTAATTGAATATCTTACCTTAGCAATTAAATATCTTAGAAAATTAAAAGAGAAGAAAAAATGTGGTGTAAATGTAACAGAAAAATTTAGTCTCCATTGTAAAATTTCATAATTTTAGATAAGAGCTTGAGTCATTGAAGTAATAGAAACCAAGTCCGGCATATTATCGTCTCTCTCTCCCTTACATACTTATCTTACTTTGTAAAAGTTAACATAGCAAAATACATAACTCTCCATACTAAATACTATATTAATGCCTTCACAAATGCAAGACGGTCAGTGTCATCAAAACCCCAAAACATATGTAATCGATGGGGGATAGAGAGTATTTTGTCTGCTGCAGCAAAATGCTCTTGTTATGTTAGATCCATTTTCTTTAAGTCATTCATAAGGCTCCTAGAATCATCAAACACATCTTTGGCAACTCCAAGGCAATCTGCAACTCTACCCAATCACTCTGAGCTTTCATTTAGCCACATCCCAAAACTCTTTCCTAATTCAGATATGCTATTGGCAAGTAAGTTTGCTCCTCTATTTTTCTTTCTAGTTTGACTTTCCACAAAATCATGCTTTCTTTTTTATTGTGACTGATTTATAGATGGTGATTCTGTCAAATCCATTTCAACCTCATCATTATTATTTTCTTCTTCTAATTGTTCAACAACATCAGCAAGGGCAACAACTCCTTTACCAGTGTCATGATCTTTTCCAAACGCTAGAGCAAGCTTATCAAGTAGTAGGATTTGTGCATTCCTATAATCTTTTGCATTTGGGTGACTCTACATAAAATGAGAACTTTTTTACTTTATAAAAAAGTAAAACAAAACCACATAATTTATTAAAGAAGAAAAGCAATAAACACTCACCTTTATATACTCATTCTACACATCATCACTATCCACTATAATCATCTTAGTTTCATCATTCCAACCAAATCCACTTTGATTCAGCATGTCATAAACTATTGCATAAATAGTCCTTAATCTCTTCATTGTAGATTCTATGTGTGGTTTCACCTTGATTCCACATCCAGGAAATTTTTCTTCCATTTTTGCCTCAGCCATTTTCAAAGTATGTGTTTTAAATTGTCCATTGTCACATCTTTGGCCTTGGTTGGCCGCTTCAATTAAAATATCAAGAAGGGCTTCATCTTCTTGATTGGACCATTGTCTACGATCTCTTTTTATCTTGTTAATATGTTATATGCTGCTCTCTGATTCCATTCCTATCTTATTATCAAATTATAAATCAGAAATTTATTTTACAATACAAAAAAAAAAAGAGAAATAAACAAAAAATATGAATTTACAAACATTACATTAACCAAAATAAGCAAACAATATAAATTTACAAATAAAATTCAATATTAAATTATAAATGTTCCATATCCATCAGAGAAATACAAAAACCAAACAAACAAGCAATTAAACTTACAAATAAAGTATTAGTTCAAATAAGATAGAATACAAACATATATATGTTCTATCTTACACATAAGTGAAATAAATAATGAAAAGATGTTCCAAATCAATTTGTGTGTCTAGCAAGCCACTCATCCCACATTTGTGTTGCTATTTCATCCCTCCAAGTGTACCTTTCATCACTAGTCTCAGTTGTATTTATTGGATAAGCATTTATCACATCCTCATTTTGTAGTTGTACTTCCAATTCTGCATCTAATCGATGTTCCAATGGGTCAGTAGACATTTCTCTTCTAATGAAATTGTGTAAGAGGCAACAAGCAATTATAATGCGGTTTTTGATTTTGATGGGGTAATATGATCGACTTCTAAGAATATTCCAAGTATTTTTAACAATCCAAAAGTTCTCTCAATCACATTTCTTGCCATAGAGTGTCTCATATTGAAGAGCTCTTCCTTATACGATGGTGTGTAACCACATCTCCATTCATTGCAATGGTATCGATAGCCTCTGTATGGGGCAAGAAATCCTTCACAGTTTGTATACCCAGCATCCACAAGATAATAGTACCCTATATATAATAAAATATAATAATTAATTTAAAATATAACGAGTATTAATTATTGTTATAACTTTTGTGCCATGTAATTTTTCTACCTATTGGTACTATTAAACCATTCCTCCTAGAAATGGCATCCCTCAAGACCCTTGAATCTAAAGTTGATCCTTCCCATCCAAGTAAGACATATATAAATTTCATATCTCTGGAACATACACCTAGGACATTGCTAGATAGATCCTCTTTTCTATTATGATATCTTGGTTTATCAATTGTTGGCACATTAACTTCAATATGTGATCTATCTAATGCCCCAAGACAACTCTATAAGCATATCCACATGGAAAGTCATTGTCATGAAAAAATAGAATGTAAGTGTTAATCATAAAATAAATTCTATAGAATACACTACATCATACCTTAAACCATTTCCATCTTTCATCTAAGCAGTCTTTTGGGATAGGGTCTAGTGCTTTAAGAAGTGTTTCTTGCAATCGTAAGACACTATTCAATGCTAAATTAAAGTACCTACTAATTGTTTCTCCAGACCGTTTAAATAAAAACTTAATGACACGATTCTTAGAATTATGTGCCAATATGTGTAAGAACATAGCTACTTGTTCTTCAATACTCACTAGTCCATCCTCTTTTAGTTTACCTTCATTACGAAGGAGAGCACATAATAAACGAAATGACCTAATATCCATACGAAGCATATCAATACATGTAACATCATTTTGGTCAGTCAACCTCTCTAAAACTTCTCCCCTTAAGCCTTCTCTAACTATTGGTTGTTCCCTAAGACAATGATTCTCATACCACCAAAGTGCAGAATAACTCATTGCCATTAAAATTGCAAAACACAACCCAACCATCTCTTAAAACATTTCCTCCAAAAGTAGATATGACACAATTTCAAGTTGCTCTTCTGAATTCATATTCACCTATATAAATGATAATAAAAAATTATAAAAAAAATAAACAGAAAAAAATAAATATGACATAATATTGATATCACATATGACAGAATTTCAAGTTGCTCTTCTGAATTCATATTCACCTATATAAATGACAATAAAAAATTAAAAAAAAAAACAAACAGAAAAAAAATATGACATAATATTGATATCACATGAAAGCAATACATTATTTCACAATAATATTGATATCACATGAAAATTAATCTATAACTGATAATGCAAACTATTAAGATGTTGAGAACAGTCAAAAAAATAAAATAAGCAAATATAAATATAACAAATCAAATATAAGGAAAGAAAAGTAAAGAATCAAATGAAAGATCACAAGGACTAAACAAGTGAGTAAATGAAATTAGAAGAACTACAATAATTTTTACAGCTAGCATTTCCAATAGTACAATATAACCAAGCTTTTCCAATATGCTTTAATAAACTATTGTCTAATACTTTTATATATAATACTCAATTAGCACAGTAAACAATATACATATCAGCTAAACTACAGCAAGCATGGTGAAGTATTAGTTTTGTAAGTTCGTTCACTACAAAGACTAATTTATTCCCAAATGGGTTACACTAAATTAGAGTTATGGGTTTTGTAATTTTAGATCAGCATATATATTCATTGATCACTAGCTATATTAAAAATATAATTTGTAGAATAAAGAGACACCAAAATCACACCAAGCTCCAATCTATCCGGCACTTAGTCTTAAACGAAATAAATAAAAACCATGAACCAAAAACACTAAGCCAGACTAAGCAGATACCCAAATCAAAAAAGAATTTCATCCCACATTCACATAACTAATGAAGCCAAATAACAAAGCAAACTTGTGATGCGAGTGGTGGTTGCTATGTCCGTGAGTCTGCAAAAATACCATAAAGACTTAGATTTGAGTATCCAAAATATAGAGGAAGAAGAAGAGAAGAAGAAAATAAGCTAATACATATCGCCAGAAATAGAAAAAGAGAAAGGAAAAGAACAAGAAAGAGAACAACTCACCAGAAAAGAGAAGATTAGTAGTCGCCTCGCACACATGCCACCGAACGTGAGATCGAGGAACAATATAGGTGAATAGCAGGGAGGAGAAAGGTCGATATCGAGAAACCACATAGGTCGAGGAAGAGAGGGGTATAGGAGGAAAGAGAATTTTTTATCTTATCAGGCTATTTTTTAGCACAGCTCTCCCTTTAAGATTAATTTTAATTAGGATGACAGGATAGGATAAGGGACCTGATTAGTCTAACATATCCTATTAACTCACCAAACAAAAAATAAGAACATGATAGGATAACTTATCCTATCCTATTCCCCTTATCAGGTGCACCAAACGAACCCTTATAGTGGTCGAACCACCAAAAGCCTTACCTGCTCACCCATCATATGCATAATGGTCCTCCTAGTTGCATCATGACGATATTGTTGCAGATGTAGGTATAAAAGATTTAATGTGCTTCCTTAGCCTACAAAAGTATGTGAAGTTTGATTTCATTAAAATACAATAAGTAGTATACATGAATGAAATATAATGTGTATAAGTGTAAGTACTAAGGTAATTACCACCATGCTTTGGATGACACTTGATGGATCAATCCATCAACATCTAGTAGTCATATATCATCTTATATAGCCTAACTAATGATGCAAGAGAAGAAATGAAAGATAGTCATGGTTGACTATGTTGTTATACCCTGCAACACAAATTGAGATTTACCCAACATCAATGGTTCTTTCATCGACACTAGAATGCCCCTACAAAGATCAATAGTGCTAATCCTATGGATCATTTGGAATAGCTAATCTATACCGAATTGTTGAGTCACTCAATCTATTTGGTATGCCTTGACAATGTTAAAATGTGGCAATTATACACCTACCCCACATACATAGTGCTCGAACAAGCAGTATGGAGGTGCCTCCCAAATGAGTGTATATATTATTACATGTTAGTTTATAATTACAAATATAAGTATATATAAGTGTGCAAAATCTTCATCTACATAACACTCACTCCTTGTTGCATGTGTCAAACCTTAGATGATTAATGTTTTTTGATTTTTGGAATAGGTGGATCTTGTTTGATTAGACCACCTATTTAAAAGAAAATAAAAATTAAATTCTTATTACAATATACAACATTGGATTAGGGTATGTATTTTGTTTTAATTTAGAATAGGTGGTTCTTGTTTTGTTTTAATTTTCTTATGTTATAAATATTAATGTCATGTAATGATATTTAATAGAGTTTGATTAGGGTGTGTATTTGCATGCATCTTGTCTCAATTAGCTAGTAGGCCAATGAAATGTGGGAAAGAGTAGGAAATTACTTCAATTTGTGGCATTCCAAAAATTAACAGTACAAGTAGGCAAGGACTACTAAATCCTTACTATATTTATTGATTGTTTCAAAATTCTCAAAGAATGGAAAATACAAAGTGGATACCCATTTAAATGACTTATCCTCAACAAGCCATCCTCCTAATATATGCAATATGTATACCCATGTATGTTGTTGAATCATTTAGGGTTCTACATGTTCAAGTAAATGACCAAATGTTTGCATCAAGCTATTCAATCCTAATCTTATGCCCATTCAACTGATCTAGGATGGCTTCAAGTAGTCTCACTATATCCTCTTGTAGCTATTGATTTAGGAATTGACTTACAATTAGTTCACCATCAAAAAAGAGTCCGAAAATCAATGTCATGTCTTGGAGAGTGATCGTACACTCCCTAAATGATATGTAAAATATGAGTCTCAGGTCTCCATCTCTCATCTAATGCATATATAAAAGTTATGTTTGACTTTACTAGGCCAATAAGAGAGACTCCATAGAATCATGCTTGCTCAAGGTAAAGAATGACCTGGGAATTTAGGGTGTCACTCAAGGGTTTCACCAGTTGAGAAAACTACTTTATTAATTTGTAATTATATATGAAATCCAATTAAAGATAATTGATTAAATGATTAAGAAAAAATACAAACTTATAATTAGCATAACTGATTTTGGACTCATTTGCAATGGATTATAAAATTTGCTTTTCTTACAACTTAAATAGTCGTCAATGAGATGGTATAGGATCCATGTTAAAATTAAATTAAACAAATATTGATAAATATAAATAACACTAATAGTTGAAATTAATTTAGAATAAAAAAAATACATAACACAAATATGAAACTTACATCATGTGCCTTTTAATATATAAGAAAATGAAAATTTCATAAATATTCTCAATCACCAACACCACCATGTCCTCAATTGAATGATGACTAATTTAGGCATTAAATTTGGTTGTGTCCTCGAAGTTTGCATAGGGAACATCTTAACACCTCATCTGCTCTCTCTAAAATATCTCTTTTCTAATCCTTGTTAACTGAGGATAACTAGTGGGATTACTTTCTAGTTACTGCCTTTGCTACACACAATCAACAATATCCCATAATATTTCCCCATATAAGTGGGTGTCATCTACTCATAATAATTGCTTCAGATAAGGGAAGGCATCAAAAGCATGATTTAAATGTCTATAACATGTGAAAGCATAGCACTTTCTAGGTACCTGACCATGATATTTTCCATGTAAGTAGGTGTCCTGTCATGAATTTGACAACATTACCAAGCATATATTCTTTAATAGTGTACATGAATCTTGGCAGTAGACTATATGACTTATCCCAATCACCATATATCTTGTGAAAGACCTTCAATTTGGTGATCCATACCTTTGTGTAATAGATGATGTAATTGTGAATGTCATTTATTTGTTGAATAATGTCAAGGGGCCTTAAGTCTAGATTTACCATCACAAGTCCAAATACTTAATTACAAATCAAATAAGAGCTCAAGTGGGAAAGAGTGGTCCTAGGTAAGCATTGTTGACAAACATTGTTGGGTGTCATTTATTTTGTAATCATCTGACCATCATACTTTTTCAATATCCTTGTATGTAACCTCCATGTACATCTAATATCTACCATTTTACATGTATTGTATCACTACCTTGTGCACTTTTTAACATTGAACTTGATAGGCGACTATAAATTAATATCAAGCTTATACTCATGGTTTTGTTAATTTTGTGCATTATTATGGATATCAATTCAAATAGTATAGTGTGTGCAAAATCAATGAAGCCCTAAGCACAAGCTTGATATCATTTATAGCAGCCTATAAAAGAGATGTTAGTAATGTTATTACATTGTGCAACATATGACATAACATTTAATTCAAGGTGAAAAGGCACACGAGGTTATGGTACAGTACATGTTATAAAAAGACAGATATTAGATGTCTATAGAGGTTACCAGTAGGGATATTGAAAGTATTGGATGATTACAAAATATGTGAAACCTCTCTAATTGGATTTCATCTATATAGACTGATCAAGTACTTTGTTTGAGGCACGTAACCTATGACATAAGTGACACCCTAAATCCCCATATCATTTCATACCTTTAGTAAGTAGGATTATGTAAGGTGTCTTGTATTGGTTGAGTAGAGTTGAATATAACTCTTTTATCTAGATTAGTTGAGAGATGGACGCTTGAGACACATGCATTTCACATGCCATTTGGGGTGTGTACAATCAATCTCCAAGATGTGGCATTGCATTTGGGCCTCCTTGTTGATGGTGAGTTTATTGCAATTTAATTTTAAACTAAACAACTATAGGAGGATACAATGAAGCTTCTTGGAGCTATGCCAGATTAGTGGAATAGGCAAAAGGTTAAGATTGCATGGCTCATTCCAAATATTTGGTTGACTACCTAAGCATGTTAAACCCTAAAAGATACAATACTATGCATGGGTATACATAGTGTATATTAGGAGAATGACTTACCAAGGACAAGCACCCAGATGGGTATACACCATGCATTTGAAGTTCTTGGAGAATTTTGAAGTAGTTGGTAGATATAGTTGGGGTTCAATGATCTTTGCATGGCTAGTATTATGCTATTTGCCTTCTAATGGAGCTAGGAATTGTTAATTTTTCAAGATGCCACACATTATTGTGCATGTGGTCTTGGAAGTAGTTTCTTGTCCTATGCATACATCTAACTGGCCTACTAGCCAATCTAGATAGAGCATAAGCAAATGCTTACCTTAATCAAGCTTCATTTGGATGTTAATACATTATATTTATATTTCCATCACACATAAAATTTAAATTTTACATTGTTATGAGACCTTAATTTTCCACCCACTTTTAAATAGGTGGTCCAACCAAACATGCACAGTTCGAACAATAAAGATTGGATTATTATATTGTCGGGGTACACCAAGTAGATTGAGTGACTCAACAATTTCGTATGGATCATTAATATTGAGTAGATATTAGTTTGGGTTACAAGGCATAACAACATAGTTAGCCATGATTATCCTCTATATCTTCACTTGTGTCATTGGTCAGGTTCTATGATATAATATATGATTATTAGTTGTTAATGGATTAATCCATTTAATGCCTTCCAAAGAATGATGGTCATTACTCTAGTACAAACACTTATGTACATGACACTTCATTCATATCATATTACATTTTAATCAAATCAAAACTTCACGTGTTTTTGCAACATGAAGAGGCAAAGTAGATATGTTGTACTCAACATATGCCACAACAACATCATGTTGTAGTTGGGACCATTATGCATATGATGGGTGAGTGGGGTAGGCTTCCAATGGACCTTCCTCCATGGAATCCATCAACAAGCGTCTATTATGACTAGCCACAATGGATGTATTATGAGAATCTTCCTTGTGAAGCTAGCATCCCACACAACGTCCTTATGTGAGGAGAGCTGAGCAACAATCGAAAGGCGAATAATTTTTGCACTTGAAATATTCTCCATCTCAACAAGTCCAATATGAGGTAATGTTTGCTCTTTATTAGAATGTATAACAACCAATGTCATTTGCTAATTATTTGCATAGAGCGAGGCCTAGTGAGTCTACATATTAATCAATTTATCCTAATCTTGTCTTTATTGAGTTTACATAGTTTGGACATTCTTTGTTGACACTGATCAATAAACATCTTCATCATTAAACTGAACTTCACTACTATAGTATCATGCTAAACTAATTTACTCTTTGAACTATTGGAGTGGTACTCACTTAGTCTTATCATTGCAACAAGAAGACACTCCACCATCATCAGAGTTTGTTGTGACAGTTAGGAACCTAATCTTAATGTTGTTTCAATTTGGGCATTCAGTGGTGACAATTTTTCAATAATGGACAACGAAATCCAAATAATCTAGAGAAAGTAAATGCACAACCACATCTGGAAGTGCCTGAATAGGTCCCTGAACTAGCAGAAGGTAGACACTAAACGAAAAGACTTGCCATAAGGCTAATAGGATTGCATCCTACTATTGAATAGACCATATATGATACAATTATATACAAACACCATGACATAGGAAACCACAAGAAATAAAAAAGAAAAAATAATTTGTGTTTATTTATTATTTTTATTAATTGCTTATTTACTAGCTTTTAAAATTTTATATTTATTCATTTACTTATTTTTAATAATTTAATTAATTATTTTCATTCATTAATATTTCATGCCATTTCTTTCAAGAATAGTAGAACCCTCTTCTAATTTCAAATAAATTAATATTTTATTAATGTTACAAGAGGATAATTATGCAATTTCACTTGAATATTGTAGGTCGGTATATATATATATATATATATATATTTGTGTAAGTTGAATTAGGTTCTACTATTTCTATAAAATTTGGTACATGGAGGTAAATTTTGACAAAGTTGGGCACATCTTGGTAGTAATTTTTCAAGAATGGTATTTGTCCATTTGTTTTCCTAATATTATCACATTATGAAAATAATAACAAGAAATAAATTAAACATAAAAACTATAGAAATAATGCTGTCCAAATAATAATATACCATACTTAATATTGTGTACTATAAAAATATTATGACAAAATAATATTAAATAATATTTTTAAAATATAATTTTGTACATACTGTTATAACACTGTCCTATTATGAAAATTATAAAGGTTAAAAAATAAAAAATGCTGTCGAAATAATAATATACTGTATTTCATAATATTTAATATAAAATATTATTACATAATAACATAAAAATTACATAAAAGTACAAAGATTTTTCTTTTTTGTAAGAAAATGTACAAAACTGTAATGTAATAATATCAAATATCAAGTAATGTCACATATACAGAAAATTTAAATAATATATTGTATATCAATTCAATACAAAAATAATATATCAGTATTAAAAAAATAGTATAAAAATACAAAATAATGAATGGCAATGCACTACCAATGATGAGTCACTAGGTGTAGTAGTATTTACGATATTAACTTGAGGTTCCATTATTTCTTAGAACCAAAAAAGAAGAATACACTACCAATAATATAAAAAACATGCTTTATATATATATATATATATATATATATATATATATATATATATAGATTGGCATTGTATATATTTTTTTTCTTATTGGTGCTAGTTTTTATGTTAGTGATATATATATAGATTGGCATTGTATATATAGATTGGCATTGTATATATATATATATATATATATATATATATATATATATATATATATATATATATATATATATATATCACTAACATAAAAACTAGCACCAATAAGAAAAAAAAAAAAAAATATACAATGCCAATCTATGATAGAAGATCCAATATCACTAATATAAAAAATACCCCAAGTACTAAATATGCTATAACATTTCTAAAAAATAGACTATCTCTAATATTAAAAAAAAACTAATATAACAAAATTAATTATAACTAAATTTTTCTATACATAACATTTGCTCAAACAAATATATGGTATGATTATATAACATTAACTAATCATAAAGTATTATGAGTGAAATAAGTGTTCCTAAGTGTGTTAATAACCTTGGCGTGTTGATAACTTATGAGAATAAATAATAGAGAAAATTATCTTTTTGTCTCCTCACACTGTTACCACTTCAAAAAAGGATTTTAACATTTTAAATTGAACAAAATAAACTATCACATTTCAAGCCAAGAACAAAAGTGGATATTATTGAAGTATTTTTTATCTGTACAAAAGCTCACTTTTATTCTAAGCTTGAAATGTAAAAATTCATTTTATCCAGTTTAAAACGTGAGAATTCTTTTTAAAATTGGCAATAGTATAAGAAGGTAAAAAGAAAATTTTCTCTAAATAGTAAAACAACGTAGCAGAGAAAAATTGCAAGCAAAAAAGGAGAAGTTTCATAACAAAGTGAGAGATATTTACACAAATATACCACATCAAAAAATTATTACCAATATATACTAACAGTAATGTGATATCTGAGTAATATCGCATCACCCTAATATAATATTTGACTAAAAAATTGATAACTCACAAATATCGCAATACGATAATGTGATATTCATGAATATCGTAGTACCATATTGCGATATTAATATCGCATTACCATACTACGATATTAGTATATTTTTATGTAGAGGGGGAAAAATTAAGCGTCACTTCACTACTAATTTTTTATTTTATTTGCAACATAATAATGGTTTTTCTCACTATGTAAACACAAAGGTCATTGATAAGAAATAGAAAGAATTAAAAATTAAAATTTAATTATATATTTTTTTATTTGTAATGTTTTACTTACTAATGAAATTATATTTTATTTTAATTATGCATTTTCATTTTAATTAATTATTCATTATTTTTAATAATTTAATTTTTTTAAAATTAAAATATATAATTAAATAAAAGAAATGTGTAAAATATATAATAATTTTTTTAGGAAAGTAAAGAAAAAGATAAAAATAAAAAAATAAATAATAAATAATTTATTTTTAATTTTTTATTTATTGATAAAATTACATTAATATTTAATTCTATATTTTATTTATTTTAATTAATTACTTATTTAATTAAATTAAAAAGTAAATTTGTAAGAAGGTAATGTAATTTTATTAAAGTAGTATATATTAGTAAATATTTATAGAAATGATATGTATTAGTGATAATTTTTGAGATATTGCATACGTGTCTAAAAAATTCTATAAAATTTTTTATATTTTATTTGCAAAAAAAGAAAACAAAAATTTATAAAGTACACTCTAATAAATTGAGATGACATTTCATTTTATCATCTCCATAAAAATTTATATTTTTATGTTTTATTTTATTTACAAAATAATCTGATTCACTTTTTTTTTTATCTGTGATATTACTAATATCGTAGTACGGTAATGCAATATCTGAATAATATTACATCATTCTGATATAATATTTGGCCAAAAAATTGACAATTCACAAATATCATAATACGATAATATAATATTCATGAAAATTATTAATATCATATTATCGTACTGTAATATTTAAAAATATATATATATTAATATATATTTTTAAAAGTAATATATATTAATAATAATTTTTTTCACTGAGTGAGGCCTGGTTCGCTTCATTCATAGGAGGAGGTACTTCCTTTCCGTAGTTGATGTTTTAAATTTAAAAAAAAAAAATGAAATTATTGAAAACTTTATTTTATTAAAAATACAGAAGAATCAGATATTTTTATTCGGATTCTCTGTAAGGAGCAAACAAAACTTTCTTTGCAAAATTGTTTTCTCGTGGCAGATTTTGATTGGTTTGGTAAAAAATAAAGAAAAGAAATATAAAACTTTTTTGAATGAAAATTCTGCATTCGTCCCATCACATCAACCGGTTAAGGCTTTTGAAAAGGAAAAGATCTGATGTGATTTTGGGGAATGCTTAATTGCACAATTATTTATTATTTATGTATACTTATTGATATACTTTGCATATAATAGTTATATATAATGATAAAATTATAAAAAATTAGTAAGATTAAAAGAAGTATAAAGAGTTTGTATATATAGAAATAAATGTGCCTATAACAGAATTATGCGATTTTCAAATCGTATCCTTTTGCAATGTTTGATGGTAAAACAAGGTACATCCTGATAATTTCTCATCAATTTGTATATATAGGTAATAAGTTTTTTATTTTTTATAAAAGTATATTTTCCTACAAAACTCTAAAAAATGATTTAAACTTTTAAAAAATTTTAAAACTTGAAACTTAAAACCTAACCCAGCAAGGTCTAGAGTTATGAGTTATAGGATATAAGATTCTGAGTTTTTTTTTTTTTTTTTAAAAAAAAGAAAGTTACAAAAATTTGATAAGAATAATAAGCATAGACATTGTTTGTTACAATCCTAGCTATTGATTTGGTTCTAATTCGTTTGAAAGGCTAGGATTCATAATATAATGTTATGACCCAACATAAAAGGATCTTAATTCAACTAGATGCATAATAATTCAACCAAAAAACAAGTCTCATCATACTACATAAAGTTAGCAACATAGATTATATAATACATTGAACTTTATTAAAAACTAAATATTCAAAAATATTGTCCACCGATAGATTTCTTTTCATAATATCACTAAATGTTATCTTTTTTGGCTTTGTTTTACAACTTTTCACAAGAATAAAGACTATGTAATTAACTCTTCTCACTAATGTTTTTAAGAGTCTTCTTTGAATATGTCAAAATTATCTTTATCAATTTTTGCTATCTTCTCACTGATAAGTGCCACATTAATATTTCCTTTTATAGAAAGCATAAATGGGCAAAGTTATAGTTTACATACTTAAATGATATGTCTATGAGTTTCCCTCATACTCACATAATCTTGAAGCCTTAAGAGAGTGTGTTTCCTAGCAAACTCGCAAAGGGGAGGAGTTTGTTCATCATGTATGGATATTGTTGTGGCACTATCATTGAAGATTACTCACGATCTAAACTCACTTCTTCAAGAGGTAATTCTTCATTTTGATCTTGATCTATGTCCCCTTTGAGATTTGGGAGGTTTCACAAGAAAATTTTTAAATTTTGTTGTGCTTATCATTCAGTGAAACCTAACAAAAACAACTTACAAAATGTTAGTATAGTAAAAATGAGAATTTCAAAACATTTTATGCTAAATTAAAGTTTTAAGTTCAAATCTAGAATTATCTCTTAATAAAAGATATTTGCTAATCATTATTTCTTGTCTTGTAGTGGGATTAATTAATCTCATACCTAAACACTATAAAAATACCCATAAATGGAAAAAAAAAAAAAACAATTTGCTAAGATGTGTAAAAAAAATAAAAATAGAAGATATTTCTCTGAAAGAGGTTGTGGTGATGGATGATTAAGTTATTAAGAAATTTATTTATGGAAAAAAAAAAAAATAGTAACCAACAGTGTTCTGATCCAAAATGTTTAAACTAGAAGTGGAAAAGAGGGGGTTAGAGGACAGCGAAAACCACTTTCTGTTTGCATGAAAACGCGAAAAATGAGAGCAGCCAAGACTTGCAACGCGCTTCCATCCCAAACTTTTAATTATATTACTTGGTTACTTTACGGCCCGTTTGCTTTAACTGTTTTTTGTTTTTATTTTAAATAAAAATAAAAATTTAGCTTGAAAATATATTTAGCTAATAAATTAAAAATATTTTTATTGAAAATATTTCTTTAAATAAGTTGAAAATTAAAAACAGAAAAATATTTTTTAAATAAGCTGAAAATTAAAAACAAAAAAAATATTTTTAGTGTTTTAGGAAAATTGTGTATAGCAATTTTATTAATTTTAATTTTTTTATTTTTTTGATGATAAAAGATCAATAATTTAATACAAATTTAATAAATATAATTATTAGATATTAAATAAAGATAAAAACAAATAAAAATGTAAACAACCAAATACGTTGAACAGGGGCTTAATTTTCAAAAATTAGACCAAAATATTATTAAGTTGCAACTTAATTTTCAGCACATGCATGGGGGAACAAACAAATTAATATCTGTCATGAAAAGAAAAATTATTTGAACTATCAAATCATGGTAACCCCATTTCCCCACAATTATATGAAACAGAAACAGGTAGCTTTGGTCCACATTTAACTAAAAGTCATAAAATTAAGTGATAATTCCTACATGAAGATGATGGCTCCTTGGTCTCAATAATTTACTTTGAGTCATAGGACAGACTGGTCACTAAGGATAGGTGAGCTAGTCACCACTTATATAAAATTATTTATCTACATATTTTTAATTTGAGTAATTTTTATATATCACATATTCTAAAAATAAAACTTTAATACTTACTCCATTTAATAAACCTTTTTTAAAATATATTTTGATTAATTTTATCATTGAATCATATTATATTGTGATCTTCATCATTCATATCAAATTTTATATAAATTTAAAATTCTTAATAATTTAATATTAATAAAGACTTTTAGTGATTGAATGGCTATATCTATGAAATTTATTTTTGTAAAAAGTTATTGAGTGGACTAAGTATGACAAGCTTTACATTGAATAAACTCCTTTCCATATATATATGTACTAATGTTATTTTTACAAAGTGTATATATATACAAATATTCTCTTACCTTTATTAAAAAGATAGAACTCATCACAATGTATAAAGATAAATTTGTTATCTACTTGTCATACGAGGAGAGATCTAGTTATTCTAGAGTAAAATAGTTATTGCTTTCAATAACTTATTTTTGAAGATAAAATTTATTGACCAATAGTTGAATCATGTTATATTATTATCTTAATTTTTCAAGTCAAATTTTGCATGAACATGACATTTTTATTATTTAATATAAGTGATTACTCTTACTTATAATTTAAAAAAACTCAAAAGTTTTACAAAATTTTATGAATATAATTTATAATATAAAATCTTTTAATTTAATAATTCAACTATTAAATTTATAAAAATTATATTTTTTAAAAGATTATTGAATGGAGTAAGTATAATAAGTCGTATTCTTGGACCAAGTGTGTCTTTCCCTTCGTTATATATCTCTAATTGTGACTAGTTTTCTTTTTGAAAAGTAAGACTATCCATGTCATTGCTACTCTTTCTCTAATTTTTTTTTTTTTTAGTTTACTTAATTATTTTAATATATACATTGAAATATTGATATTATTCTCTTCTTCTTTTTTAACTCATTTGATACCATCATTGCTAATTTTTACTTAATTTCCTTTTTTATTAGGGAACCTTGGGCATGCTTTTATTATTTAAGGCCTCTGCCCATTCCCTTATTTTATTTACCCACCTCTTTCAGTTTCACAACTCTAGTAATTTGTTAATTATTGATGTTTAAGTCAATCTTTTTCCTGTAATTTGTTGACTTATTTGCTCCTTTTCTTTGTGCAAATTAGAGGATATTTGTAAAATAGAGGATTTATCCAAATCCTCTCGTAATAACAATTCCTCAAATAAGAACCATCATCTTCATTGAAATCACAATCATGTGATTATGATATCCCAATAATAGGACCGTCCTCAACATCTTGATAATCATCAAATGGCTTTTCTCTTCTTTTGTTTATTAAAGAAACAATTGACCACTTCTTATCTCCTGGGTCAGTGACAAAAAGCACTTCATGAGCTAGAGACGCTAAAATGAATAGCATGTCTTTGTATGCAACTCTATTGAGATTTACTTGTACAAACCTAATTTCATTAATTTGAAAGTCATTATTGTTATCAATCTACTTACATCTAAAGACAGACACCCAAAATGTAGTATAATCTAACTCTCATGTATTCGATGACCCAAAATATAACATTTCGCACATATGGGGTAGCTATCCTTGGCACCGAAGATGAGCATGGATTGAGCTACAAGAGTTATATTACTATTTTGCATTGTATTATGATCCTCTTGGTCTTTGGTATATAAGGTGTACCTATTAATTACATAATCATTGTAAGAAAAGACATGTGCACTTGGACTATTTACTAACCAACTCAATTTTTTAAACATGCATGTAACACAACATGATTCATACTCAAATATGACCATATCTATATGAATAGGCAACACAAATCCATATCTCAAATTTCTTCTATGCGCTTCAACATTTATCATGCAATAAGAGCAATCACATAACTCAAATTTTGTTTACACACCCATGACAAAACACACCCTAAGCATCCACCAAAAACATCTAGGCGCAACCCCAAAACTACAAGAATACAAAATTTTCATGCGCCCACATAGGAGAAATTTCAAAATTCTCCAAAAATCATGTGCATAAAATAAATACACAAACCCATAAATTAAGCTTAATTATTGAAGAGAAAGGGTTATTTCAACGGAGGAAGACTCACCAAATAAAGTGATAGTGGTAGTGGGTGTCTATTGTGAGTTTGCAAATATTGATGGTTGTGGAAAGTATCGGCAACAAAGTGAATGATCGGTACCGGCGAAAATGAATGATAAGTACCGGCAAAACGAAAGATGGTTGTAGAGAAAACATCTTGAATATGCGATCCCAAAGAGGAAGAAGGAGTTTGAGAAAAATATTGACTGTTACTAATCTAATTTTGAAATATCAAAACGATCATAAGCAATGCTTAATTGTTGAAGCGCTGTGAAAGTTATGATCATAGATAATGCTTCTTTGCTAAACCACTATCTATGTGCTCGCTAAAGAATATAGACAAAGCTTCTTTTCAGAATTGTTGTCTATGATTGTTGATTTCTATGCCTCCCATTCCTGCATAACCTATTACAGCATATGCCATGTAACTGCCATAAAAGATGCACCATAAAAAATCTTGCATAGTGAGTGAAGTTGTCTTAGGGTTTCTAACTTGTCAAGGGAAGTGCAATGTTACGAGTCACGTATTGATTTCACATAATAATATAAAATAATATTTATGTCTAAAAAGCTCTTTTTCCTGTTAAGCTAGTCTTTCAAGTTAGAATCTCTTCTTAGACTTGATTTCCTAACATAGAGAATCATTAGATATGAGATGTCGTCAATGCTACCCCATCATAAAGTAACTTTATTCAATTTTTGTGTAAGGAGTATTATTGTTTTTAAACCAACTATGATTCAATTTCACATCTTAGTGGTGAGAAGATTTAATAGAATATAAGAAGTGAGGGGTTCGAACATCCTTGGTATCATATACCAAAAAAAAATCATATTGATGAGGGACAAAATATTTTTTTCACACAAATTGTGCTTTCATTATGTTTCTATTTGTCAAAAAAATATATTTTAAATAATTTCAAAATTTTTTAATCAATAAGAACACGTTGAAACAAGATTTAACACAATTTATGAGATGATATGGTTCCTATTAATTCTCTTTATCAAATTATAGAATGAAATAGCCATTCTATTTAATTCTTATCTCCATTAAGATTCTATAATTTTAATTTATTTCGTATACCAAAGAGACGTAAAATAACTTAACTTACCCCAAGTACAGACTCACATCTCGTATCCATCAATTCGAGTCTAAAACTTCTTAATTAAAATTCAAATTACGTAACTATTAAATTAGTTTTCTTGAGACACTATCATTGATAATTAATCAAAGTTAATATTGATATATAGCGTAATTTTCTATTGAATGTGTTTCTAACTGATTTCTTTGTCAGGTACCAATATTTTTATATTTCCTGCACACTAGTTCCCACAGCAGGTTCTGAATAATGTCTCTTAACTTTTTATTTAGTTTTAACTTATTGGTATATATGGGGCACGAATCTATTATTAAATTTCTTAACTCAACTAATTTGGTTTAAACCGAGTAATACTACAACTTTTAGGAAATGATGTTTTGTTTCTTCTGTTTAAAAAAACAATTAAAAAATGACAAAGAGGGTAAATGTGAGGTTAAATCTTATGAACTGTGGTAGATGCATTATATTCAAGTTTTCCAGCAGTAACACATCCAGTAGATATATGCCATTCCTAATTGAAAATTCATGGAAATGTATACTTCAAATAAAAATAACTAAATAATATAATTGATACAAAATTTTCTAAAAAAGAGTAAAGCTTCAATATTTTCATTTCATTCAGGTAAAACAATATTTTTATTTCATTTAATTATTTGGAGCTGTTTAAATAGGCTAGTATAATAAATATAAAGTAATTTGCTGATTACTTATAATCCTATCTATTTAGATAGGATCAATATGTGATATCTCATTATTTTTGTTAATAGATTGTGATTGGTCAATTTATTTAATACAAAATTTTAATTTTATTTAAATAAATTACCAAATAGAATCAATTGACATAATGAGTAGAACAAAAAATTCATAGCATAATATTTATATAAATCATTTCTAGATTTCATCTAATAATTTAAGAATTTTTATTAAATTATTTCTTGACTAATAATAAAACCTCTTTAATTTAATGTTCATAAAATTGAATTTTATTGGTAATATAATAATTTTTTTTTTTTTTTACTCTTTTATGTGATGGGGCATAATAGATATAAAATTATTGGTTTTTACACATCACAACTTGGCTTTTTAGTTGAATCATTTCTTACCATACTTTGTAATATCAATGTAAGTGTTTACGTTAAAGCTAAATATATACAATTGATGTTTTCTTTTCACGTGATCATTTATTGGTTACTTCTTTACTCATACTAGAGTACATTATTTGACTTCCTGCCTCACGTTAAAGCACATTAATCATATGGAGTATTGCTTGAAAAGCTAACGAGAAAAAAAAATATGAAAAAGGATTTGAACGCCAAAATTCTTAACCAACTTGGCAAGATTTATATAGCAATCCAAATAGTTTTAATACTAAACCCACGTTAATCTTATGGACATCTCTTTTTTTAAAAAAATAAAAATAAAAATTTATAAAGCATGTTAAGTTAGTGAAGGTTTCAAAACTTAAAGTCACTGTTGTATTTATTGTTTATTACTTTAATTTTAAATAAAGACTAATTTTGTAGTAAAAAAAATATAAGAATTTACTTCAAAAGAATTTTTCATCATTCTTTATCAATAACTAAATCAACTATTTATTGCCATGATGACAATAATGTGTTGGTTTAATAAAAAAATAGTCTTAAATTATTTCAAATTAAAAGGTCTGAATTGAAACCCTTTAGCTATTTTTATCAAAACGAGTTTAATGAATGTTACTCTCACAATATATTTTTATTTATTTTATTTTATTTTTTATAATTTAACTCAAATAATATAACTAAAAAAATTCATACATATTTAGATATATAATAATAAGTGTGGACGTAGCTTTTCATAGTCAGAGCACAAATAAAAATAGAAAAAACCAAAACCAACTTGGCAATGTGTTTCAAATCACAAAAGTTTCAAAAGCAAAACACAAGGCGGCTAAGTGACCGAGAGAAAGAAGGAAACCCCACCACCACGTGAGAATAGGAGAAATCCAAATCCCATTAATTGAAAATCACCCTTGAAAGGACAGTTTCGTCAATTCAAATCCACTGCCATAATTGTCCCCATTATTTATTTCTTTTATAAAAAATAATAATATAATATTAATAATATCACCCTTGTTTGTTCTTATGGGTACGGCTCCATTCAGTTATTTTCCTATATATTACACAACTCACCCTCAAACCCTGTCCCTGTTCTCAAATTCCCAAGATTCAAAAACAGAGAGAAAAAAGAAGAGAGAGGCTTCTAATTTTCTCACTTAAGCTTCAACCCACTTCAATTTTCCTGCATAAATAAAAAAATGGGTAATAGCTTAAGGTGCTGTTTGGCTTGTGTTCTTCCCTGTGGAGCTCTAGACTTGATCCGAATCGTCCATTTGAATGGCTATGTAGAGGAAACCACAGGTCCAATCACAGCCGGTGAGGTCTTGAAGGCAAACCCAAATCATATTCTCAGCAAACCAACCTCTCAAGGAGTTGTTCGCCGGATTTTGATACTCTCGCCGGAGACCGAGCTCAAGAGAGGAAGCATATACTTCCTGATCCCGGCGGCGTCGTTGCCGGAGAAGAAAAGATATGGGAAAGATAGTGATCTTAAAAAGAAATCATCCTTCAAGAAGAGAACCAAGTCTGATGCAGATTTCTCATCAAAAAGTGATGCAGCTGGTTTTCTCAACGGTAATGATCATGTAGCCTCTCAGAAGAAATCGGCACGGCGAGATCGCCAGACCGGGAGGGTCGCAATATGGCGGCCTGATTTAGCGAGTATCTCAGAAGACTAGTAGCTTTATGTCTTTTCAGATTGCCCGGTGCCGGAATCTGGCAGCATCGGCAGGGAAGTGGAACCAAAAATGGTTCAATTATTAAAACAGAGCAACAACAACTTTTTTTTTCCTTTTTAATGTATGTGAGTTTTGTTTTGATTTTGTGTATAAAGATATTACCTTATGTTTCATAGATCCCAATTTTCATTTTATTTCTGTGATTTTGTTTACGATTGCATAATTCATCAAGTTATAATTTGTTTACTCCTCTAGGAATAAGGGGGCAAAAAGAAAAAAAGAAATGATTGAAATTTGTGTTAATCAAAATTTATTTACAAGTCAATATCAAAATTTCATGTAAACATGTTCCTTCTCATTCTCTAACTCTTATTATGATGAAGAAAAATGGGTATTAATAATTTTATAGTAAAATTAATTGCTTGTCCTAGTGTAGCTTATATATAGATAATTCCAGTTGATCTAAAACCATAATCCAACTAATCATCATTACCCAGTTTTGAATTTGAATCCATGTTTCAATGATTAAGCCAAGCTATCAATTGGCATATTTAATTAGAACAAGCATGTTAGGCACATATGTATACTCAAGGAATCTATATATGAGAAACCTTAAAAGGGTTAAGTTGACATCAATATGTAAATCAGCAACCAATTAATTTGTTTGTTGGGCAATTATTGTGCCACTTTTAGGAGTAAGCATTGAAACAAACCATAATCATTGATTTCGCTTCTCTACTAGGTTGCCTCTGTTGATGTATTAAGCAATAGATGAATAACCACAATTTACTCTAAGACGTGTGCTATATGATGTTATTTTGTAAAAGTGAATTATAGTCATTTATCTACTACTTAGCACAAAGATAGTAGAGGCAACCTAGTAGAGAAACTAAATTTCTTTAATGATCAAATTCGATAAATCCAATTATGTTAAAACTTGATAAATAAAACTTTGTTACTCCAATAATCTTGGTTGACTCGAACCGAATTAATTAATACTCAATGTGATCTGAATACAAATGATCTATATATATATATATATATATATAAAAACTACAATAATCAAGAGAAGTAGTGCGCGTATTGTTCATATGAAGAAGTCAAAACACAACTTAACCACACAAGAATTTTCTAAGGCAATAATGAGAGGGAATTTAGGGTATCAACCTTTTAAAATTGTTAAGAAAAAATATACATTATGTCCTAACTAAAGTTAATGATTGTGAGTCTACGCTTCCCATCTCCCAACTTTCATTCTTTTTATTCTTAAATCTTTGAGTCAATTCAATCTAGTTGGTGCAACTAGCTGGCCATATTAAAATTTCAAAGTATTCGATCATTTGATAATACTTTTGGACTTTATAATTTTCTTTGTGTTCTTCACAATGCAAGTCATACTAGTGTCTAATGTGGAAGCATAAGTCCAAAATTCATCATGTATCCATTTGAAATGCTTGAAAGTTGAGGGAATAAGTTAGAAGGAATGAATTTTATGGAGGGAATTAGCTAAATAAAAATATGGTAAGAATGGAAATTGAGAGAATGTTAAATTTAAGTCTACCCATAATAAATAAGTTTGATATGGGGTGAAATTTATTAGAAAACTAAAAACAAAGCATCAACTTTTAGGGAAAATTTCACAAGAAAAAAAAACTTTTGGGGAAAATTATTTCTATTTCCCAATTTCATTCCTTTCAAAATCTTTTCTCAAACAAAGCATCAGATTGGAGAGTTCTTTTCGCACCCAAAACTAAATTCTATTATCGTGGGTTTTAGATCTATTAATTTTGTCTTTATTTTACACTAGTTGTCTAATATCAGCATACACAAGCAGATGTAATTTTATAAATTTGTGTGTCTATGTTCACGCGTTTGTATGTGAGGTTTACCTATTTCAAGACAAAGATTTGAATATTTATATCCTTAAATTTTTTTTAAAAGATAATTTTTACCGATTTTACTATTGAATTTATTATATTGTGACTTTAATAATTAATGTGTGTCAAAGTTCACATAAATAAATTTTTTGAAGTATTTTATATGAGTTTATATTTACTTATAACTTCAATTTTTTTTTTCTTTTGGTAAAATAAAGAACAAATGGTGGTATATAAATAAATTTTAAAATTTTACGAGTATGTTGATCTAAAAAAAATTATGTGTATGATTTATGATATAAAATTTTTAATTTAATATTTGGATTTATAAAATTATATTATATATGAAATTATTATTTTTTTGACTGGATATGAAATTATTGAAGGTTATAAATATAACAACTCGTCATGCCCTTGGAAAGTAGACAGTAAGAATAAAAATTAAAAGAATTACTGTATTTGGGTTAGTAAGACAAGTAAACTATTTCTAGTTAGTACTATTATGGATAGAAACAATTGATTTTTTTTTTTCAAAGAACACTGGTAAGAGGAAAGGGACAAATTGTGGGGGTTATCTAGGTGTATATGAAAGAGGAACAGGGCTCCATGCCCATAATTTGAAATAAAAAAATGTTGAAGTGTACACTTATTTTGAGAAAAAATTATTTTTGTTCTCACAATATTACTAATTACAAAAAAGATTTTAATATTTTAAATTAGACAAAATAAACTCTCATATTTAAAACTAAAAACAAATTAAATCTTATTAAGATAATTTTTATTTGTACGAAAAGATTCACTTTTTTTTTTAATTTAAATTGTGAAGGATTATTTTGTTTAATTTGAAACATAAGGATCTCTTTTAAAATTGACAATAATATGAGATTCAAAAAGAATTTTTTTTTTTAATTTTTTATATTTTCTATTTGTAATTATTTATAAAGATGAAATCATAATAAAAAAGAAAAATAAAAATAAGAGATATATATAAAAAATTGTAAAAAAAACGTTTATATATAAACACATGTGATAACATCACTCTTTAAAAATAATTAAGAAATGGTTAGCTTATCTTGTCACACAACTCCAAATAGCGACATCTACACGCTACAATAATAAAAATAAAAGCAACACAAGCTGGCGTATCTTCCTAAACCAACATATTTTCTTATTACTCGGTTCTTCACATGGATTCCCTCTCATTCATCTATATATTATATGCTCTCTCAATTTGTTTTCACCCTACATTTTCCCTTCGGTCAATGAACATTTGTTTTTTGGTGAACTAAAAAGTAAAGACACAACCTAATCAAATTGTTAAACCATAGACTTAGGTTAATTTGATGCCCTTCTTACAAGGCAAAAACTCATCGATATGATTAAAAGGTAGGATACTGAGTGTTAATTTGTCTTGAGCTTGATATTATTTAGCTGGTTATTAAAGATAATAAACAAAAATAAATAAATAAACAATGTATTGATTTAATAAAGAATAAACAAGGTCTCAAGACATTTCAAGCCCAATTTTTTTTTTTGTTGACTCATTAACCCAGCTCAATTCATACCACAAATTGGGTTGGTTTAGGTTTGCAAAACTTGTTTCTCTAACCCAACTCAACCCATTTTTTTTTTTTTTCTGTACAGAATGGGTATAAAGAAGCCCTGAACCTAACCCAATTATGCGCACATCTCTACCCAAATCTTGTCTCAAGAAATTTTATTAGTAAAAGATAATAAAATGATTTGCATTCAAGCAACTTGTAATAATATTTTATTATTTTCTTAATCAATAAAAAATATTGAGATAAATTATGAGACTCAAGTTGGGATATCAAATTTTGGCTCAGTTGGACAAAAATAGTTATAAGTTAACTAAAAGCTAAAAAACTAGCTTAAAGTTTGTATGCTATTTTTTCTTTTTTTTGGTTACATAGGGGCCCAAAATGCTAGGAAAGGGGAAGGGGAGCCTCCGTATTGGAAATAACACCAGTGGTATATTAAACCTAACCCTTTAGTACTTAATATCAAATGAGGCATTACTATACTAACAGGTCATTGACTTATACGTTAATTTTTAATTGAAATCTGTTAAGTTAGTTTTTTAAATTATAAATATTTGATAAACTTAATTGTAGAATTAGCTCATACATGTAAAATTGCATAAAAGATATGTTTATATAATTTTTATTTTGCATAAAAAATATTTTTATCTAATTAAAAATTTAATCTTAAATTAATTTTTTGAAATCTTATTTTTTAAAAGATCAAATAATTTATTTTAATAAATAAAGTGAACTTTAACTTAATTAAAAGAGTTTGGTAAAATAAATAATTAAATAGATTCTTTTGTAACTTTTTTTTTAAAAAAAAAGGTTAAGAAGAAGAAATAAAAAATATATAATATTTATTAAGATTTGAGTTTTTAAAGAAAAACTAAAAATTCCTTAAAGAAGATGATTCAAAAATGAAAAAAAAAAATTGGAGAAATAAAAACAATAATAAATTTATCATGTAATTTGACGTAAAAATAAAAGACAAAGATAGAATAAAAAATAATACGCTATAAGCTCATACGCTTGTTGAAATAGCGTTCGAAAAAATACTATATACTAATAAAATAAGCTTATTTATCAATCATCACTCTTTTAGTTAAATTAGTTAATAATCTAATCAAATACATTATAAGTTAATTTATTGGACTTGTCAAACACACTTTTTTATCTTGAGGGATCCCAAGGAAATAAGTAGCTTTAGCCTTGCGCGGCAATAGTCATTGGCTAGGACAAAGCAGGCGCTAAGTTCTCGGAGAACTTTTTTGAATCTCTTTCAGAATAGAGATCCGGGCACTGTGGATGGCCTCTTACAATCTCACTACTCATATAAATGGAGATATGAGATTAGACTCAAATTTCTCAATTTATTTATATTCAGTTTGGCATGAAAACAAGAAACCTTCTAAGGAGCAATATAAAGTCACTTGATGAAAAAGAAGAGTGTGATTCTGTTTTGAAGTTTGACAATTGATGTACGACTCTACTAATTATAAAGTCACTTAGCATCTCCGGCACTCATTCTGTGTTAGAGAGGAGAAATATATCATTTTTGGGTTTGCAGAAAAGCTTTTATGAATTTTTGTTTTTTGTTACATGAGACGAATCTTAAACATTTAAAATACTATTTAGATCTCTCACTACTAAACTGTATTTAGTGGCTTCTTTTTCTATTTGTTTTTATTTTAAAAGATGTGCATATTATTGCTCTGACGGTTGATGACTAAACAAACCAAAAAAGAAAAATTATTGGTGGCTATTAAATCACATTATAAAATCTTAATTTGCTACTTGAGATGTAGTGTTGACATTAGTACTTAAAAAAATTTTGTCATCAAATAAATACATGTAACTTAAAAGTGTCATCTAAAAAAAACTTTCGTCTATTATTCAGTTAAAACTAATGTTACTCTATTTTTTATTTCCTTCCAAAAATACCCTTTAACCTAAAAATCCAACCTCTCTTCTTCTCACCTCCAATTGTGTCCACTGTAGCTACCCCGCCTCACCTTCTTTCTCTCATCACTTCCAAAACCTAGCCTCTATAACTATTCCTCCATAACCTTCTCCATACAACGAAACTACTCATCTATTTACTGCTTTAAACTCCAATATCACAGATTCTCAAAAACCTTTGCTGGGATAAAACACTTAAACCTATGAAAGATATATTTTGCTTTCTTTTGCACATGAGAATCTTCAAGTGGTTGGTTTACAATCTGGAAGAATTTGTCAACTTCCCCAACTGTTGTGAGGGGATAGTCTAGATTGGGTTGATGTAGGTCCCAATTAAGAGTGATGAAGATCCTGCAAGGAAGAGGGTAGAGGTGAGGTCGGAGGGGAAGGCTTCGATGCTCAAGTCAATAGCTCTGTGTAGAAGAGTAAAAGAATGGGATAAAAAGTGCATATCTTGTTCATCAATGGTGAAGGTTATTTATATTAATAACTATGATGACATTTTCGTAATTATAAAACAATGGACCCTTTAATAGGCCTTAACCCAATGAATTGACTTGTTTGGTTAATAACATCAACAGAGCCAAAATTCAAGAACACCCAAAGTCTACAATAGAGCAAAAGACAATGAGAATTCTACAACAGAGAAAATAAAAAGAAAAAAAAAAGTACAGCAGGAGAGATCTCAGTAAACATAGATTGTAAAACAAAAAGTGATACTCTCGTAGCAAAGTCTCCTATGGCCAAATCAACTAGGTATGACCCGTCGATTCTCAATTTTTGACATCCTCATTCACCTCTTCTAATCTCTTGGATTAACAACTTTCTTCTCCCTTTCTAGCTCCAATTCCTGCTTCCAAGTCACCATCAACTTCTCCAGAGATCTTTGATTGCCATTGGAGAGAATGTCAGAGCCATCAGAAGTTAGTTTCATGCATCGAAGGTACCTCTAACTTCCCCACTTCAAATGTGGAAAATCAAAATTGTACAGAGGCTTCGATGTCTCAAGACACATTGCCATGGACTTCGGTATTGGAACTCTCCCCCTATCTTCACCCATACCCAAACACACAATTTATCGGAAAATCCCAATACAAGAAACCATAGAAAAAGATAAACCAAAACTTCACCCAGTATCCATAGCAGAGAAAGATTTGAAGGAGGAAGGGAAGATTGGGATGTGCTAGCAATGGGGAAAGGGTATGCTATGGTGAGAGGTTTTTGGGTGTGAATTGAAAAGGGTATTTTAGGAAGGTCAAAAACAAAATGTTAGTAAGGAGTTAGAATAAAAGGTTCAGGAGTTAAAAGTTTTAATGACAGAATTAGACGGAAGTTCTCTTTAAATGTCATTTTCAAGTTACAAGTACTTATTTCATGGCTAATTTTTTTAAATACTCAATTGATATAAACTCTATATCCCAAGTAACAAATTGGAGTTTTACTCTAAAGCAAATACCTTACAAAAATGTACGGATGATAAAAAAGGGCTTGGCTATGCATATATGTATATATATAATATCTAGGAAAAGGTTTGTGTAGCTTTGTAAGAACATTTTAAAAATATTATTACAATTTTCAATGTAGAAAATATACATATATATTGACAAACTTGTTACAGAATTAAGAAGTATTTATAATCACTAATAGATTAATTAATATGAGATTGTTAGTTGTTATTGTTGGGGAAAAACAAGGAGAAAGCATAATTGTTGAGCAAGATACAAAATAAATGAAAACAAAATAAGTAACTGTAGAATCTACAAGAACAATACATCACAAATTTTCTCTTGTTTGTAGATTGGCTTACTGTTTACTAATGGCTTATTGACTCCCCTAAGCTAGGGTTGTAATTAGATAAACCTCAAAATCTTTAAGAAATCAATCACAATCATAAAATTCTAAAGAATTCATTACAATTAGAAAATCAACAAATACTAGGAAACTCCTTAATTTAAGATAATCCCAAATTGATAACAAAATATTCTCACATATATTTCAAAGATATTCTAAATCAAATGAAATCTTAAGAAAAATTGCATATACCCAAATTCAATCAATCAAAAATTAACAATGCAGCAGAAAATGGCATCATGTTGAGATACCCATGTTGTGACACATAGAGCCACAAACAGAGCTTAAGATTGACTATCAGGAAAAGGTTCAAGACATACCTTCACAATTACCATTTGTAGTTGAATGGTGTTGAAGTTATTTGCAAGAAGTATGAGTTTTGGTCCAAATATAAAGTTATTTAAAAAAAAATTATAAATATGTTTTTTAATACTATATCATGAAAGATTTTTTATAGCGAAAAGGAGGTAAGCGTTGTCTATGGAAAAAGGCGGAGGATTTTCTATTTAGAGTTGTAGATCTAATTTAGAGTAATTGTCTTTGATGAATGTTATGGGGTGCCTAATACATTCCCCACACATAATCAACTCTAGAATGCATCTTTTGTATACAAACAAGTGCTTTTCCAAAAATAGAAGAGTTTGTAATTATACCCTAATTTTTAACCGATTGGTGGTGACTCCTAAAATTTTTAGTTTTGCTTTTCTATTCACTTCATGTGGATAAGTTAGAGAGTTAAACCCAATAAGCTAACTATGAAAATTTGATTGGCCTATAGATGTATTTTTATTTATTGTTAGTTTTTATTTTCTACCATTTTGTCTACTCTTGCATTGTATATATTGCATTTGTTGCAAGTTTCTCTTGTAGGTGAGGGTGAGATAGATTTAGGAATAAGGTTTGTTTGCTTCTCTTGCACACAGACACAAACACAAATACCTTACACACTCTTTAACTCTATACTGGCCACTCAGGCCACCTTAAGCCTAGGATTAGTAGGAGACTTAGAATATTACGAAATGTTTATCCGTCTATGTTTACATGAAAGTCCTTGCTTAGATTGTGGTGATCTTCTTGTTAATTTGGGTTTGTGAATAGTTTATTGATCTGCAAATCGAAGTTGATAAGATGTGATCCTCATCATTTTTTATGAGAGTAGTTCAAATACTTGACTTTATAGGACTTATAGCCTTACCACCAAGCTGCACACTTTAGTATAACCATAATGCTATTTGAATTAGGTTAGAACCCAATCTTTAAGTTAGTAACATTAACCCTAAGGTGACCATAATGTCAAGGACAATGGGAAGAGTATCCTATCCTGTTTATTTTGTAATGAACCTCCAAGTGCGAAAAAAGTATTTCTCTCATATTTTAGGGGTTATTTGGAGACTAGTTGTAAACATGACTTGACAAAAATAATGTTGAAAATTGTTTCTTGCAACAATTCTGTGTTGGTATGGGAAACATTTATATTAATGTATTATGCCAGAACTTTATGTTCTTACAGAATCCGTTGATATGATTTTCCAACTATGGAAGTCTTGATAACAATTGGTCAATAAAGAGATCCCAATTTACTTTTCCTCCACCTCATTAATATTTCACTTCTAGGATAAAGACATAATAGCTTTATCTAAGAAATTTGAAGTCAATCAAGTGGTCTATTGGACTTAAATCCGAACTATTTCTATAAATACAAATGAACTTATTGAACAAATTTGGAGACTAAATTTGATGAAATGAAAGCCAAGATGAGTAAATTGATGAAGCTTCTAATAGATAATTTGAAAGCTGAACGACACCCTAGAAGGAGCAATTATATTTATGACTTATCCTTCAATTGAGATATCAACTCCTTTGTTGGGTGGTGAATGCTATACCTGTGGTTGCCTCAAGGTTCCAATGTAGCACTAGAGGATGGATCAAGCTCTACAATAAATCATCTTAATCACACTATTGAGGTTGTACACATGACCTTATCACCTCCTAGGACAACAATTTTTGAAAGAGCTACCTTTAATCCAAAAATGGCTACGCATCAGCTGATTTTACCCTTAATCAAGGAGATCCTCTTAACATAGAAGAAGGGGATAATGACAATGTCAAGGAGAAAAAGTAGAAAGTAAAGATGACAAAGAAGAATTAGTTGATGATGGTAGAGTAGTTGAAGCTAATGCAAGCACTATGCCATTAAACATTTTTAACAATGCATTTTTTACATCACTTATTAGCTAGGTGTTGAAATAGGTTAGGCATGAGATTTTTTACAGCACTTGCACATGAAGTGTTGTAAAATGATAGCTAGTAGACAACACTTTTACAAATAACCGTTGTCTATGAGCAAATTTTCTACAACGCTTTAAAATTTAAGCACTGTAAAAAATAATTTCAAATTTCAAAATTAGAATAACAGGAACAATCTTTCTTTCAAATGCTCATTCTTCTTCTTCTTCCTCGAGATAGCACCTCTGAGCACCATTGTCTATAAATTTCAGTGTCCTCCACCTTGGCCTTGGTACCTCTAAACGAGGTCATTACTAACACCACCCAAAACTATTATTTTTGAAGTGGCACCTCTTTCCACTAGCAATCATCACTCTCTATTTGGTAATTTTTGTTTCATTTAGCCCTTTATCTTCAATCTTTTTAATGGACTTATGGATTTGTTTTTTATTTTGTGGTTTTTTTCACATAATATCCAATCTTCTTAGAGAATGCACCTGTGAGCTTCATTTTCTACAACTTTTGGTCACCTCCTCCTTGTTGCCTGCACCTCTCATCCACATCATTGTTGGCACCATCTCACCAGCTGTCATCACTTTATATGGTAAGTTTTTTCCCACTAATTGAACTATCCCTTAAATCTTATATTTATGTACCTAAATGTTTTTATGTATATATATTTGATCCATCTCTTTTAAATTGAAATTTTACTTGTGTATTCCAATCTTCTTATAGGTTGTCATGGCTTTTCCTCACAATGTTTGAGATCTTGGTTAGATTTCTTTCTTTCATATCATGTACATGTTGTATTTGTTTTGATTTGTGTATGTATAATGTAATTGAAAATCTTTCATATGTACTTATAATGATTAATGCAACTTACTGAAAATTTATTGTTTTGCAATTGTTTTGAGGATTGATAAACACTTTTAGTATTTATCTTTGTACTCTTATACTTAACTCTAGAATCTCAAACTTGTATTTAATTTTTTAATTAGCAACTATTTATATCATTGAGGTCTAATTAGAATTAATTATATTTTATATTAATATTTTCATTTTTAGGTTTAATTTTACTTGGTAGAAATTTTTAATTTCAGGACTAGATCTAAGAGACCTCAGAGCATGTTAGGAATTATGTTCAAGCTTAAGATTAGAGCAATAAATCTTCATAAATTTATGAAGTGAGGGCATAAATGGAAATTTATTAACTCCAAAGGGCAATATAGGCATTTGGCAACTTAAATGAGGGGCAAGGTCGTCATTTGGCCTCATTAATGGCATTTTTATAAATTTTTCCTTATTCCCTTAGATATTTTTAGCTAGATCCTTCTTCCTCCACCCATTCACGCCTCCTCACTCTCTCACTCTAGGGTTAGCTTATTTTCTTTTCTTCCATGGCTGCCTCCATGAAAAGGTTAGGAGCTCTTGTAATCAACCTATGATGACTTGAAGATTACCGGTTTGATTCTTGAGACCAATATTGTATTTATTTTGGATTTAATGAATGTTATGCTTCTCTACTTCTTGTTTCTCTCTCTAAAATTATGTATGATAATTTTTATGCATGATTTTTGGATGGGCTTGTGAATTTTCTAGGTCTGATCACCCTAGGAGTAATTTCCACATAATATAACTCAATTTGGTTGGATAAAAATTCAGATTTTAGGTCTTAGATGCTCTAATTCCGTGCTGTGATTATGGTTGGGTTGGGTTTAGTTCCAATGGCTATAACCTATGCGATTGTATAGTAGGAATTATCGAGCTAAGTGTAGAGATCCCAGTTTAGATAGAGTTCAACCAAATTAATTAATTAGTTAGGTTAATTTTAAGATTTTGGGGTTAATCTAGTTAATTGGCATAATTGAAATTAAATTTTATCTTTGGGTCGAGGATAAAATCGTCAGGTGTTGGATAATTCCTAGGTTGGTTGCATTTATATCATCGATTGATTCAGTTTACTTATTCATTGTGTTTATTTACTGTTATTTACTCCATTGATATTGATTATACTGAAAACCCCCATTCCCTTAGCCTAAATTGATTGAGACTTGTACTAGTGATTCTGTGAGAACACGACCCTTGGTTGAAAATTCAAACTTGAATTTTAATTTGGCCGCCACCTATAGTAGCGATGCTATAAGCTCGTGCATCAAGGATGTTTTACAAAGGCAATAGCTAGGATAAAAATCTACAAAATATTTGAAAAAGAAAACATACACAAAGACAATGCTTTCTTTAGGAAGTATTGTCTAAGAGCATAAATCTTGTCATAGATAGTGGTTCCAAGAAGAAGTGTTGTCTATGAGCATAAAGTTTGCTCATAGACAATGGTTCCTTAAAAAACCGTTGTCTATGAATCACTCTTTTACAGTGCTTATGTAAGTGTTGTCTAAAATACCTATATTTTCAATATCGTTCAAATAGACAGGACTTCAAACCACTATCGAAAATTAAAAAATAATTGCTATTAAAAATCATAGCATAATGAAGATTAGGCCAATATAGTCTTATAGGGATAATGGAGTTATCACTAGCACCAAAAATACTCTCCCTAAGGACTTCAAGGTTCCTAAGTTTGTTAAGTAATAAACACTTTTTAGTGTTTATCTTTGCACACTTATACTTTACTCTTGTATTCTAAATTTGCATTTAATTGTTAACTTAGCTCATATTCATATCATTGAGGTCTGATTTAAATTAATTGCATTTCTTACTAATTTTCTCATATTAAGATCCAATTTACTTGTTATGAAATTTATATTTTTAAAACTAGACCTGAGAGACCTCTATAGGGTGAAATATAATCTATCCAGGCTAGACTTGGAATAATTGCAAAAAATCCAAATTACTTTAATTAGGGACAAGCTTGGAATTACTTCAATTCTTAATGAAAGGGCAATTCGGTCAATTTGTATGTATTAATGGCATAATTGTAATATTGCAACAAGAGTTTTCACCCCTTTTAGAAGCCATTTTCGGCCTCCGCTTGTAGCCGCCCCCTTTCTCTTCTCATTTTACACACTTTCTTCTTCTTCTTCTTGGGTGGTTCTCGGTGGCTGTGGAAGAGTAGGACCTATGTGACTATCTTAGGGTGACTTGAAGACTTTGGTTTGGTTCTTGAAACTAGTTCTTTGTATTTATTTGAGTTTTATGAGAGTTATGCAATTCCTATTCCATATTTCTCTCACTTTGATTATGTGTGAAGATGTTTTATGCATGATTCGTAGTTGGGTTTGTGATTATTTTAGGCTTGATCATCCTAGAATTAATTACAATGGACTAGAATTTGATTTGGTTGGTTAAAATTTGGTATTTAAGCTATTAAACACCTAGGGCTTGTTGAGATTTTTGCTTAGCTTAGAGTTGGATTCTATTAGCCATATTTTGATGTGATTACACAATAGAAATTACCGAACTAAGTGCAGGGATTCTGACTTAGTAAGGGACTAACGAGGTTAATTAATTAATTAGGATAAACATAGAGATTTCGGGTTTGCTTAGTTAATTTGCATAATTGGATATAGGATTTATCTTTAAGTTGAAGATAGAATCACTAAAGGTTTGATAGTTCCTAAGTTGGTTGCCCTTTCGTTACTGTTAGTTTCAGTTTTAATTACTTGCGTAGCTATTTTACTTGTTATATTCTAAATTCTCTCTTTTTATAGCCTAATTTAATTGAGACATGTACTAGTGATTTTTGAGAATACGACATGTGGTTTGAAAGTTGAACTTGAATTTTTCATAGCTTAATTTAATGAATACTACTTTTTAAATATTATTTTTCTATAAAATAATAATAAATGTTTATTTATCTAGTAATAATTATAAACTCATTATGTTAACAATTTTCTATTTAATGAGGTCTTATGCTAAGGTTCTCATAGTGCAAGTTTGTCCTCTGAAAGGGGTCAAAGTACTATCCAAGAGTGGTTATAGATATTCTCTCAATGGCTGAGGTAGGAGAAGAAGAGGAAATTGTAATCTTCTAGGAAGTGAGCTACAGAAAGGGATTGAGAAATGCTCCAAGAGTTTGATAGGAAAGATAATAGTTAATTGCCAAATAAATTCTAAAACTCTTGAAACTATTATGAGAGCAGTTTGGGGGAACCCATTTGGATTTTGAGTTCAAATCTTGTAAGGAAACCAATTCTCATTCTTCTTCGAAAGAGAAAGTGAGATGCGGAGAATACAAAGGGGGCAACCATGGCAGTTCAAAGATTGCCTCTTGATTCTAAAAAACTGGACCAATGAGGCTATGAAAGATCCTGAAACTTTCAATTATGCAACCTTTTGGTTCTAGTATTGGGGGTACCTATTCACTGTCAAACAACTACTATGGCAAGGAGGCTAGGAGAGAAAGTAGGGAAAGTCACTGATGCAACAATCTTCAACCTGCCACAATCCAATAGAAGGATTTTAAAATTTCAAGTTGAGGTAAATATCAGTAAACCCTTGAAGAAAGGTATATGGGATATGGGAACTAACAGGAAGATTTTAGGTGGAATTTAGAGTTGAAAGATTGCCATTAGTATGCTCCTACTGTGGTATTTTAGGGCATGATGATAGATTATATAGTAAAGTGCAGTGTGATGAGGAGGAGGGGAACATGAAGGAAAGGGACTAGAAGGGTTTTAAAAAGGCTAACCATGTTACTGTTAGAACATAAGCTAGGAAAGAAGCAAAAATACCCTAGAAGATAAAATCTGTTGTTGGAAGTACCTTCATAGAAGAAGATGCACAGGTGGTTCTTGACATAAAGTGCTCAGCTCGGGGAGATAAAATAGTCTAGCATGAAACTAGTTCCACTGATTACCCTGTTTCAACAGGGTACAAGGCAGCAATTCAAGAGCTATACCCCCTATCTACCAGTTATCCCCCAAGCAGCAAGTAAGATTTGGAAAGGCTTATGGGGCATCAAAGCCCGAGCAAGATCAAGATCTTTATTTGGAGAGAGATGCATGATGCACTACCAACAAATGTAGTAATCTTCAAGAGGACCCTCAAAGGTATGGCAACACGCAAAAGATGTGTCATAGAGGAAGAATCAGTATTTCATGTATTATGCCAATGCCAAATGGCTTCAGAAACCTGGTTTGCTTCTAAATTTAGTTTGAGAGCTAATAATTTTAACGTGAGTTCTTTCTGGGATTGGTGGCAGAATCTATGGGACCTGTTGGAAGGGGAAAACAGTTTTAAAAATCTTATTTCCTTAGCTCTGCTTAATTTGTGGAGAATATGGAAGAGCAGAAATGATCCTGTCTTTAATGATGTGTGTTGGAACAGTGGTGAGATAGCTAGAAAAGTAGAGGAAGACTATGAAGAATTCTTGGTTTCACTGTAAACATTTCTTTTTGTTTGGACCAGCGTCCTGTACAGGAATAGTCTTGATGCCAAATGGCCAGATTGTATCTTTAGGGAAACCCCCAACATTTTTTTTTTATAGGGTGTTTGATTGTTTAGTAAGATTGCTCTTCTTCTCATGATCAATAAACTTTATCTTTGACAAAAAAAAATTATTTAATATTTCTTTAAGTGAAAACCATCTAGTATTAGACATAATACTAGGCATCGACTTATCTAAGTTTGAGCTGGTTAGGGCCATAAGCAGTAACTCCTAAAAAAATTAATATATGTAGCACCAAACAGAAATTGTAATATATTTGGCTCTTTAAATATATTTGAGTAGATCACTTAACTGGTTTGGGCCTTCAATAAATTTGTTGAAGCTCTACCATTGACAACGAGCAATAAATTTCTTTTTATCAAATTTTAACATTAAGATTTGAATTTAAGATCTGAACTTAAGATCTTTTATTTTATATTTTTATAAATTTTGTATAAAAGTAAAATTGCAAAATGCATAAAGGAATAAGAGAAGGCAAAGGCAATCATACACAAATGCAAATCCAGCAACTCAAATTTTCCATGCATCAAGCAATCCACTCCGATCCTTTGAATTCCAAGAAATCTGAACTGTGCTAGCAAGGATTTCGCCTCCCCACTTGGGGTTAGACCTTAAAAACGCTCAGAACCCCCCTTTATACTCAAAGCACAAAGCTCAAACAAAGAAGTGTTAAAAGAATGGCAAAAAACTATTAAATAATAATAAAAAGTTGCGACTTTAAATTGTTTGGCATGGATTAGGTAATAGGCTATGCGACGTGCCAACTGTGGGGCTAAACAGTGCCATGAAAAATAATGAAATTTGGAGGTGACACGGGTAACACAGCAGTGTTGGGGGCCGTGCGTGCAGAATTTATACAAGTTGTAATGGAAGTTGTGGCTCAAGATCTTAGCCCCCAAGAATTAGGTCAATCAAATATCCAAGAAGTTATGTCTGTTTTATTGCTCACTTCTCGAGATACCCTAATCTTCATCAATTTGTACACAAAATGGCTTCAAATCGATTCTTTTATTCCGATGCATATGTTTAACACCTAATAAACACAATAAAAAGAAAAATATCAAATCCAAGTAAAAATTGCTCAAGTATGGATGAAAATAAGTATGAAAACCATCGAAAAATACAATGAAATGAGAGATTATCAACAAACAAATTCAATTTTGTGACCCTACCGTATGGGGGTAAAGAGGTTCTGATCAAAGCAATGGCCACAACATTGCCAGTCTATCTATGGGTTGTTTCAAACTCCCAGATGGACTATGCTGTGAACTTGGAAAAATGGTAAGATATTTTTGGTGGAACAACCAGGAAAGCATGAGGAAAATTCATTGAGTACAATTGGAAACTATGTGCAGATGTAAAAAGGAAGGGGGACTCGTCTTCAAAGATCTAAAAGCTTTTCAGCCTATCTCTTTTAGCTAAAAACAGCTGGAGACTAGCCACTACAAAGAATTCCTTATTTTATTCGCTGTTCAAGGGGGAATATTTTCCTTCTTGCTCTTTTATACAGGCACACAGCAATGGAAATATGAGCTGGGCTTGGCATAGCTTGATGGAAGGAAGGCCAATATTGAAAAGCACATATGATGGAAGTGTGAAGAGGGTCATGCATTAGAGTTTTTGAAGGTTCCTGGATACCATCCTCATTCCCTTTCATCCCCCATCCTAATGAAAATACTGAAGTCTCAGTAACTTGGATTTCTCAGCTAAGAAGGCAAGATAATCGCAGCTGGAATGAAGCTCACGTTAGAGAAGCTATATGTGAACCCGATGCACAAATTATCCTCTCTTTACAAGTGCCAGAAAGCGAAGAGAAGCTGGTGTGGCATGAAACCATTCTCCGACATATCAGTTAGCCTTGGGGTATAAAGAAGCAATCAAAGTATCTTTTCCAAACCAACAAGAGGTGGATTCAAGTATATGCCATGTATGGAAAGGTTTTTGGGGAATCAAAGCTCCCAAGTATGTTGAAGATATTCCTCCGGAGGGCACTCCATAATGTCCTTTCAACTAAAGTGGGGATTGTGAAAAGACTTTAACAGGGAGATAATTCCTGTCCTTCTTATGAGACGATAGAAGAATCTAGAATACATGTTCTTGCCCTTTGTCCCCAAGCACAAGAAGTTTCTAAACTTTGCATAAGACCAGAAAGATTGGACACAAAATCATTCTGGAACTGGTGGTATATGCTATGGAATGGGTTGAAAAAAGAAACAGGTAGCTCTAACCGCCTTTCCCTAGCATTATTCACCTTGTGGTGTATTTGGAAATGAAGGAATGACTTCATATTTAGTAACATAAGTTGGGTTAATTCAAAAGTAGCAAAGAAAGCGGAGGAAGACCTTACTGAGTTCATGGTTTATGTTTAAACACTGTACTCTTTTTGTAACTAGTATCCTGTACAGAAATAGTCTTGTTGGCTCATAAGCCAAGTTTAATTCTTTTGAGAATCACCCATCATTCTTTTGTATAGAGTTTCTTGATAAGTATTTGTAAGGCTTCTTTTTATTTATATAAACGAATACATATCTTTGACCAAAAAAAAAAAGAAAGAAAACAAAAAATCTGTGACCCTACCATCATTAATTAATTTCTTGTGGTTATTCACTCTTTTGATTGTGTTTTGTCACTTGTCTATTGCGTTCTATAATTCATTACTTTTTATAATTCTCATTCAATTCATTGATATTGCTTAGATTAGAAAATTCTTAATTTGGTAACTGTAGTTATGACTTTCCTTTGGGCACGGTACTTGTACTTGCCACAACTACAGCAATTGCCACATGTGCACTTGCTTTGTCACGGTGTAATCTAGTAGTAGTATATTTCATTTTAGAAATTTTAAACCTTTTTCAATTTTTACATTCTCAACCACGAACAAACAAGTTTTATGGCTACTGTCGAGGATTGATCACAATATAGGGAACGGTAAATTGCTCTCAGTCTAGTCCTTGCTTGTTTGCTTTATTTCATCGTTAATTGTTTGTAATTCTTGCTTGCACTTTTCATTTTAGTTATTTATTTCAGTTTCGCTAATCTTGCTTTGCATGACAAGGAGTAGTGTGCAAGAACTTTTTGAGATTAATTCAGAAATCAAAAGGTTTTTAAGAAAGCAAAAGAAAAATTTTAGCCCATTTATTTCTGGTCAATCGAGTAACTATAGATTCTACTGTTAGGTATTGAGTTAGGAGACATGGTTGAGGTTAGAGAGTACACCTGCCAGCTGTTCATCCAACAGCATTGTGAACTAAGAGTCTCAAACTGTCCATGGTTGGAGAGATGGACAGAAAACCTGGTAATGAAGCCCAATATCTTTCCATGTTTGAGAAGAGATTGTGGCGGTGCAGTTCATCTGATCATTCACAACTAATGAGTTTAAAGTCAATCATTTATTTGACTGTTTCAGTTATCATTTGTTAGTAGTCTGCAACTCTCATGATGGAGTTGTGACTAATCAGTTGAAGGTACTCAAATTCTACAAAATAGAAATTATAGCATTTGATCTTAGAATTACATATCATTTTGCTTCCTCATACTTTAAATCCTAATCAATTTAGTTTTTTATACTTCAAAATTCATCAATTTTGTCTCTCTAATATTTTTTGGTAGTTTAAATTGCTCTTAAACATATGAAAAACTATCGGTTTTGATTAATTTAAGGAACGTAATAGATAAATTTAAAATTTAAGGAATAAAATTGATAAAAATAATATTTAATTCTTTATTTTTAAAACATGTTTTCTAGAAGTGAGATTATGCTGATGTAATGCAATATTTTGGAACCTACATAAAACACATAAGTAGAGGAAACATTAGTTTTTTAATGATGGCAAAGGATTTCGCCGTGTTTCTGTTTATGCGTTATTCTATCGAATAACAACTGGTGTTTCTATTTCTGACTTCTTAAAAAATAAAATGGAAAATCAAACCTATGAAAATTCTTGGAGAGAAATTTTCGAAAGAAAATCTTAATTTTTTGCAAGAGGTTCACATAATATGCGAATTATATCCAGGAATCATACCTAGAGAATTTTTCTTGCACCACCAAAACTGAAAATCTAAAATCTGAAGAGGCTAGCAAGTCCCCAACTGGCCCGAGCTCAGGGTGCTCACTCCATTCTGTCAACCCTAGTATACTAGAAAAGCTTGTGTCTTGGTGTCTACCTACTATGACCATATCCACATTGCTCTCCATCTTTCGGATAACTTCTGTAGTTCCTGCCCCATCCTGCACAATCTCTTCATTGAAACTCACATCGCCACGACTCATCGCACATGCCTTTACATACTCCGATAAGCTACAATTGTTTTTCTTGTTAATATGTTTACGGTCTCTTTCTGATGAGATGCATACTATTGTGAGAGTTACATGTGAATGTCCCACCATGTGCATGGCGTAGGCTAATGCCTCTCGATCATCATTGCCGCCTAGGAAGATCATAGCAATTCTGTAGCATGAATTCTCAGAGATAATTAACACTTTTCCTGCCATATGGCTTCGGTCAATTAGAATTCCAACAGAGCAAGGAACCCTCTTTAAAACATTCTGGTTTACTGTCCTAATCAAAGGATGTGAAACCTCAGCTTGTCCATCAACAGTCCATTGCTTGTGAAATGGAAGAATTACAATGTTTGTTCTCTTGTCCATTGCCATGGTGCATATATCTTCATGCATGGTTGCAAATGGTGCATTTGCAGTGAAGTTCTGCACCGTGAAACCCTCTTTATGTTGCAGCTCAAACTGATCAAAGACATTAGCTATGTGCTGAATTGGAGTCATCTTTGAAAATGACTTGACTTTTGTCGTATTTTTCTTAAGGATGGAGGCAGCCCTTCCCGTGAGCTCCATTAGTTGGATGACAAATACAGACAAGGGTTTAGTATTTGGAGGGTGTGAGAGTTGGAGAAGGTTAATCATTGGATATACATTTTCTTCACCATAGATGCAAGCAAGTATTCGAAAGTCAAGGTCTTTATCGGAATCAATAATTGTTTTCCTAATGTAGCTTTTGTATTTCCTTGAAGGATCGTAAATATAATGCACAATCGGAGTTAAAAGCCCAGTTATAACCACCAAATTAATCACCAAAAGGGTAAAAATCTTCATGGTTGAGTCCTGTTGATACATAAATTAATAGAAACAAGTTAGAAACATAAATTAACTTAATTATCTGGATAATAGATTTTAAGGGATAGTTTTGAATATGACATACAGATTTACTTTTTAAAGATATTGCCAATAGCACAAATTTAATTATTGATGTGTCCATGCTTAATGAAATAAGTTTACTACTCTAACCTTCATTCTAATCTTGGTGCAGTTATATTTATTTTTTATTATATGATCAGAAATTAAAAAATAAAATTCTTTTTTACCTCATCACATTATCTTTAATATCAAATAAAATCTTTATTTTATAAAAATAAAACAAAAGTTAATTTTTTGTATAAACAAAAAAAAACTTTTAAAATGTTAATTTTGATATGATTTTTGTAATGTAAGGATTCAATTTGACAAATTAAAATGTATATTAAAATTAATGACCGTATAAGAAACAAATAGAAATTTTATTCTAAATTAAATGTGGGAGAATTTTCTTTTTTTTTTTTTTTGTCTTTTTTGGTAATTCATACCTTGGTGGCATATAGTGCACTGTTTAGACAGAGCTCACTAATCCCTTTGCAGCACATGATGAGAGCTAGTGCAAAAGAATCCCTTGTCTGAAACTGAAGGTAGAGTGATGATAAAATGGTGCCTACAAACTTGCCTATATACCCAGATAGTATGATACACTCAATGTTTGTTGTGAGTGGATCTGCTAATTCAGAAGTGTCTGTATTGAACCCACTAATTGCACAATAGACAGGAACAAGCAAAGCAGAAAATATACTATCAAATTTATCTGATAAAACAGAACCCAAAGGTGGACCATCCGGTAAAATCAAGCCAAACATATAGGCACCAAAGAAACCTTTTATGCCAACATATTGTGCTGAGAATGAAACAAAAAAGAGCATGCAAATGATTGCCAAGAAATGGGTTTGTGTCATGGGTTTTCCATCGGGATTGCGCTTGGAGATCCATATAACCATTGGCCTAAAAAGGAAGAACACAACTGAGAAATAACTCACAATCATAACTGTTTCGGCAATTGGTCTATATGACAACATACCAACTCTGAATATGAGAAATATCACCAACCAACTCACTGCATCACTAATCAATGCAGATGATAAAGCCAAGCGTCCAATCTCTGAATTGAGAATCTTCAACTCACGAAGGAAGTCACTTAAGACAACAAAAGAAGTGAAAGCCCCATTGACCACTATAAGGAGAATGCTAGGCTCTATTTCCTTTGGTATATTGGCCACAGACTTAACAATAATGAAAGTCACACCAGAAAATATGGCAGAAACCCAATTCCCTACAATACCAATTACAATTGGTTCTCTTCCAATGTTTAAGATATAGCTAGGATTCACCTGAACTCCAGCTTTAAAGAAGTAAAACAAGATACCAAATTCTGCAAATGTTGAAATCACCAATCTGCTTCCCATTGGAAATAAAATTTCGAAGTATGCTTTGTCTTTTCCTAGACATGAAGGACCCATTATGATACCTGCCTGATGAGAAGAAAAAGAAAATCACATATTTTTCATATATATTCAGATTAAATAACCAACGAATGCAGTGGCGAAGGTTGAAAAATTATTATTCATTGAGGGGATCAAAGTTATCATTTGATGTACTCAAATATATTGAGTGGGCCAAATACACAAACGAGTACACTTGAGGAAAAAAATTTTGGGTTAATTACGATGAAGACGAAGGGACTTACCACGATCTGTGAAGTGAGCATTGTTTGATGAAAGGGTCTTAGCAGGAAATAAGTGATTCTACTGACTATGAATATAACAATGATCTGGAAGATTAGGAGAGATGTGGATATTTTGAGAGGATTGTGTAAATTCCAAAGGCCCTCGGATGAGACCTTGTATACAGCCTGACATACTAGCTTATCTTTGCCAATCAATCCATGAGAACTGTAGTCTATGTTTTCCATTTGTGAGGATTTTTTTTTTTAAGAGACTAACAAACAAGATGATTGAAACCCGGATGAAAGAAATGGGATAAGTTCACAGGAATTCAATGGAAAGAAAGATGCATGGTGGGGAGGGTAACTAGAACACAAGTCTAGAAAAAGGATGGATGAGAAAGAAAAAATTTTCGGTTGAAAACACGGGAATTTAGGTGATTGTTAACCGGTAAAAGTTTTTGATAGGCAAGAAAAGTAGTTTGAAAACAAATCTTAATGTCTGTTTTTTTATTAGGTACATGTGTTCATTTGGTATTTTTGGTCAAACTAATAGGATAGTAATGAGTTCTAATATATAAAAAGAAAAAAGGATAGAAATATGCGTCAAGTTATTCAGTTGATAAAATCCTAAGAGTAGTGATACATTTGATTTTTTTATTTTATTTTTTTATATTTAATGCAGTACAAAACAGAATAAAAGCTTTGTCTTAGACATTAAGCACTCTACATTTTACAAAGAAAAGAGATATTATTGGATTACTATGGCTAGTATCTCGATAGGGTTTTTGTGATTTTTCTGTTAAGAAAAATATGGAAGACAACTGCTCCAAAATAGGATGAAATTAATGTTTAGGAGTAATGAAACTTTTCTAGCAATTGGTTTTGAATAATTTTTTTTTAATTATTGTTACTTGAATAAAACCATCCTCTCAATAAGTAGAGTGAGGGTGTAATTCAAAAAATAAAATAAAATTGAGGGATATATAGAGTGGAAACTGGTGAAGGAGACTTATCTCAAGTTGTGAAATATTTTAAATTTAAAATGAAGTATTTAGCTATAATTGTTTCCTAAGATCCCTTACTTTTAAAAAGGAAAAACAAGGAGATATTACCCATAGGTATAGGTGAATCATTTATCATATGTACAATTTGTGTACACATCCATTATACCTTCACACAGTCATATAAGAACGCAATATGCTACAATATGACAACTCATATTAAGAACATATAAGCCACTAAGGCCCTATTTGCACACTGTATAAGATATGACAAGATATAGTCTAATAAAATTTGATATGACATTGTATAAGAATTTGTGTCCTTGTGCTCCCTCTATCAATAATGAACCTATACTTTCCCATTGCCTAATTGTACAAACTCTTGCTAGAAACGCGGGACATAAAAACAAAGCAAGAAAGATCAAAACTAAAGCAAACCTTAGGTAGTCGAATTTGCTACTCTTTGAATTGTGAGCAAAGAGATAGGGATGAGTTTTGGAACAGATTTGAAGTTTAACTAGATCCATCTTTTTGGTTTAGAATTGAATTGCATGCCATCGATGATCGCATGAAAATTACAATGAGTAAAGTGGGAGGATTGGATGATGAGATTCATGTAGATTGAGTAAGAGACTATCATATGGTTTGTCAGAGCTGAGGTTGAGATTGATGACATTGAAGTTGTCAAGATATTGATATGAACCAGACATCCATGTCAAACAAGCTTAAATGGAAAAAGTCAAATTCAAGTTTTTTGGGCAATCTTTAGTAAAATGGTCATATCTCCTTGCTCGGTGCCAGATTGAGAAGACTCTTGATCTGTTGAAAAGCTAAGAAACAAAGCTAAAACTTTTCTATTTATCACTCAAGCTGTTTCATCCATGTCAAGGGTCTAATTAATTCATGAATTCTTAGTTCAGAGAGAAGTCACCCAATACTGGATTGTGCCCAACTTGCATGGCTCAAGATGCACTCATGGGTTGCATTTCATGTGATCTATTGAACTGACTAATTGGGTTTGATTGATTGATTAAATAAGCCCAATTTTCTATTTTATTTTCTATTTTCGTAGGTATTTTAAGGAGTAAACTTTCAGATGACATTTTGCATTCTCAAAGTCATATTTATGCTTTGTAGTAGTTTGACTAGTCTCGATAATTACTTGGGGAATTTCCTAAGTTCTTTTGTTATTTTTGTAGGTAATAATATACCATGCTTTTATCAACACTTGGTAAATGCACGCTAGTTATTTCTTAGTAATTTCCTAGGATGATTAGTCAAGTTTCTATGTTTGACATTTCCTATGTAAGTGGTCTATAAATACCACATTCTCAAACATTTGTAAGAAAATTATGTTGAATGAAAATTGAGTTTTTTAGAAAGTCCAAATTTGAGAAGAGTTCTGTCTTTGGTTTTTCATTGAACTTTTTGACTTATCAAGGCTTGATTAATCTTGTGGCATTTTAACACTTTGGGTCCTTGCTTCTTTATATTCAAGGGTTCAAGTGGATCACAAAACTTGCATTTTAGCCTTGGGATAAGTATATCTCATTTGACTATGGGTCTAAAGGTTTAAACCTCACTAGGTTCGCACCACCTTGGTTATCAGAGCTTCGGTCCTAAAATCAAGTTATCTTTTAGTTTTCAATTCTGAAATTCTGTTCTTGTTTTTGTGGTTGTGTTGGAAAGCTAAGAAAAAAAGCTAAAACTTTTATGTTTATCACTTAAGCTGTTTCAGCCATCTCAAGGGTTTAATTAGTTCGTGAATTCTCAGTTCAGAGAGAAGTCACCTAATATTGGATTGTGCCCAACGTGCATGGCTTTTGCACTGATGGGCTACATTTCATGTGATCTGTTGGACTTACTAATTGGGTTTAATTGATTGATAAATAAGCCCAATTTTCCTATTTTATTTTCTATTTTCATAGGTATTTTTAGGAGCAAATTTTTAGATGGCGTTTTGTATTCCCAAAGTCATATTTATGCTTTGCAGTAGTTTCCCAAGTCATATTTCCTAAGTTCTTTTGTTGCTTTTCTAGGTAATAATGTACCATGCTTTTATCAATACTTGGTAAATGCATGATAGTTATTTCTTTGTAATTTCTTAAGATGATTAGTCAAGTTTCTATGCTTGACATTATCTATGTAAGTGGATAAATACCACATTCTCAAACATTTGTAGGCAGATTATGTTAAATGAAAATTGAGGATTTTAGAAAGTCCAAATTTGAGAGGAGTTTGTTCTTTGGTTCTTCATTGAACTTTTTGGCTTATCAAGGCTTGATCAACTTTGTGGCATTTTTAACACTTTGGGTCCTTGCTTCTTTGTATTCAAGGGTTCAAGTGGATGACCAAACCTGCATTTCACCTTTCTTGGGGTGAGTATATCTCATTTGGTATAGGTCTAAAGGTTTAAAATTCACTAGGTTTGCACCAGACATATAGGAGACGAAGAGTAATGTTGGAAGTGTTACCCCGGCCCTCTCTCTCTCTCGTTGCATCTTGTTTGGTCTCTTTGGAGGGAGGGGACAGGTTTGGATTGAGAATTTGTCTGCAATAGGTATGAATTTTGAGTGGAGAAGAGAAGAGCTTTCGACTATAAAGAAGAAGAGAGGACAGGGATAGAAAGAGAAATTTTAATATTTTAGTTAACCTTTCTTAATTCAATCAAGTCTAATCAAAACAAAGGAAAGTTGATTAATAATAAAGTGATAAGTTATACAACATAAAGTTGAATCATATAAGTTTATTTTTTGCAATGTGTATACCAAATAATTGATAAGGATGAATCGCATTGAATAGGCGTATACAATTATGCCATATACAATGTTTTAATAATATTGAGTTTAGGTGGTGTGCACAAGGAGGTCATGGTTAAATCTTCTTTACTATCTTGTAACCAAAATATTAAGAATGCCTTTTGGGAGGGAAAATAAGGAAAGGGACAGGAGTAGGCACGAGAGAGGACACCAGAGATGTTGGATTTTTTTTTTTTTTAAAAAAAGGAAAATTTAGCCTTGCCTCTCTAACACAAAAGGCTTCCACTTTTCTTAAGTTGGCTTGGGTAATGGCTTCTTTGCCAACCTGCAAGTAAAACTGTAATTTACAGTTTTGGTTATTCTTTTCTTTTTCTACACTTTTAATCAATACTTTCTTAAGATTGGACAAATGAATATTTAGGATGAAATTAATTGTCTTAACCAATTTTTGAACTAAATTAAGATGGGTAAAATCTCGTCCCATAGCTACCGTTAGAAAGGAAGGTATAAATATCCTAAATCTTTCCTATGTAAGATATTGAAGGAATTTTGGTTGATCGCCAAATCCTTCCTGTAGTTATTTTCATGGTTCCCAAAGTGAGGGTTTATAAAAAGAAAAACTAATAAATCAAATAATATAGCCTTATTCAAAATTTGAAAGTATATTGTTAATTTCTTTCCTTCTCCTCACCAAGTCAAAATGAAAAGGTTGTAACTAAAGAATTTCAACGGATTTATTTTTTTAGTAAATTGGTCTGGTTGTGAATGGCTTTAGTTTCTCTCTCCCACTACTTCACTTTCCTTCCCATGAGATTTGTGTGTCTTGTCCATAATTTTTATAGAGTGGCGCTATATATATAATTATTTATATATACTTATTTTTTTTAAACATTTTTATTTTTCTATACCCCTCTTATTTTTGTTGATAATTTTATCCATACAACTCATTTAAATATAAAAGATGTAACAAGAGGTGTGCATATATAAATGTGTACATAGCATTTTTATTTTTATTTTTTTTGTTTAGAGAAACGGTGAATTTCACTCTCAGACAGTTTGACTGTGAGCCATGCATGGTAGAGGAGGCGATGTCATTGTTGTTTCTAGTGTAAAATCCCATTTTAGTTTTTCACAATTGAGGTGTGGACAATTTGGTCTTTTACTTGTTAACTTTCTTAAATAAATTCACAATGTTCATAAAAGGGTCATAAGAGGCTTTCAGGGATGTCAAGCATGCCTTGACTCAACTTCTAAGACTGGTATTTTGGTGAAATTGCATATCAATATTCTTTCTTTATGCTTTTGGGTAGATTGTAGTTGATGCCTTTCTCAATTTTTTCACCACGGGTTCGAGGGTTTGAGAAGGAAATTTCAGCATTCTTGTTCACTTGGTTTTCTAGTTGATACATGCGTGGCTTTTATACTTTCGGTTGATCCCTAGATTGCCATAGTGGACTCAAGAAAGAGTGGGACAGAAATTATCAAGAAACGTTGTTATTCGATATCTACAATGTTAAATCAAGTTGTTCAAATAAAATGCTTGGAAGTTATATATTGTGGATCTTTTGTAAGATGGGTTTTATCCAGAATTTGTTGGAGGATTTTGTGAAGATGTTCCAGTCAACAATGGAGGTTTACTAATGGTTGCTTGGCTACTATTTTACTTTGTGGCCGGGTGAAGGAGAAGCAGCCTGCGAAAATGAAGCTATGGAAGCTAGTTCAGAAATATACTAGTAGATGAAGTGTCACTTAACCGATCGTATCAGCACTTAATGTAATAGCTCATTATATTTGTCAACATACCCTAACGGAGCTTAATAGACGGATCTATTTAGACCCTTTTATAAAGTTAAAAATTTATTTGAAAAAAATTAAAAGATTAAGAACCAAATTACCTACACATGCAAACGTTTTGAATTAAAATAGAATTTTATTCTTATTCTTATTATTTGTAAGATTAATACTAAATCCATCATCCAAGCAGAGTCTGAACAAGCCTAATTCAATGAAGCTTCAAACTCTGAAGGTTTTAAGACTTGAGTCCTTGCAAAAGATCGTTAGCGTTTGCTCTGAAAGCTATTATTTGGTTTGTCCATCTATGGATTCATTGGTATTGCAAAATTGTCCACAGTTAAACATCATGCTTAATGAATTAGAATCTAGACAACCAGATCACACTATTACAAAAGTAATTTTTCTTTTAATATATATATATATATATATATATATAAGTTTCTACTCAAACTTCCCATTTATCTTTTTATATCCTATATCAATATTTGATTTTTATTTATTGGTCTGCCTATTCTGACAAAACTTAATATTTAGGAAATTTTTTTTATATATATTTTGATGTCTATAGTAACAATGAAAATTTGATTAAAAAAATGAAATTTTTAGTATACTCAAGAAAGGTAAGGTCCAAGTTAACAAATTAAAACTCTTTTAGAGTCTAGTAAATTGGAAATTCTTAAAGTTAATAAATTTGTGATTTAATTTTATATTATACTTTATGATTGCTGTATAAGTGACATATTTTTGGGAATGACTTTTGGTGGTACTATGTGCAAAAGAAAAATGACCATATATATACACATGATTTGCTTCAAGCAATTGGAGCTGATATATATGAATATGAGATGTCTAAGCTTAATTATAATCTTTGATCCTAATGAGATAGAGTGCTTGATCAACATGACTTCTTATTTGTGCCAGAATGGAATCTTCTGTAACTTGACCAAGCTATATTTTGATGAGCTAGATTGTTTAGAGACTTTGTTTGTTGGCACACTTGATCTTGGTGGTTTGGAAAAATTAGAGGAGATAAGCATATGAAGATGCAATCACCTAAAGCATTTAATAGCAAATGATATTGAGAAGATTACTTCGTATGGCGAAAATTCATGGAGTTATAATTCAGTTTTCCCAAAATTAAAAGAGATTACTATTAGAGATTGTCAAGAACTAGAATATTTAATGCCAATCTCTTTTGCCATGGACATGCTACAATTAGAAAATATGGAAATAACAAGTGCCTCTCTGTTGAAATATGTATTTGGTCAATCCAACTACAAGGTTGAAGATCAGTTTTGCAATCAGAATCTGAATGAGCTCCATATCATCAGGCTTCAAGCTCTGAAAAAATTAAGACTTCAGTCCTTACCAAATATCTTTAGCATTTGCCCTGAAAACTATTATCCAATTTGGCCATCTTTGGATTCATTGGAATTGTTGGAGTGTCGACTATTAAACATCATTCCTATCAAAAATTATATTGTAGCTTCGGAATCAAGAGAGCAGCATCACACCATCACCAAGGTAATCCTTCCTCTAAAATATATTTGCATCATCCAATCTAGTCATTTATCACCAAAGTAGAATGAAAAGTCAAATGGCATTCCAAATTTACATTTTTTTTTTCATATATTCTCATTACCAAAGTAATTGTGATTCTTAAATCATAAAAAACTCTTGCCATATTTTTATTTATTTTTAGGTGTTATAGGAGTTTCAAATTCCACCAACTTCCTCTCATGCACTGGCCTGTGATTTTTCATATAGATCAAATTCTGTGGCACCGTTTCATTTATTTCTGATGTGCTTGTTTTGTAGAAAATGCGTTGTATTAAATAACGTAGAAAGTGAATCTCAGCCTGGCAATGGGAAGTCATCTTTTTCCATTGTGCCATAGCTTAATTGATATATGGTAGACTGTGAAGTTTAATATTCAATTTTAATTATATATTTGATTAGTGTAAGTGACCATGTTGTGGTAAGGGTTTTAGGTATTCCTATGTTTTCATAGAATTTAACAGACACATGAAATGCTTTACAGGAACTAGGAGCAGCGATGCCTTCAAATGTGCAAAATTTAAAATCACTATCTGTTTTATGGCGATGATGAAGTGCATGGCATTTTTTGTTGGAGTTCCACGTTGAGGTCCATAATGAGGTCCCCGATATTCCCGTTGGAACTCCTTCAGAAAGTGGTCTATGTTGTGACCAAGCTTCTCTCACTTCCAGCATCATTCCATAACGTTCCCACGACTCCACACACTTGCTGGTTTTCAGCCACGTCTCAACTCCTCCATGATGGGCAGAGGAGTATAAAAGGCGTGCTCCTCCTCTCTGTTGGTCACCAATCCGACTCCTCACTTCAGAAACAAACACCATCGAGTTTGAGAGAGTGAAGGCTTGGAAGAGAAACAGAGACACCAAGAAGAAGCGTTTTGCAATGGCTGGAGGTAGGCTCTCTTGATCCGCTTCCGCATTATGTTTGAATATGCTTGTTATGTTCATTAGCATGTTTGAACATTAAAGAAAATTGTTTTACATTTGGTATCAGAGCCTGGTTATGCCTCTGTCTTGCATTTTTTTTTTCGGTTTGAAGTTCATTTTTGGGCACTAAAATTTTTGATGTTTTAATCTCTTTGGAGGTTAGAAATTGATATCAAATGGGATTTTTATGCATTCTGGGCTATAAATCATAAAATTTGACATCAAAAATGGCTGAAAAATGTCGGGTTTTGGCTACGGGTCCGCGGGTCGCAATTGGGTCGAATCGACCCGGCTAGAGGTTGAAGACGACTTAAGCTACATGTCGTTTTGGGTAATGCTGAAACGACATGTCGTTTTCACTAAAGTGTGGCTGCTCGCACCATAACGCTAAACGGCGTGTAGTTTATGCTGGAGGCCAAACTACATGTCGTTTTGGGGGTTTAAAATTAAATCCCATTTGTGCAGCTGTTGGGATTCGAACCCACGCCCACAGGGCCACATCGTGGACCCTTTGCCACTAGACCACAGCGAGCCCTTAAGTCTTTGGAAGACAATTTCAAACATTATGTTTCGAATTTAATTTATTTACATAAATTAAATTATTGCATGTTTACTGATTATTAGTGAATCTTTATGTGATTCCTAATTTAGTTTATTTGCATAAATGGCTGTTTAAATTTTTAGAATTAATTTATTTATGTGTTTAAATTATTTATTTATTTTATTTTATTGTATGTTTTATTTTGGTGTTTAAGCATACAATTTTAAATTAAATAATTTTGCACATTAAAGTTTATGCTTTTATGCAAATATTCAGTTTTTATTGAGAATTAATTAATGTTGGGTGATTAATATAATTTTAATTAATTAGGGAGTAGCCACAGCATTTTTAATTAATTAGAATTATATATTAAGGTTAAAGATCACATTAAAACATTAAGTTGTAATTAATCATATGTGATATAATAAAATTTACCCACATGAATTTTTGTTATATTAGTATGGTTAATTAGGATAAAATATTAAATTATATTTCTTAATCTACCCACAAGAATTAAGAAAAAGAATATAATTTGATAGTTTTATCATAAAGTTAGGAAATGAATCTAAGTGAGTAGAATTTTAGCCCACAGGCAAGTTTTATGTCACTTGATTCATGGATTGAAGCATGTTTTACATTGGTAAAATATGACATTTAATTTTATAGCCTCAAATTTAGTTAATAAGCATGTATGTTTGAAAATTTGCAGCTATTCAATCTGCGAATATTTCTGATATTAAGTGTGACATTCCCGAATTAAGGGGTGATAATTATAAAGTGTGGAAAGAGAGAATCCTTCTCCATTTGGGATGGATGGATGTTGATTATGCCATAAGGAAAAATGAACCACCTGCTATCACTATAAACAGCACTCCAGATGCTGTTGATCTTTATGAAAAATGGGAGCGATCTAATCGCCTATCAGTTATGTTCATAAAGACAAAGATACCAGATGGCATACGGGGTTCAGTCGAACAGCATGATAAGGTCAAAGACCTTCTAAAAGCTATCGACGAGCAATTCATAACATCTGACAAGGCTTTTGCTAGCACTTTAATAATGCAATTTACATCCATGAAGCTCACTGGGATTAGAGGCGTGCGTAATCATATCATGCGCATGAGGGACATGGCGGCTCAGCTAGAAACTTTGGAAGTTAAGATGTCAGAATCTTTCTTGGTTCATTCATCTT